>FYBW01000009.1:0-396116 GCA_900186205.1 Debaryomyces psychrophilus | reverse complement strand
TTAGCTAACTAACTAACCTTAACTACCGATTATTAGCTCCTAATTCCCTTCCTCCCTAGTCGGGATTACTCAGGGGAATATTACTCTTATTTATAGCTTCTGTTAACCATGATATATACACAGTATGTATTAATACGTGTTTCCTTACAACTTCAACTTTAAGGCAGCTTGTCCGAGTGGTTAAGGAGAAAGATTAGAAATCTTTTGGGCTTCGCCCGCGCAGGTTCGAATCCTGCAGCTGTCGTATTAGTTTTTTTGGGCACTTTGAATTTTGAAATCTTTCAATAGCATATATTAAAATTAACACCCATATTATATATATATATAAAACCCAAAGACACCAGTATAATAGCCAATTTTAATTAGAGAGAATTGAAAACTGATCAATGATTACTACACAAAAAAAAATTTGTTACCTTCTCTAAGCCACCTTTAAAATATTCAATCATCGTTGAGCTCGCTAATTGTAAATTACCTGAATAAACATTAACCCATTTAGATATTTCACGAAAGTATTTCGAGTCTTTCAATTCATTGGAATAATTCAGAAATGAATCCATTAAATTATTTGAGAAATTCTCCAACGAATTGCCGATTTGAGCACTTGAAAAATCTGTATCATTAGTCAATTGTTTCAGATCAACAGACTGGGATGTAACTAAGTCTGATGATAAGTAATTGTTGTAGAAATAAAAATTTAGGATTGATGCGGCACCATTCGCAATTCCTATACCCAACCCAATGCCAATTGTAAAGCTACAGAATAACCACAACCTGTTGTAATTATTAGAATTTTCGTTTGAAACATTCGAATTAGCTGAAAATAATTTCTTTATAATTGAATTGAACACCTTTAAATTTGAGAAACTTGACGATAATCTTAAAGGATCTACATTATCAATATTGGTACTCACTTGAAGTTCGTATTTGAAGCTTCTTTCCATCGATTTATAATCCGGCTTTTTACTCGGAATTAAACTGGAATACATGAACTTATTATTTATCGTCAAACTTAAGTTCTTGTCTCTGGTTGTAAGTGTTTTGTTGAAATATTCCTCTTTCAATGGACTGAATTCCATTCCAATCAAAGTTTTTAGATTTCTTAATAAATTATCTTGTTTTAACGATGAAGTTTTCCATATTTGGTAGGGTCGCAAATTGTTCAATAAATCGAATAAATTAACGAAGTAATTTACTGTAAGCATGTTGATTATTGTTAGTTTGGGCAAAATTTTTAATCTCTCTGAATCTATACCATCAACAATCCCAAAGATTCTACACAAGTAATCAACAAATATCGATGACCCGTCATTAATCACAAAAACTAAATTAGAATCTTTGATGATCTTTTCATCAAACATCAGGAGCATGGGGTTCACAATAAAATGATTGAATTTAATTAAGTGACTCGTAAATTCACTTTCGAGATATTTAATCAATTGATTAGCTTCAGAACGATTGTCATGATTTGGGGAGCTTAATACGCTAATCTGAAATATGTATCTCGTCGTGCTTGTTACATTATCTGAAACCGTTAACTTAGGCATGATGAATGAGTTTGGATTCTCTTCAAATTTAAAATATTGCAACCTCGGACTTAGCGTCTGATCTTCATCAATATCTTCATCCTCCTCATCAGTTTCAAATATCATCACTGCGTCCTTATTGGGATAAGGCACCATTACTGCGGATTCTTTCTCCTTATCGTCATCATCTGAGATGCTTGATAAAATAGACGATGACAATTTTTCCTTCGAATTCCTTAAATCTGTAAAGGACTCATTACTCATTGATTGCCACGAAGTTATGGAGAATTGTTCACTTGTTTCGGGATGGAATCTATCAGTGTTATCGGGGTTTATATGCGGCGAAACGTCTAAATCTGGATTTGTTAACGCATTAAAAATAGACAGATGGGAATTCAAAACCTTTTTCAAAGATGAAGAAGTATATGGTTGTTTCACCTCAGAATCACATTCACCATTAGTTTTATCCATCTTACTTATTCTTGACATATTGATTATAATTATATTCTAAGAGAATGATACAGTTTATAATTGTAGAAGGAGACGTGATTAAATGATAAGATAACATTCACGTGACCATAAATTAGAATCTCCTCTGCAAGGCTGCTCGGAGTTTTTACGAAGCATCCGAGACAATTAAACGTTATTTATTATTGTATGACTACTAGAAAAGTTTCATTTCAGTTTCGATTGGATATGAATTAGAATGAACGTAGTTCACATTCAATAGCCTTCGTAAACGAATTCTTCTCAAGAAATCCGTTCCAGAGATATTTATCGGCTTCCGGAATTGGGATTACATATTCACTCATGACTGAATTCTTTTGTATATTCAAGAAAGCTGAATGTAATCCTATTTGGTTGGTAATGTATGCTTCACTATTGATATTAATGTCCTTCGATCGCAGGACCATTTTGAAGTCATTAAATTTATCGTCGTTAAATAATGGGATCTGGAAAGCTTGTAATATGTGATCTCTGATTTGGTTTTTCCTACCAGTTCCCAATTCTAATACGATAGGATATAGGGTCTTGCTGTTGAACAACTTAGGAAACCTGGTAATTTGTTCAGTTGTTGGTATATGGAAATTGTAATGCATGATCTTGAACTTGGTCACGGCATCATAATTTACCAACGTTCCGACATTCTGCTGCTTTCTATCATCTTTCGGGACAGCAAGGATGTCAAAGTTTATGACACCTTCTGTTAGCAGATCATCATTGAATATGAGTCCTTTTTCTTTCCCAGCACTTTCTGATCGATTCAAATATTTCACATTATTGTCCGACCGAACCATTATATTTGGTAATCCTTGCAAATATTCCTTGAAGGATGAGGTATTAGGAATAGGAATTAATCCAATATATCTCCGTTTCACAGAAATATTTGACTCTTGTTTAGAAAATGATTTCGTGAAAGCTTTAGCGTTCTTCCCGCGAGCTATAATTAACCCCCCACTAACATACTTGTCAATTCGGTGAATTATTTTATACTGGTTTGGATTCAACTTAAAGTTAGGGTTTTTAGCAGAATAAAGTGTTTTCAATTGTTTATATAGCTGTGGAAGTAGATAATCCGAATAATTTTTTGTACCATTACATTGAATGCCTGAGGGCTTATTTACAACCAAATACTTAGGGGTGATATCAAGTATATCTATTTGTTTATAAATAGGATTCTTGTCTATGTTTTGCAAACATTTTAAAAAAGTTGATTTCATGACATAAAGATCGAAAATTTTTTTGACCAAACAATTTTTCTACAGATTTTTTAAACAGTTGAGTAGTGAATTTTTTTTCTTTGTAGTCAATTATATTAATATGTCTGAAGGGAATAGTTCATATCATGCTAATGACCTGCAAACTAAAAATGGGATAAGGCATAATAATAAGTCAAAAAATAATGGGAGGCATAGATCAAAAAGACCTGAAACGCCGTTAAGCGGTGGCAAGAAGAAAACCAAGAAGAAGGCATCAAAGCAAAGAGACGTAAATAGTGATTACAAAGTACTCGAAATATTTAAGTTAATCAGAACGTTCAAGCCAATTACAATTAATGGAATCCCTGTGACAACTATTGTAAAGCAGGAAGAAGAGCGGGAAAAACTAGAACAGCATATTGAAGAAATACCTTCACAAGAAAATACAGTGGATCAGACCTTAGAACAAAACCCCACACGAACCAAAAAAAAGAAGCAAATTGATACACTCAAGCGTTATATAACCAGAATATTCACAAAGCAGCCGAATAAACCAATTTACTTTTCATTTGTCATAAAACCATCAGATCCGGATTTTCCGTTTGATTTAGAATCTTTAAAGTTAAGCTTATGCATACCATTTACATACCCATACAACAAGGAATCTACGCCATCTATATTCATCTTGAATGATGAAATTCCGAAAGGATTTGCGGCCAACATCGAGATAGGATTTAGGAGAATTGTAGGAGTGGCCATGAATAATGAGACTGATGAGGAAATAGAGCTAGTCAGCGGAAAAGGATTATTGTCGCAATTACAGACCCTCGATAAGTACTTGGAACTATTTTTGAAGCAAAAGAAAAGAGACACCATCAAGTTTGTTAAACTGAAGAAGAAATCTATTTCTCCCATGTCTATGTTGGACACGCCATCGAGCTCCCCCGTGCCTACTCCTACGCATATATCACCATCACCTTCTCCGTCGCCTGCCGTTACAGATCAAAGAAACCGATTGGTCGAGGAGATGATCAACAAATTGGGACCTAATGTCAAATTATTGAAAAGGAACCTAACAACAAAGTATAAAATTATTGTACCAATACAAGACGATCACTCCGAGAACATTCTTAAACCGATACCACCTAAATTATGGTGCTTCCACAAGAGCGTCGAAGTTTTCTTGAATATTCCATTTAATTATCCTGAATCAAAACTCAGCATTAGCATACCCACCAATTTCAGTGAGCACTTGTTTACAGAATATGGCAATATTAGTGATTTACAATCGATGAAACGGATTGAACAGAACTTAGTCCGCAATTTTAGCAACTATAAGTTTAGAGATGTTAGCTTAAATTTCGTCATGAATTGGTTGAGTAATCATTTAGGTGTGTTCTGTTTAGACAATAAAGATTTTAAAGCTACTTTACAATTTTTGTGATTGTTATGAGAAATATGGTTATATATCTATATAATAAAGTTTTTGAGCGTGAAGAGAAAAATAAATAAGACAACACAAATTTCATTTAAAAGTACCAATAGAACAACTTAATAAATAAAATATTTATAAAAAAAAGTATACACCATGGATACAGAAGAGTTAATGTACCAATACGCCAATGAATGTGATTTAGAAATACATTGTTCACCATTTGGACTATCAGGATTGTACATCAAAGTGAAAGGGTCCAATATAATGGGCATTGGGTCCACCATGGGATTAATCACGGGATCCACCAAGGGTTTAATACATTACAACGATTGCCATGACCTAATTGATCAAAAGTACAAGTTGTATGTTGTCGTGGATGAGCAGGGCATGCTCAGAATTGATTTCACCAAGATCTTCACCCTTCCTAAACATAAAGACAGTAAAGATACCGACACGCACACAGATACCGAAGGCTCCAAGGGATACAACAGCAACACCAGTATAAGCATGTCACCCACCGTCACTAGTGGCGATAATTCGTACCCGTCGTCCTTGAAAAGTCCGCTCGACAATTCCAATTCCAGTGACAATAAAAACGACTTGGACAACGACTTCCAACAAACCGAAATACCTGCCGTAGTTTTTACGGGAAGGTGCCCCGACGGAAGACCTGACAAGGTCGAGCCGTTCATTGGAATATTTTCTTTCGAACGTGAGGAATGATCTGTCGTCGATATCCAACGCACACCCGTCTCATGAAGCCCATTTGGTCTAACCATCTGTGGTCCACACCGGTCTGGTACACCGCCCAGTGTGGTTAATATACCCCACGAAGGGACAACCCGGAAAGAGGATCAATATTTTGCTACAACCCCCGCGCCCTCCATATGTGGTTAAAGTTTAACGGCAAACATTGCTGAAAATCGTGCTGTCACGAAGAATACTAATTGCGATAATTAGTGTGGTCCACATAGACTACTGGTGCCGATAAGAAGTTACTAAGTACGATCATCGCTATAGCTTCATCGTCAATACAACGGTCCAGGTCCAATGAATGCTAATATCTGTATCGTGCAGCATCTACATAGTGTAATATATAGTGCCATCACCGGCTTGTGGTCAAATTAATAACCTTAATCCTAGATAATACCCGTTATTGTAGACTCGGAATGACTGCGACGAGTTCTTACCTATATTTAATGCTCCTAGACTTCCCTAAACGGGCCTTAATCATGAGCATCGGTATACTATCCCGTATTCGAACCTCTGGTTATTCTCCACTTTAAGAAGTGCGATGTGGCTTGTTTCGAAATATCGTGAACATATCCGAAAACCCATCCTCGGTTAAACTTGTGGCCTCGGGTTCTTTAAAAAATGCGGAGGTAGTTTTCTACGTCCTGTGACAAACTTGGTTACATATAAAAAGAATTAATATGCCATAAATCGAAAATGGAACGTTAAATACTTAAATATCAATTTTGATAATATACTATATTTAAATTAACATGGACAGATTAAATCAACTTGCTGGTCAATTAAACCCAACCTCTAAACAAGCCCTCCTTGAAAAGAACCCAGACGATGTCGTTATCGTGGCGGCTTACAGAACTGCTGTCACCAAGGGTATCAAGGGTGGATTCAAGGACGTTAGATCCGATTACATTTTAAGAAACTTTTTAGTGGAATTCATCAAGAAGGCCAAAGTCGACCCAAAGTTGATCGAAGATGTTGCCTGTGGTAACGTCTTGAACCAAGGTGCAGGAGCCACCGAACATCGTGGCGCTTGTCTTTCTGCCGGTATTCCATATACTGCTGGTTTCATCGCTTTGAACAGATTCTGTTCTTCTGGTTTGATGGCCATCTCAGACATCGCCAACAAGATTAAGTGTGGTGAAATCGACTGTGGTTTAGCTACCGGTGTCGAATCGATGTCTTCTAACTGGGGTCCACAGGCCCTTGCTAAGATCGATCCTAACTTAATTGAAGACCCAGAAATGGAAAAGTGTATGATTCCTATGGGTATAACCAACGAAAACGTTGCTGAAAAATACAACATTCCAAGATCGGTCCAAGACGAGTTTGCTGCTAAGTCTTACGCCAAGGCATCCAAGGCTGTTGCCAATGGTGGTTTCAAGGATGAAATCTTGCCAATCGAAACCCTCTTCGCTGAAGGCGACGACGAAGATGACCTTACCTACAAGAAGGCTATCATTGACACCGATGAATGCCCAAGAAGCGGTGTCACCGCCGAATCATTAAATAAGATTAAGCCAGCTTTTAAGAAGAACGGTACCACCCACGCTGGTAACGCGTCCCAGGTCTCTGACGGTGCGTCCGGTGTTTTATTGATGAGAAGATCTTTCGCTGAACAAAAGGGTTACCCAATCGAAGGTAAGTTTGTTTTATGTTCTACTGTTGGTGTTCCACCAGAAATCATGGGTGTTGGTCCATCTGTTGCCATCCCTGCTGTCTTAAAAAAGACCGGTTTAAATGTTGATGACATTGATATCTTCGAAATTAACGAAGCTTTCGCAGCCCAATGTTTATACTCTGCTAAAGTCTGTAATATTCCAGAAGAAAAATTAAACATAAACGGTGGTGCTATTGCTATTGGTCATCCATTAGGTGGTACTGGTACCAGACAATATGCCACTATTTTAAGAATATTAAAGAAGGGTCAAGTTGGTGTTACCTCTATGTGTATCGGTTCTGGTATGGGTGCTGCATCTGTTGTTATCAGAGAATAAGTTATTTAACTCTATAATTTATAGTCTTTATTTATCGGTTTAGTATAGGTTAAAAAAAGTTAAAATACCTTCATTTGTAGCGATTTCATTTCATGATTATGTGTGGCATATCATGTTGGCAGGTGGAATATCCATCAAAGATTAAAAAATACATATTAGACACTTATCTAAAATATACATTAGAATTTTTGCGTTTTTGAGGGCTTAAAATGTTTGTCGAAGTGCTTTTATCATCATTTTCTGTAGAAGGAGATTTGGAAATCTTCGCACCCGTTTCTTTATTCATTTGTTGGTGTGCGCTATGCGGGAAATAAACAGCATTGATTGGCGGTAAATAATAAACATTTGATATCGGAAAGTATTTATACCTTGTATTTGCTTTGTTTAATGGAATTAAATTTAATTTCGATGCGGAGTTCTCCATCATTGATTTTAAGTTAATCGATGAAGAAGAGGTTGCACTATATAATAATGGCGGAATCGATTTGCCTTGTTCATTATTATATGGTTGTAATTTGGATGGTGAGTTACTTTTTTGTTTCTTATTTGAAGAAGTTTCATTATCGGTTTCTTCATCTTCATCTTCACCTTCATCTTCATCTTCATCTTCACCTTCATCTTCATCTTCATCTTCATCTTCATTCTCTTCCTCGTCAATATCCTCTACGTCAGCTTCACCGTCGGGTTTGTCTTCATTTTCTTCAATTGGTTTATCATTTTGTTCTTCCTTAGTTTCTTGACCAGCAACAATAAAACTATTTTTAGAATTAGTCGACCTTCCTTTTACTAAGATATCTTTTCTGTCTGCATAAAATGATGGGTTTCTTCCACGAACAATAATCGGCTCACTTACAAGTTCAAATAAACTCACTTCATTTCTTTCATTATACGTATTGCTTGAATAATCTTCGTCAATATAATCATCATAATATAAATCAGCTACTATTGCACTGACTTTGATTTTTAGATGGTAATAATTTTGGAACGTCAAATTACCATTATTTGGTGTTGCATTCTTGAATTGTAGCTTTTTAACAGCGTAGTAATTGTCTATTTCACAATTCTTAATAACCGAATCGCTTAAAGTTATAGTTGATTGGGCTTTATCAATCGAAACCGGGTTAATCAAATCATTAGTTTCATTAGTTTCCATTTCGTCCTTGGGTCTTTCTTTATCTTTTTCCTTGTTATCGTCATAAATAACGATGGGAACGTTCCTTATTTCCGATACATTGGTATTAGCAAAGATTTCAATCTTAAACCATTTAATTACCCTGGTAATTGAGTATCCATATTCGTTAGTTTCGAGTTTTAAAACTTTATTGTTTTCCTGGTTATCTTTTGAAAATCCTGACAAGTTCATGTTCATTGAAATTTGAATGTAATTACGCCTGTAACATGATATAACTTTCGGATCCATTTTATTATTCGGAACCTTCGAAATTTTACCACTCTCCTTATCAACCTTGTCTGCATTTTCCAATTTTGAAAGAATGTAATTGTTATTGTCTGTATCATTGGTGAAAAATCTACCATTCAAAAAACTTTGAAATTCTACTTTAATTTCATGATTATCCTTATCAAAAATTTTGTAATCGCTTGAAGTGTTATCCATTTTTTTTAAATCAAGAAGTTTGGTTAACTTATGAGCTTTATAATCAATACACACTTCGGGCGATGGTGTTGTCTTAGATCTTTTAGTCTTAGTAGCACTTTTTTTGCCCTTATCTTTACCACGGACATCCTTCTGTTTTGAAACAGCGGACCCATCAGTTGACTCACCACTATTAGGCGCCAACGTTTTTCTATCTATATTCGGAAACGAAGAAGGTATATTCGTTTGATTAGAAGATTGATTCGGGCTACCAAAATTCTCAAAATCATTGAAATTCGAATTAATATTCTGAAAGTGTTTATTATCCATGGAAAACGTGTCGAAGTTACTGGGTGGGTTGGAAAACCAATTTAAATCGGCATTCGAAGGTGAACCCACTTTCATGACGTTGTTTGAGCTCTGGGGTTGGGTATGTGAACTGGGAAATTGCTGCTGTTGATATTGGTGGTTTAGTGGAGCAAATATACGATGCAGCTGATGTTGTTGCTGTTGAATTGAAGCTGCTGCTTCTATTGGTACGAAGTTCGCATAATGGTTAATATGACCGCTGGGGTTCATTGCCACGCTATTTGCAAGATTTCCTTGTTCGCCATATGCTCCAATGTTATTAATAAAATTGTTGTTACTCATAAAATCACTAAAGTTGGTATTATCATTTCTCTTAGGGTTATCGCTTTGTCCTGTCAATAGATTGTCTATATCATTATTATGCTCAAGCTCTTCCTGTTTGACATTAACGTTTTCTGAGGAAATGGGGTGCAAAATATCAGGCAAAAATAAAGATGCAAGATCATCGTACTGATCTTTCTCCGTTGATCGATCGTCCATTGCTTAGCGATTTTGGTATGTTATTGTTCTTTCTATAATTATATACTTTAATATCTATACACCAACAATTTTCTGAAGGGCACCAAACTATATGCAGGACGTCATATACTAGTATCGTCCAGTCTACCGTAAATTAGATTCTGTTTTGGTAATTACAGAATGTTTTTTCTTAGACGTGGTTGTTGTTCATCTATCGTTGATTGAATTTACACCGAAAAATACTAGGATTCAATAGATATATTTAATACTTTCGGAATATGTGTCCTTTTTTGATATTTGGCTTCTACAGAGATCAAGAAAGTATGGGGTATAACTGCATAAGATGTTGCGATCAACTTTTATTGTCTCGGAGGTACATGACACAATAGACTATTTTACGGTCCTTCAACTAAACCATGTCACATATCCATAAGTTTCTACTTTTGATGAATAATGTTGTGATATTGGTAGTATTAACGGTTCGTAATAAACAGATACCGTACCATCGTGTTATGCAACCCTAAAAAGATTTATAAAAGCTGAGGTTTTCGTTAGACGAGAACAAAAATGGCTTTTTGTCAATAAATTGTGTTCAATTTAATTTCGCATTTAGTTACCTTTCGAGGTCATTTTCCTTTGGGGCGGTAGGAATATGGTGATACTCAGGTATTCATTTCAAGTAGTATATAAAGAAAAGACGTTCATGTGCAAACTAATTTTTTGGGGCATAAAGAGAAAACATTCATCAAAAATGGTTTTACAAGAGAATTTCGAAGTTGAACAGTTCATGGATAGGTACGAGACGGGTATCAAATATAACATGGGTGAATCTTGTGTTGATTCATTGTCTGTTAAAGACTTGACTGAATTAGTCGATCCCAAGAATGCTAAAAATATTCAACAACAGTTATCTGATGCAGTTTTTGAAACTAAACTAACGTACGGCTATATTCAAGGGTCTGAAATGTTGAAGTCAGCAATTTCCAAGATATATAACGAAGATATTGAGAGAAACCAGTCTTCTGACCCAATTGGACCAGAAAACTTGATTGTAACGAACGGTGCCATTGGTGGAAACTTTTTACTTTTCTACACTATGGTGAACACCGGCGACCATGTGGTTGTAATTGACCCAAACTACCAACAATTATCCAGTGTTCCGAATGTGTTCTCTAACGGCAATGTCACAAAATTTGGTTTGAAGTTCGAGAATGGTTATAGACCTGATCTAGAGAAATTGCGGAACGTAATTTCGGAGAAAAAAACGAAGTTGTTGGTTATTAATAATCCTAACAACCCAACGGGGGTGGTCTGGGATAACGAGTTACTAGAGGATATCATTGGTATTTGCAGAAAAAACGACACTTACGTATTTTGTGATGAAGCCTACAGACCGCTATATCATTCGGTCGAATCGCCCCCGAAATCTATTCTCAATTTCGGATACGACAAGGCTATATCCAGCAGTTCTACGTCCAAAGCATTTTCGTTCGCCGGGTTGAGAGTGGGTTGGATAGCATGTCGCGATAAGGATTTATTAACGGATATGTTATCTAAAAGAGATTATAATACGATTTCAGTTTCCATAGTTGATGATATACTAGCCACTTTTGTGTTGAATAACTACAAGGTTATTCTCAAAAGAAACTATGAACTTTGTAAGGAAAATTTGAAGCTAATCGAAGACTTTGTTAACGAATCTCTGGGAAGAGTTGCGTGGGTGAAGCCGCAAGGTGGAACTACGTGCTTTTTGAAATTTACCAATTCAAAAATAGATACGTTCAAGATGACGACAGAATTAGCAGAGAACCACGGCTTGCTAATTGTTCCGGGAGAAACTTTCGATAACAAAAAAGGGTTCATTAGAATAGGTTTCGGTAATAGTGCGGCAAACGTGTTGGGTGGTCTTTCCGTATTAAGACAATGGCTCAAAAATGAAAAATTATGGTAGGCTGAATTTTATTTGTAGTTCTCATCGATCTTTCTTAATTGTGTTTGAGCGACGGCTTTAATAATCTCACATACTAATATCTGTAATTTCTAAGTAACAATGTTTGTAATTATACGAATAAATATGCACTATATAAAACTCATCGTTCAATAGTTTACGACATAAAATAAAATATATCTGAAATGCACCGGAATTCAGATGAAAGTTGCATCCTGAATAATTGCTGCTTTTATATCCTATAGGCTACTAGAGATATGAATTGACCCATGCAAATGCTGTCATATATCATACATGAAGTTATATGGATGAAGATCGATTGTTATCGAATTCGTCTATTTGTAGCGGTTCTATTGGTAGTGGTTTTTGGTATATCGTTCTGTATATAATTTCTAAAAATAGAGTGAATTTCGATTATTATAGAGAACAGCTTTTTATTCATCAAATTAAAGAAGAATACGGCTTTACAAATATTTATTTTGATTCGAAATCTACAAATTTCAACGTTCGTACCTCAAATCTATTAATAAAAATCGTCAGTCGAATATTACTTATTTAATCGAGTTATTCTACTAAATCATTGAATTGAGAATTTCGAGTCATCTAAATCGAAACATTTGACGTTTTTTCATATCCTTCGAAGAGTATGTCGGAAGATCCAGAAACTATGTATTCCGGACGTGTTGTGAATAAGGTTTACAACCAGGACTTCATTATTGACAAAAGATTTAAAATAGTTAAGGAGTTAGGACATGGGGCGTATGGGATCGTTTGTTCGGCCAAGTATGACGATGGATCTCATAGTGAAGATGGAAGTTATGTAGCTATTAAGAAGATCACAAACATTTTCAGTAAAAAAATATTGTGTAAGAGATCTTTAAGGGAATTGAAGCTACTTCAATTCTTCAGGGGCCACAAGAATATTACCTGTCTATATGATTTGGACATTATTACTAATCCAATAACGGGCGAATTTAATGAAATATACTTGTATGAGGAGTTGATGGAATGTGACATGCATCAAATCATTAGATCCGGACAGCCACTAACTGACTCACATTATCAATCGTTCATTTATCAAACTTTGTGTGGTTTGAAGTATATTCATAGCGCTGATGTTTTACATCGTGATCTAAAACCGGGAAACTTATTAGTTAATGCTGATTGTGAGTTAAAGATTTGTGATTTTGGATTGGCACGAGGTTTTCTGGAATGTCCTGAACAAAATGTTGGATTCATGACTGAATATGTAGCAACTAGATGGTATAGAGCTCCCGAAATAATGTTGAGTTTTACAAATTATACGAAAGCGATCGACATATGGTCTGTTGGCTGCATATTAGCAGAATTATTAGGGGGAAAGCCAATATTCAGGGGCAAGGATTACGTTGATCAATTGAATCAAATTTTGCTTATTTTAGGAACTCCAAAAGAGTCCACCTTAACTAAAATTGGGTCTGTCAGAGCTCAGAATTATGTTAGATCGTTACCATTTATGAGGAAAGTTCATTATTCTGAATTATTTCCAACGGCAAATCCGCTAGCTTTAGACTTATTGGAAAAAATGCTAACTTTAGATCCATACGAGAGAATCACGGTCGAAGAAGCATTGAAACATCCTTATTTATCCGTTTGGCACGATCCACAGGATGAGCCAGAGTGTCAAATAAAATTTGATTTCAAGTCGTTTGAAACTGTTGATGACATGAAGCCAATGAAAGATCTTATTATTGAAGAGGTGAAGAAGTTTAGAGATTTCGTCAGAAAACCCTTACATGAACAGCAACAAATTCAATTACAAATACAAATACAGCAACAACAACAAAGAGAGCAACAAGAGATTGATTCTATGGATTTATCAACTCCAATACATCAACAACAATTCAATGAAATGTTGAGTTCAAGCTCTAATTCAAACTCAAACTCAAACCCAAACTCAAACACAGGAACAGGGGTTAATACAGACACTCCCGAAATGAATAATGAAAATGACTTACAGTATTATCAATCAATTCCAAAGCCTCAAGAATTAGATGAATTTACATTTTCACATAACAGCAAAGGTTTGTCTCCAACTAATAACAATGATAGCCACACTGATTTATTTAGATTAGAGGAAGAGCTAGGTTTTGGCCTAGATGGCGCTGGCCTCTTCAACAATATGTAAAACATAGCTTATAATTAAATACTTTTTTGTTTGCATGAGTTTAGCATAGACAAGAAATAAGAAAAACATTGTATATCATGGTTTTATACTAAAATTTATTTAATCCGGTACCTAAATATATCTCCATTCTTACCGAAACACCAAAAATTTGATGTACTTAAATAGAAGCCATCTAGCTTACCATCTTTAATCCAGTGAGACAAATCCAAGACGAGTAAAGGAACCTCAATAGAAGGGACTAGCTTATCGCTTAAAATAGGATGTATTATTGTCGAATATTTCATTTTTTCTTTCAGGTTGTTCGAATCTCGTAGTAATAGCTTTGTATAATGTCTCTTCAATCTTAAGTCGTAAAGAGATTTGTATAATGCGACTATTACTTGAATATTTTCCTTCAGGCTTTCCAGTGACATTTCCCGGCTATTATTTCCTCCATCCAAGACCGATGCCATGTTAGTCATCGTACCGCTTCCTGGATTA
Source organism: Debaryomyces psychrophilus (assembly GCA_900186205.1). Classification (NCBI taxonomy): domain Eukaryota; kingdom Fungi; phylum Ascomycota; class Pichiomycetes; order Serinales; family Debaryomycetaceae; genus Debaryomyces; species Debaryomyces psychrophilus. The sequence goes on along the minus strand of FYBW01000009.1, from coordinate 381,691 downwards.
TTCAATGTATTGGTAAATTGAAATGATGCCATAGATAATGATGGTGACATTGAATCATCCGGTTGAGTTAGTGATGAGTTTCTCGCATGATAATTTTGATTAGTCTTCATGGTCATTGAAGCTGAAATTCTGTTACTTGACATATTACTTGGATTGTGATTAGGTATGACTGGTTTCGATTTAAATTGAAGTTGAAATGGAGGAGGTGATGCTTGCATTGTGTGTCTTACCTTGTTTTTGCTTAATGAATGGTGATGCTTTTTAACTTTCGGAAGAGCTTTATAATCAAATTCCCAAATTATTACTTGTCCATCATATCCACAACTTATTAGCTTATAGACAGGGTTATTAGAAGAATTAAATTCTTTGTTATCCTTATTCTCTTCTCCTTGAATAAATTTGATTTTATGAACAGTGTTAGTATGGCTCTTAAATCTACTAACAACTTTAATGTCCTTTACAATAATAGGGTAAGTCTGACCCATATTGATATTAACATTGCTTAAATTAGTATGCAAGGAATCATCGAATCTGGTGTGTTCGACGTTGTTTGAGGGAACTGTTGATGTGGGTGACAAGAAATGGTTATTTATAGGAATATTTGCGCCACTACCCGAGTTTGCACTGTTAATAGTTCCGCTTCTAGACCTCTTTCCAGCACCTCCATTCATTATCCCCGTTGGATTAGTGTTATTAGTATGGTGATTGTTAGAATATTTACTTAAAAACCCATTGATATTGTAATATGTCATTTTGAAGATTTCAATTAGATCTGCTTTACCAACGACACAGAAGAACTTAAAATCAGGCGAAAACTCAATATCTGTGATTTGATTATGGAAATAATTGGAAATCATGTCGCTAATTATTGCGTTATTCAAAGGATTATTCGTATCTCCATAATTCATCTCATAAGTAGAAACAAGGTCTATAAATCGCACCAATCCATCATCAGAAGCAATAGCCAATATCATTGGATTAGATTGGCTAGTATGACTGTTTGTGTTATAGGGTAATGTTGACGTAATTGAAGTGATCGCTTTGTGGCTAACTTTCATGTGTCCTACTAAATAACTTGGATATTCATCCAATTGTTCATGAACAGTCGTGAACGGACTAAGATCAAATTTCTTAAAGTATGTAACATAATCATCTTTTCCAACAACACGTTTAACGTACCGTGATTTAGATTTATCATCATTCGATTTGGTATAAGGATCTATAATAGCAATCTCACCATTTGAATAACCAGCAACTATTAGAAACTCATATAGATTATGAGAAATTATGTCTAAACTGGTCACTGGGGTGTGGGCTAGATTATTTGAATTACCGTTAGAATGAACAGACGCAGAATCCGGGATCCCTGTATTTGCGCCCAAATCATCAAAGACCTGATAAGTCAAAAGTGTTAGATTTATCATGACAATCTCACCACTTCCAAGTCCGAGAACAACAATTGGATGTTGGGCTAGGCTTGTAAATGCCACCAAACTTGTGATAATCAAATTCTGACGAAATTGGATTCTCAATAATGGACTCTCAATGATCCTTGGAAACTGAGTGTTCTCTTGTATTTGTTCTTCATTCAACGGTATGCTTGGTTTATCCGCGAGGATTTCATGCGTGCATTTGTAGTTTGACTCGTTGTCTATACCTATAATATTCAAAACGTTAACATGCGATGAGATTAATAATTTTGAAGTCGTCGGTGAGTCCAATTCACTCAAATAAGTTTCGTTATCATAATCGATTACCCTTTCTATGATATGTCCATTTGAATTCAATTTATTATCCGACAAAAAGGTAAGCAAGCTGTGCGTATTACTATTATGATTATTCGCATTAGTGTTCGAGTTTGTAATCTTCAATAGCTTATTGAAATTACTTGTGAGTTTATTGAATGGATTTTTACTAGCAAAGTTGTGGCCGTTAACACCTATTTTTTTCATATTATCGAGATCAATAATTCTTGTAAGACACCCGGGGTTCAAATGAATTAATTTGAAGGGATCGTGCACTAGTGGATTAACATTAGCTCCAATCTGCATCCCTCCGTCCTTTGACTTATTTACCTCCTTAGTTTTTACAATCTTGTCAAAAAAATTCGTTATATGGTACGGCATTGAAACATACGTAGTAGATTCATTGGATCCTGGAACACTATTCAACGGAGGCCTGGAAATATGCAAGTACGAGGGATACAATACAGCCTTACTCGTTGCAGTAGAATGCTTTCCTACCAATGGCCAATCTAGCTCGATCAGCCCATGTTGGGGTAATTTTTCAAGATCCTCATCTAGGCTGTAATGAATATTTTGATCTAGATGCGTTGTCCCTGGGCATACAGAATTTAAAAATCCATTGGCAGAAGGCAATTGCAGTAAATTTACGGTTGTCAGTGTCATCACTTGACCATTACCTTACCTGTTATTTATTATAGTATAACTTTTGGTTATTTGAATACGGAAAGTACACCGAAATATCTTGATGGGTATTATGTTTCTAAATATGCAGGATAAATCAAATTTTGGACACTAATTCTATTATATAACAATGATCTCAAACTTATATAATAAATAGACGTCGTACTTCATCAGAAACTACATACAGGAGTGTAATCTATTTGCAGATTCCGCTCCATCAGACGGCGAGTAATAAAAACTGTTTCTTCTTCTACTTGAAACCAACGAACGGTAAGTAAGCGGATTACAGGACGTATGGAATGAGTGGATACGACATATCACCAGAGAATATGTTTGAAGATAAAGGACATATTTGGGGAGATTGAATTAGGCTTTTGGTATTGGAGGGTCTTTACGATGTCAGTAACAAGACATTTGCATGGAAGACACTTTTTAGGTAATTTTGGTCGGGAAAAATTCATGGACATTCTAGAATACGTGAAAGATATAGAAGCCATATTGTATCCTTCCAAAAAATTTCGTGTTGTTTGATGAAACACAAAAATTAGCCGCTGGGACGTCAGGCGGATTCAGTGTATATAATTCGACGGTTATTAGTGCAATCGAACCCGGCTGTCATGGGAATACCGGCGAAGCGACGTTGTTCGGCAATGGCGAGTTCATGCCATGATGGACATGAATAGGCTACCGATGAACATGCCATAGATGGATATATATCACGTGATATACTGGCACTAATTCTTTGCGCGACGAAAAATCCGACAGCAAGAAAAATGGCGAACCAAGCTCAATAACCCCTTATACATAGGATCTACATAATTCATTCAGTGGTTAAATACCTGATCATCAATCGATTTAACCGGTCCATTTAGTCTCACCACAATTGGACTTATATATAACACATAGCACATACCCAAAGTGCAGATATATTTGACTTCGTTTTGGTATTTGTGTTGATTAGAATTTGTTGTGTTAGGGGAGAGTTGTCGAAAAAATTTCCGACGAACCACGGAACATCCGCACACCCATAGTTAAGGAAGGCTAAAACCAAAATATCAAAACTAATAACCAAATAACTCAATAAATTAATTAATATGGCAATACAACCGTCAAAAGGAGTAGGTGGTTCCAAACAATCGAATTCTGGTGCCAGGTTTCGACAACGGAAGATTTCTGTGAAACAACCGTTAACAATATATAAACAGGGTGATTTACCAACGCTAAATGCATCTAATGAATTAGAGCCATCACAAATCCATCATTTAAATCTGAATGTTGGTCAGCAACAAAGAGATATACATGCCATAGAGACAGGGGTGGATAAAAATGAGGAAGACGAAGTTCATTTACAACAGGTTATTAATGCAGCACAGAAAGTACTATTAGGGTCTCAGAATGAGGTCGGAGGTAAGGATAAAAGTGTCAATGAAACGAAAGTGGAAGCGCTGGTTTATATTCCGACACCAGATGCGTCCAGAATATGGCGTGATGCATCTAAATACTATAATGATAATTCATTTAGAGAACCTGAAACATACATAAAATTCAGTGCCACAGTTGAAGATACTGTTGGAGTTGAATATAATATGGACGAAGTAGATGAGGAATTCCTTAAAGACAAATTGTGGAAAGATTACCTTAAAATAAAGTCACCCAATGTTAAATCAGAGAAAGCGCATGAGACTAAGAAGGTAAATGACAACACAAGAAAGTGCTCAGAAGTTGAATTCGAGATTATATGCGATAAACTAGAGAAAATAATTGAAGAAAAGCAACCGTTTTTATCAATGGATCCATCAAACATCTTATCTTTTAAAGAATTATCTGCATATATTATAGAGGAATTTAATAATTCAAACAAGGATAAGCCATATGTTCAATTAGGATCAAATTTGAAATATATTTCTACTACAACGTTGAAAGAAAAGCTATCAAAGGAATTGTCATTTGAACCGTTTGTTACATTATTTGATAAATCTCCATTAGATCAAACTGCAACTAGCTCCATAAGATCACTTCCCAAATTATTAGAATCATTTGGTGAGCCAATTTATGATCATTGGAAGAATAGAAAAGTCGAGCGTAAAGGGAAGCAAATACATCCTGCCCTAAAATTTGAAGATCCCAGTGCTAACGAAAAGGATAATGACAATGATCCGTATATTTGTTTTCGTCGTCGTGAATTCCGCCAGGCACGTAAAACTAGAAGAGCAGATACTCTAGGGGCGGAAAGAATAAGATTATTGCAAAAATCTATGCATAGAGCAAGGGATTTGGTGATGTCGGTCTGTCGCAGAGAGTTAATCAAGTTAGAAACTTGGGAAACAGACCACGAGATTTTCAAGCTACGTGGGGAAGCCAAGAATTTGAAAAGGGTTGTCGGAGTCAAAGGAGATGATTATCTCTTTTACCCGCATAAGAGAAAGAAGATTATTAAAGTCAAGGATGAAGATGAAGATAAGGAATCTTCGAGAATTAAACGCGACAAGAGATCCAGGTTTGATTCATCGCGCGAAGGATCAGCGGCGTCGATGTCTGGTTCAGCGACTATAGGCACAAATGCGATTCATAAAGACAGGTTGAATAACGGCCACGTACACCATCAACAAGAAGCTTCCACTTCGTCATCACAACCCTATGTCAAACTACCACCCTCAAAGATTCCAGATATGGGATTGGTTACCGTTTCTTTAGTATTGAAAGAGAAAAACGAAACTATCAAGAGAGCTGTTCTAGACAAGTTGCGCAAGAGAAAAGAACAGGATAAGGATTTCATTAATGTAACTGATGATCCATATCAACCTTTTTTCAATATTGCTACTAATAACAAATTTAAGAATAATGAGCTAAACCATATCCCGTATTCTTCAATTGCAGCAACGAGTTTTTATGAAATTAACACTACAAATTACATAGGTGAAAAATTGAAAAATTTGTTAGAAGAAGGAAAGAAACCTCTTCCAGGCACAAAAACGTTCAGAGGCTCAAATGGTGAATTGATTCCTTCTAAACCATTCCCTCATTTGCTGGCGTTGATGCAAGACCGTATTGATAAAAGTCAATTTAATTCGGTTAATTACATTGCACAGCTATTATCAAATATAGAGAATAACAGTTTTAGCGCATACAATAACGGATATGGCCAACAACAACAACAGCATGAACACCAAGAAATGAATAGAGACAAACCAAAGCTTTCAGATCCAGTTTTCAGATTGAGAAAAAGGGTTGGCAGGTTCAATAGAACTTTTGTTGATAGAAGAGGCTTAATGAAAAGACCAGATGATGTAATTAACGACTTTTTAAAATTCGACGATGATGAGGATAACGAAAAAATGGATATTGATTCTGAACCAATTACGAAAACGAGTATTCCACATGTTTATGAAAGTAAGGCTGATGAAATTAAAAGATTGGACTCACGCTGGCTGTTTGACGATGATCTAACTGAATATGATAAAGGTTTGCAAAGTCCATTTAGTTTAGATCCATCCAGATTGAATTGTATAAGCGATGATACGCAATCAATTAGATTTGGGTCGATGTTATTATCAAAATCTTATGATTTGTTGAGAGAGTCTGTCCATCAAAGACAACAAATATTAGTACAACAAGCTAGGATGAGGACATTGCAACAACAACAAAAAAACAATAAACAACAAGCGGTTAATCAAAACGCTGACTCTAGTAATTCATCGTTGGGTTCAAACAGTAATCCAAATACAAGTACGTCAAGCCAAGCTGATTCAACAACTAACCCGCAGAGTCCTAATATTGGCACACAGAGTGGCGAGAACTCCAACGGTAGCCAGGTTTCGAGTTCAAATCAATCAAGATTGAGCATATCCGGATCCTCGATCAATCCAAAATTACCAACTCAAAGCCAGCAAAGATCTAATACAAATTCGCCATTACTTGCATCACAAACGCAAGGCTATTCGCAACAACACAAGTTTAATAAAGGTCTCTCAACATCCCAGCCTCAAACACAAACACAATCTCCATCACATGCTGCTAACCATTCCCAGGCGTCAAAAATGTACAATAATAAACACGCTAGTAATGTTACTCCATCAAGTTTAAAGGGACCGAAATTTACCACTACAAACAACAGTAAAATTGATGGATCGTTACCTAACCGTAAATGATTAGAACAGGATAATGGCTTTATCACATACGGTGTATAGTTTATCAATTATTATGTCTTCATTATTATGTATTATAGTTAATTTATGATAAAAATTTCATGTATAATAATGCCAAATTAGAATCATGTTAATCTATTTGTTCCGTAATTTTAAAATAAGTAAATAAATTAATATTAACTCTATAAATAATAATATTAATAATAATGTACATAAACGGAACAAAAATCTAAATTTTGTGGGATGTAAGATGTACGAAACTTTCAAATGTATAAGATTTAGAACAAACCTTCAATTTCGCCCTCTTCGTTAACCTCGACGTTCATAAATCCAGCATGCGTTGGTAAACCAGGAATAGTCATAATTTCCGCGGCCAACGCATATAAATAACCTGCCCCTGCTGAGCATCTGACCTCCCTAATAGGAACGGTAAATCCTGTTGGAACACCCTTTAACGATGGATCATGGGACAAAGAATATTGCGTTTTCGCAATACAAATTGGTAATTTATCATAACCTTGTTGCGTATAAGTTTCAATTTGTTGCTTTGCTAATGGTGATAATTCAATTGCCGCGGCACCGTACATCTTAGTAGCAATGGTTAATAATTTATCTTCAACCGAACTATTCACATCGTACAAAAAGTTTTGGGATGGTTTCGCCAAAGTTACCGCTTCAGTGACTGCTTCAGCTAATTTAACAGCACCCGAACCACCCTTAGCCCAATGATTCGAAGAGACTGCATATTCCGCACCTGCATTAATTGCTTCATTCTTGATAAGCTCAATTTCAGAGGCAGTATCAGATTCAAATTTATTAATAGCAACAACAACTGGGACATCATATTCCTTGATATTAGAGATTTGCTTGGCTAAATTAGAACAACCCTTCTTTAGGTATTCTAAGTTTTCGGTAGTATACTCTTTAGGTAACAGTTGACCTGGCTTAACATCTGGTGCACCACCATGTAATTTCAATGCACGAGACGTGGCAACCAAGACAACAGTATCTGGTTTGAAACCTGATGCCCTACATTTAATATTGAAAAATCTTTCACCACCCATAGTAAAGTCAAAACCAGCCTCAGTAACAACGAAACCTTTCTGTCCATTGTTAATTGGGTTTGATGGAGACGTAAGTTTTAAACCTAATTGGTCAGCAATAACGGATGACGCACCGATAGATATATTAGCAAATGGACCTGCGTGAACAAATACTGGGGTACCTTCTAAAGTTTGCATTAAGTTAGGTTTTATCGCATCTTTCAATAAAGCCGTTATTGCACCAGCACAACCAATATCTTCACAAGTGATTGCAGTACCGGTTTCTCTTTGTGTACCAACAACAATCTTTCCAACCCTCTCTCTCAAATCTTTTAATGATGTCGATAATGCTAGAATAGCCATCAATTCCGAAGCAACAGTTATATCCATACCAGTTTTACGTGGTGGAAATTTACCAATTTCGTTCTTACCTTGACCAATTGTGATTTCGCGAACAAATCTATCATTACAATCCACAACTCTTTTGATTGTAATTGAATCTGGATCTATGTTTAAAATGGAGAATTTCTCAATCTCATTCTCATTCAATTCATCGGGGTTTGTCTTAGTAATACTCAACTTTTCTAATCTCTTTAACATTGAGCTAGTGAACACTCTCTTTCCCTTCTTAGATGGAACCAATCTTCTGAAAAATCCACCAGAAGATTGCGAAGTATATTCATGGAACATCCGAGTATCAACAGCTGCGCATAATAAATTTTGAGCAGCCGAGATCGCATGAATATCACCCGTTAAATGCATATTAAATTCATCCATAGGAATAACTTGCGCGTAACCACCCCCCGCGGCACCTCCTTTAACGCCAAAAGTTGGTCCCATACTTGGCTGGCGTACATTGGCAATAGAATTATAACCTAAATGAGCTCCTAAAGCCTGCGTTAATCCAACAGTTGTGGTACTCTTACCTTCACCTAATGGTGTTGGAGTGATACCGGCCACTAAAACATAATTACCTCTATCAGATACAAGACCTTCAACTTGTTCATCTAAACGTTTAATGACCAGTTTTGGATCAACCTTAGCTTTGTAATGTCCATAAGGCTCGATTTCTTTTTCCAATAATCCTAGTTCTTGAGCAACACTTGCGATTTTCTTTGGTTTCTGAGCTCTTGAAATTTCGATATCGGATGGAACCGGTTCCTTCATTTCAAGTGGTAATGGCCTAAACGCATGTTCATGGGCCCTCTCCGCTTGTAAGATAGCCGCATCATAAACGTTAGAGCATAACATCGCCACAGTCATTGGACCAACACCACCTGGAACAGGAGTAATAAAGCCTGCTTTCTTTAAAACAGATTCATAATCGACATCACCGACCAATTTTCTACCTTTCTTCGCGAGCGGGTCGTCTTTATAATTAATACCAACATCGATAACAACGGCGTTTTCTTTAACCCAATCAGATTTAACATATTCGGGAATGCCAACTGCTGCAACTAATATATCTGCATTTCTAACTACTGAAGGCAAATCATAGGTGTGACGATGGCAGATTGTCACAGTACAATCTTCATTTCTCAACATTGCTGCAACAGGAGTTCCAACAATATCAGATCTACCAAGCACAACGGCATTCTTACCACGTAAACTAATACCAGTAGTTTTAATCAATTCCATAATACCATTTGGTGTACATGGCTTAAACATTGGTGTACCTCCTTTTTTAGTTAATTCACCTACATTGTAACGTGCAAACCCATCAACATCCTTTTCGGTAGCAACAGCATTAGTGATTAGTGTTTCATCAAATTTTTTTGGCAACGGTAATTGAATTAATAAACCGTCAACTTTAGGATCTTTATTCAATCTGTCAATTTCGTCTAATAAGTCTTCTTCAGAAATATCTTCATCAAATTTCAATAAATTGGACAGGATGTTCGATGATTGGGCTGCCTTTAATTTTGCCTTAACGTATGCTGATGAGTCTGGCCTTCCTCCAACTTGAATTATAGTCAAGTTAGGTCTGAATTTTAAGTTGTTGAAATTAATATTTTTAGGGTCAATGTCTTTAAAGTTAGTTGTATTATACGCAACAACTTTCTCAGCAATTTTTGACCTTATAGACTTAGCCAACATAGTTCCTGAAACAACGGCAGCGTCAAAACAAACATCTGATTTGTGGATTGATCTGGCGAATCTTACTGTGTTAGTTTTTGCTAAACAACGAGTTGTTGACCTAGATAACATAATGAAAAATTAAGTTGGATGCAAATTCCTTATAGTGACTTTTATATAAAGAAAGCTATGTGGAAACTTAATTTTAACTATTAGAATCCGACAAAATTATGTGCGATTAGTAATTCGAAGGAAAAAATAACGATTTATATTCAAACTTATCGCTATAATCTTAATAAATCAGTATAGATGTATTGAAAATTAAACTCTGGCTCTTTCGAAAAAAACATAATGAAGAGTTTATATGCAATCCAAGCTACAAATAGCTTGCAAAAATATTTGAAAAAAATACGGTGACTCACTTCTTCAAAGTACGCAACTGGACAATGTATTTGTAAAGCAGCCAGAATATCTGTGTACTCCTTTAGGTTGCAGCTGACAAGCTTGGTACTTTTGCCAAACATTGAGCACATACATACATTTCGAATATAACTAAGGGACCTCAATATTACGAATGTCCAGAGTCATTAAGACTCGGTAAAGGATAAGCCGCATCGGTTGTCTGCAAAATTTACTATCTTCTGATAATCGCAGTATATGTTGTTAATAAATATATTGTAATAAATAGCTTCTATAAAGTTGAAAAAATTAGTTCGTGGAATCATTGATATTAGTATCAGCATCGTGTACGATTCTGTCCTCTGCATTCGAATCGGAATTTGCAGTAATGGTGTCAGCGTTGTTGCCGTTACAATCTGATGGACTATTCGATCGAGTAATCTTTTCTGAAGAGTCACCCAAGCCCATGTCAGTGCTATCCCTCTCATTTCGTAATTGACTTAACATTGCATGTGCCCGTATCATTGTCTGGTCCGCATCATTTGTAGTATTTGTATTTAGGTTGTGATCATTTTTATTGATTGTTTCAAGCTTTCTTCTAGTTGACATTCTTCGTTTTAACGAGTCAACACTTTCGTACTTATTATTGGTCTTTTTTATTGTTAAATTATTAACATGATTATTCGATGGTTGTTCTAATAAATCATCTAATGACATACTCGAATAAAACGATAAAGCTTTACTTCTTCTGTATTGGCTCTTTCTCTCCCTTGATTTTCTTGATGACGAACTTGTTACGGCACTCGTTTTTAACTTCTCTAATAAGTCATCAATAATTGCATTATTGGACGATCCATCGTTCTGTTTCGAATTTTGACGTGGTGTTTGCTTCGAATCCGAAATTTCATCTGCTTCATCATCAACGCATTCTTCGTTCTTGATACCTTCCTCATTATTACTATTCTCTAGTTCGACCTTTCGCCTATCACGCTGGACCTTCGATTCCTCTATCATCTTTTTTCTAGCTACGTATGCCCGTTGTTCTTCTTCTTTCTGTATGTTTTCAATATGTGCTTTTTTAAATTCAAGCACAAATGATGAAAATTTATTAAAAAATGTATTCCGGCTGTTATTATCATTAAAATTTTCGCCAAAGTACTCCATTAATGTATTGTGATCATCAATTGTTCTTCGCAAATGGGATTGTAATAAAGAATTCTTCTGCTTTGCGCTTTCTAATGGTCTAGAGATCACACCTAGGATCTTATCATCCGGATGAAATTTGCTAGGATCGCTCAAATTACCTTTAGCCATGGAACTTTCAACGTTTTTTATAAGCTTTTCGAAATCTTGACAGTCATTCTCTAATTGTTCGATCGAGATATTGCTTACATGATTTATGGGATTTAATTGATCAACAAACAATCCATATTCCAGGAATGTACTTCTAATAATTTTTTCAACATAGTGCAAAAACGTCATTGAATTTGTATCATCCTTCATAAACTTTAATCTTTGTAATGTATCTAATTTAAAACCTAAAGCCTGTTTTGATGAATCGTTCATGAAATTACCAACAGATCTGATTATTCCTAAAACATTCTTCAAATTATCGGATTCTTTAATACTGTTGTTTGCCTCGTCAATCGCTTGTAATTTCTTTAACAAATCAGAATAATCTTTTTGATAGGTCTGGGTTAATAGCAAAGCTCTAGATCGAGATTTCCAATAGTGTCTCATATTGAAACATAATTCTAAATATAACCTATCTGGTCTTTCCAATTCTTCTACACGTTTTGTCGGTTTCTTCTTAGTTTGTGTAAAATCTGTTGAATATGGCATAAAGTTCCTCGAGACAGAATCTCTTGTCTCAATCAAATTATCACTATTGAAAAACTCTAAAACGCTAATATTTTCTAAAATTTCTTTATCACACTTTAAGATCTTTTCAATTAATTCACTAACTGAATTATTAGCAAACATATGTAAGTTAATGCCAAATTGTTGTACTAAATCTCGAGACAAATAAGAAATTGTTTTGGGTTTATTAATGTTATTGCTTTCGGTTTTTCTCTTTTTAATTGTTGAAGTTTTTGCAACAAACACTTTCTCAACTTCACACAATATACCCTTTTCTAATAACTTATCAGATAAATCATCATCCTTAATATCAGACCAAAAAGTTTTGTTAATGTCATCGATTCTGTCCCAATGCATTTGTTTTAATTTAGTTTTCGGTCTAGCAACATTCATACGAGAAAGATTTTCTATATCACTAAGACTTGCATCTGCATTAAGTACACTTGTACTATTATTAATGTTCTTGGGACTTTCTGTCTGATTCGTTGTATCACTGGCTTCAATTTCAGATAATGGAAGTGGTGGCGGAGACGAAGAGGAACGTCTTGTTGGCGAGGAAAAACTTGATATAGAATTATTTCCAGTTAGCATTCCAGGAAATGGAGGAGGGGGAGGGGGTGGAGGAGTCGCATGCCGCCTTTCTAAGCCAATTGTTTGAGATGCTTGAATATCCATGAATGGTGGCATGGGTGGTGGTGGTGGTGGTGGTGGTGGTAGTGGTTGTGTTAACAGGGTTGCAGAGGTGAATCTTGTTTCGTTTGCTTGCAAGAATGATGGCAAAGGTGGAGCTTGCGGTAGCTTAGGATTCTTATCATTATTATTCGAATCCATGATGGTCGGCGTGGGAGGAGGTGGTGTTGGTCGTGCTGGTGGAAGTGTCACTTCTTGTGTTGTATATGCATGCGAGGATATCCATTTGGATGGTGTAGGCGGACGATGAGGAACGTATATCGATGTTGATTCTGGCTTTAAATCTGTAATTCCCATCTGAGAATTACATTCCAAATCTTTATTGATTATCACACTGTCAATAGAAGTCATTATACAGGCGCGGTCGCTATCATCTGCATCTTCAGCTGGGATAGAGTTTTTACTGGAATCAATAATAGCATTAACTTTAGGCGGATCATCTACATGATGCTTACTGATAGCTTTATTACTCCTGCCCGAAAATACACATTCCAATTCATTAACGAATCCATTCTCTTTCGATATTCCATTATTTCGCATTTGAAGATGAGATACTTCAACTAATTTAGCTACTTTATTTTTATCTTTCTCTAATGTTTTAATTTGGTGTTGAAGTAATCCCACTTGTTTCTCCAAAGAAGAAACCTTATTTGCATTGAAATGTTTTTCTTTCATGAGATTCACAACTGTTTCATTCAAACCAAAACTTGTTTCGAATTCAAGTTGTTTTTTCTGCTCCTCTAATACACTGATCGTTTTAGATAAATCTTTAGTTTCTGAGATCGTACGTCTAGCTATATCATCAGTAATCATTCTATCTATTAGCCTTTGGATAGAACTATTTAGAACTGAAGCTGCATCGGTACCAATCACTGTTGATTCTGCTACAATATGTTGCATCACAGAATCTATAAGAATTAATAATTTAGTCATTTCCAGTTTTGACCTTCCACTCTCTCTTAACATAAGGAATTTTCTCAAGATTGACCTGATGTAATCTTGGTTTGAAAGAAATCCACCATCTTCTGAAACGTTCAAAACATCGAACTGACTTTTCAATTCACCGAATAACTCATCTAAATTCAATAGATCAATTGTCGCTGAGCGTTCGGATTTATATTGACTTTCACTACTGAAAAATTCATTGTAATCCTCTTCTGCATAACCTTCATATTTTTCTACTTCTTCATTAATTCTATCGTCATTTATAACTTTTAATTTGTCGAAAATTTTGAATATCCTGCAATCATTGAGCTCCCTTCTCAATGGTATACGTCTTTTCATAGAGTGTGTACCTTCTATTATAGAATTAATTAACAACAACGTAACCAAAGAGTAATTTTTCAAATTATATTCATTCTCTAATCTAGTATTATTTCCTCCCGTGAAGTATTTGTCTAAAAATGATTCGACAGAATTCAACCAAGGTTGGAACCTTAGAAAATCTCCTAGTAAATCCTGTAAATTGACCATGCTGTCAAGGATGCTTGGTAAAAAATCTGCATTCTTATAATAAGACAAAAATATTAAAACTTCTGTAACTAAAATCCTTGTAGCCAACCTTGGCGAAATTAACGAAAATATCATTGCCCTAATAATGTGCGATTTGTTTTTTACCACAGTAGATGATAACGAAGTCGTCGATAAATTATCATCATCTAATTCGTCTTCAAAGTCAGTAATTTCGCTATTTAGAATGTTCTTCAAGCATTTTACTATAATAAACTCTTTATCGAATTCCTCGTTGGATTTAATACTTTTTTTATTGATTCTGGTTAGAATAACAGATAGTGCTGTTTCACCTTGTGCATCACTAAAGCTGCGACTCCAAGTACTTTTCAACTTTGATGAACTATCGTTTTCATTCAATTTCTTCTCAAGTTTTTTGTATTCTTTCAATGATAACTTATTAGAAATAATTCTTCCCACATACCATTCGGATGAGCCGTCTTTTACTTTTTGCTTTTTACTCAATGGAACAATACCCAGTCTTGAATTGGATATCCCATCCGTTGTTGGATCATGTTCTATTATTGAACCATCAGAATTATACTTCAGTCTGTCATTATTTGGATCTGTGGACTTTACAATTGTATCAAGTTTAAGAGTTTGGATTGAATCATGCTGTTTTGCCTTTTGGTTCGCTACATTATCAGTTTCCAACAATACTTCGTTCTTTTCATGTTTTGCCAGGAAATCTGTCAAATGATCTAAATTATCAGACATGAACTTATGTTGGTGAGGCGAGTCAAAACATGAAGAAGATGACCTAGTCAATGATTTCAAATCAAAATCAGAATTTGATTCATTCTCACTTAATAATAATTCCCATTTTCTTCTCTTTGGTTGTTCTCTTAGCGTTTTCACGGCTTTGTCAGAAAATACTCTTGTAGATAACAATTTTTCAAAAAGGATATCTACAACTTCCGCATTAGGGATTTGATTCATGTTCAATGTGACAGCACTAAACGACTGTAGTGAATGACTTAAATTATGACAATCAGGCAACTTTTCACTATTAGCCCTAATCAACTTAGATCGCTTTGGTAATTCTTTCACATTATGTGAGGCTATATTTTCGAATGTATCCAATTGATTCTTAGACAGAGATACTGGAACGACTTCATGCACTTTCAAGTCAGATAAGTTGTGATATGTACCCAAACTAGAATTACTAGCATTTTTCCGGGTATAATCATTGATACTGTTAGTTATAACTGATTGCTTTATTGGACGAGGAAGCCTTATTCTATCCTCGTTTAATAATCCAAATCCTGCCCTCTTTAAGCCCTTCGTTGCCGAATTATCGTTGTTTGTGGAATTTGGATCTAATGATGAAAAGCTGGCAGCGCTACTTGGCTCAATGTTATGTGGATGCTCTTGTAGTACTGGTGATGAACGCAAATTATCTGGACCATTTTCAGAATATGACCCAGTTGATCTATGATGCGGTGATATTAAAACCGAAGAGTCTGTTCTTTCAGGAAGATATTTTACGTATATTGGTTCTTTTGAATCTTTTGCTAACTTATCATAGCCTATAGCTTGGAATTTTTCTTCATCAGCCTGTACCTGTAATTCACTCGTTTTCGTAGGCGATAAAGGTCTTGAGGATGATTCTGATTTCTCATTACTCATTAATTGATTAAAATTCAAAACAGATGTCGACTTCGTAATCTTTTTCATTCCTTTTGAAAAAACACTTGATCTCTTCGTCAGTTTAACATCACTTAACGAACCTGCACCCGCGACTGATGATCCTTGACCCTGAGTTGATGCTAGATCATTTCTCATAATATCGACGTAAACCTAGATCCACACCTATTATATGTTATTATTGGATGGCTTTGATCTAGTTTTTGGTCTAGTTATAATTCAACTGGTGTCAACTTTGAAATATCTATTACTTAAATATCGAAACGAAGTATTCCTTAATTATAGAAATTTAACCTTACGGATTGATATTTGATTAAAAACTTCTTAACTCTCGGTTTTTATTTAGCTATACTAGTATGTGGTTCGACTAGCATGAATACGATCTTGACAAACGCTTTTAAATTATTAAAATGTCAAAACACGAGAGAAAACTACATTGGAGTACATCAATTTTGCTACACGCTTAGCTAGCGCGCGCTATAGTTGTTTGTTTACCTTCTTTACTCTTCTTTAAAAAAGTATAGAAACATACTTACGATTTAAGGGTTAGTAGATATGAGTTTATCCAGACCATATAAACCAGTTAAAAAGACAAAATCCGGCAGTTCTGATAAAAAGCAATCGCTGATTTCTAGTTTCTTTGGGAATGGTGCAAGTAGTTCGGGAAATAAAAGGGAGCCGTTAACTCTAACAACACCAGAAAAGGTGGCAATGAATAGAAGCGATTCCTTCCTTTCTAAAGCAGTTGTTTCAAGTGGTACATTTGATGATTTTGCTAGCTCAGACATATCGTTTGGCTCCCCTGAGATCAATAATTTTAAAAATCCAGCATTAACCAAATCATTTATGGACCAAAAATCCTGTAGCACACAGGCGATAGATTTAACACAAGATGATGATCGGGATGTGCAAAGTACATACCAACTGGTTAACAGTCCTACTTCGCATATGGAAACACAAAGGACCCAGATGCAGAAGACAGATAATATTCCATTAAAAAGGGGCCATCAAGATTTACTAGAGAGGCTAAACGGCCAACCTAGAAAAGTTCCAAGAAGCTTTAAGCTAACAAGCCCACTGTTTACGTCTTTACAATACACTTCACTGATTCCGTTGAGTGACGAACAGAAAATGGTAATCAAGTACATAGTTCTGGATGGGTTAAACGTATTTTACACCGGTAGTGCAGGTACAGGTAAATCTGTCGTCTTACGTGAATTAGTTCAGTCTCTTCATCTGAAATATGGAGCAAGTCGAATTGGGGTTACTGCATCGACAGGCTTAGCTGCATGCAATATCGGTGGCCAAACGATTCATAGGTTTTTATCCATAGGTTTAGGTGCTGGAAGTGCCTTCGAATTGGCCAAGAGAATCAAAAAGAATCCAGCAAATCTTAAAAAGTGGAAGAATTTAAAGGTCTTAATTATTGATGAAATTTCCATGATTGATGGTAAATTATTCACAAAGTTGGACGAATTGGCAAAACTCATTCGTTCGAACCAACTTCCTTTCGGCGGGATTCAAGTCGTTTGCACCGGTGACTTTTTCCAATTGCCGCCAGTCAATAAAGATGGCCAGTCAGAATTTTGTTTTCAAAGTATAGCTTGGGATAAAGTCATACAAAAGACCATATTATTAACTCAAGTATTCAGACAGAAAGGAGATACTGAATTGATTGATATGTTAAATGCATTGCGTTACGGAAGTATGGATGATGACATGATTGCAAAATTTTATAGGCTATCCAGAAACGTTGTCTACGATGATGGTCTTGAGCCAACAGAATTATTTCCTACTCGAGATGAAGTTAAAAGAGCGAATCAATACAGACTCGGTCAGATACCACATAGGGCGATTAGATTTAGAGCAGAAGATAATATTTCAGACCCTAATCATCTAAAAATGTTGGATAATTTGATGTGTGAAAAAGAATTAGAATTAAAAGAAGGGGCACAAGTGATGTACTTAAAGAATCTCGATGACCAGATTGTCAATGGGTCAATCGGGACAGTAACCTGTTTCATGTCATCAAAACTTTGGGAAAAGGTAAATGATGTCTACAAAGGAAACTTGTATGACATAGATGATCAAATCGCTGATGAGCTAAGACTATTATCTGCAAGAGTTGGTTGTGTAACCAATTGGTCTCCTAGAGAAACTCAAAGATACGACCGCATACCAGATGAACGAAAATCAAATTTTACAAAGTTGGCAGTCGTAGCTTCCAGTGAATTGTCGTCAGATTTATACCCGGTGGTTAATTTTAAAACAAGCTCAGGAAACACTCTTATTCGTGTAACAAGAGAAGATTTTAACATTGAAGCTGGAAGAATTAGAAACTACACTGGTGGGGAGGCCGACAAGATTACTAGATCTCAGTTACCATTATTATTATCGTGGGCATTATCTATCCATAAAGCTCAAGGACAAACAATTGACCGTTTGAAAATCGATTTAAGAAGAATTTTTGAAAAGGGTCAAGTATATGTGGCCCTTTCAAGGGCAACTAACAAAGATCACTTGCAGATTATGAATTTTGATCCTAGACGAATTACTGCGTCGAAAGAGGTTAAACAATTCTACAATAAATTAGAAACAACACCTGGTCTATAGTTTTTTATATTTATTACCGTATTATCATCTATAGCATTGTACATATGAAGAAACTATTCATTCTGGCGTCCATAAATAGCTGTATTAAATTTTTGTGGTTCTCACTTTTTTTCTTATAAATCGAGGGAATTCAAAATTTGCAAAAATCAATTATAATTCTTTGTAACAAAGATAAAACTATGTTTAGTTCAGATCACTCGTTTAATAACGGAGTCGGTGGAAAATCTAGTGGTGGTGATTTAGGTTATAATGGGTTTCCTGTTTCTCTAAATTACTTCACAGCATTACCAGACCCAAATATTTTACATAATCCAAATGTTACTATTATATTCAAATCTATGTTGAAGAAGGATTCAATTACTAAGGAAAAATCACTTAGTGAATTTGTTCAAGTATTAGATGATCAGTCTTATGGGTCCGTAACAGTTGATGAGTTATTAATATTGTCGTGGATACAATTATATGCCAAGTTAGCTATTGACAACTCAAGAAGCGTAAGAATTTTATCCCATCAAGTTCAATCCAAATTATTACTTATAACTGGTGGAAAAGCTTTCAGCAAATATTTAATGAGCTCAATTCCGATTTGGTTGCAAGGCCTTTATGATACCGATAAACTTGTATCGAGTTCCACTTATAAGACTTTATTGCTCAGTTTCCAAGATAACAAAGAAAGAATAGATACTAAGATTTGGGTTATGTTTTATGAACAAATAGTCAACTACATTGTCACAATAATTAACTTAGAAAATCATAAAAGTCTATCAGACCAGAGGTATACAAAAGAGACCGATTCATTTGCGAAATATGAGCGGGTATTGAATGGAAGTATAATGATGTTAACCAAAGTTATTTCGCTAATTAATGAGAATCAAATAAAATTAAAGAATGAGGATAAGGAATTAAAGCAAATTGAGAAGCTACTTAACCAGGAAACATTGTGGGACTACTTGGGGTCTTCCATTTCTGTAGATACTTTGAATTTGCATTTATTCAAGTCATTATTAATTCTTATAAGGTCACTTTTTGGTAATGTTTCTACCAATATGAATAAAGATCCGAGTATCGTTATAAGAAGTTTTCAAAATGTTAAGGCCATATATAAATTAGTATCCAAGAAATTTATTAAACACGTGAAATTGAAAGCAAATAAGAAAGGGTTAAACAGTGACATAATTTATTCGAATATTATACTACAGTTTTGGGATACTATAATATCTCTTACTGGTTTCTCTCTTTTATCTCCATCGTATAAAAAGTCGTTGAAGGTCAAAAAGAATTTTTGGGAATTGGGTGGAACTAAAAGCCGTTCCAGATTATTAGATTACCTTAAATTAGGTAATTGCCTGCTGAATTGCATATATTACGTCATGATAGGACAATTTTTCGATACTTTGTCTAAGGTGATTGGAAGTAAGAATGATAACAATATCGAGGAATTTCTTTACCTTAATAATCTTAAGAATGCGAAATTAATTGTCAATGAAATACTTTGTTCGCAATTAAAAACCTTAACAAATATTGAGTATAAAGAAAAATGTTTGAATTGTATTTTGAAGGTATATGAAATATTTAGGCAAAATATGTCTGATGCAGATTCCAACGAAATATTAAACATTTTACGCTTAGTACTCTATCAAGTCTTAGATACTGTTCACCTGAAGAACCTTAGGAATGAAAAGATGAATAAACATCAAGATCTTGTTATTCAGTTTGGGGATTTCATAAAGAAAAATCTTTCCAATGTAATGAATAATTTATTATTGAGTGATATTAATTCCAAAGTTCTAATTATCGCAACAGCTGATGACCGGGAATTGTTCATTGATAACTATGAATTCAGATCCTCTGCCTCTGAAATAGTAACTAACTACTTGCATCTTTTGACTTATTTGGCTGATGGCCAACCCTCTATGGGTGACTTGCTAAAAGCAATAATTTCAGATATCTGCAAAAGTGTCGAAGAAGAAACAATAATGCACTCACCAACTATTGCCTTTCACATTATTACTTTGTTTATAAAAAGCTGCTATAATAAGCCTGATAAGATTTTTCCAGATGTAAAAAGCTTAATGACAAATGTTCCATCTTTTATTGAGCCACTGTTTATTGACCCTCCAATTCAGGTATTGTCTGCTTTCCTCAATTTAGACTGCAAGATTAATGATGAAATTGATTTGAAAGAACTTATAAACGACTTCTACCTTAAGATTTCAGTAACAGACAAATCCAAGATCCCGCTTTTATTAATTGCTCTCAATCAATCAAAAGAATTTGGTGAACTTAATCTTAAAACTGAATTTGCAGAAATTTATCTATATTTACTTGAGTTGTCACAAAAGTATGATCTAACGGAAAAAGAAGCTGCTATTATATTCAATTATACAAAAGATCCGACAATTTTTAAGAATTTGATATATACATCCAACGTTGGCGATAATAACGGCTCCAAGTTTATTGATTCTTTCTTGAAGTTTTCTTCTGCTGATAATTTAAAAATAGATCAGCATAATCAAAGTCTTGATTTTTATGGAAACATTTTTTCTACTTGTTGGAGAAATATTAATAAGAGAAGCAGCCAAGAATTCCTTAAAATCTTTGCACAAAAGTTCCCCCTAACATTATTCACTGAATCTATTTACGAATACATTTCTGAGTCGTCCATTGAAACAGATTTTTCTTCAATTGCAAAATTCTTATTAGATATTTCTGGATCTCCGGAGTCTGTATTCAAATTCTTGCCATCTGAGAAGATTTTTAAAATAGTTCAAGAAGCTGTCGAATACGTAGATAACGCTTTATTGGCTATCGCTAATCCGTTGGAACAGAATATATTTTTAGTACAAAGAAATTGGAATGAAAACTGTCACCTTGAGCTGTCTTTGATTACAATAGGTAAATTTTTGACAGAGTTCACAGAATACATAGAATATGTTCGATCATCTGAAATCTATATTGAGTTATTGGTTACTTCGGGCATAATTGCTGAATATATCCATGATTATTTCTTTTTGCTAAATGATGATAAACGAATTATTGCTTTGGATGACCAAATTCTCTCGATCAGAACTAAACTACTTAGTATTTTCAAAAATCATACTACTGATATATCCTTGATAAATTTGGTTCCGATTATTAATGGGGACGATTTGAGAACTCTTACCCCAGATTTTAATGTTAACTTGTTTATTCGTTTGAACCAGGAAATTACTAAAGGGGAGGGGCATGATAACTTTCATTTTTATGCAGCAAGACTAATGAAGATATACATAGATGGACTTGTGGAATTGGAAACATTTCAATCGTTTGAGGCAAATATTGAAATTAACTTTAATAAACTTTTATCGCATCCATTGAAGCTTTCGGTCGTGCTTTCAAGTTGTTCTAGATTTCTTTTCAAATCTAACAAGTTTGATAGGATCAGAAGCTATGTTGCTGCTGAAATTCTAGGTGTCAAATCAGATACCCAAATTTTAGATCAAGGTTTAAAATTGTTGACCTTAGTAATTAATTTTTTCAATGTTGATCGCAATGATGTTGAAAAATTTGAAGTTATTCCTTCTCATAGGTTAGCTATGATACTCAATCAACTCACGAAGTGGTTAGAGTCGGATATTTCTTACGATGAATCTTTTATAAGTATAAGATGTCAAATAGCTAGATTTTTGAATGATTTACTTTATTCTAGTAATGAGAATCTACCCGATAAGTTTTGGGGTCTAGCAATTCACTTATGCTTAGATAACCTTGGTATTGCTCTGACAGAATCAAAGCATTTGGAATTGCAATACTTCACATTGAAGTTATTTATATCCTTAAATAAGGCGCAAGGATATCATAATGATGACTGGAATGAAAATAAGGACTCATTACATGAAGAAATATTAGATTTGTTAGTCAGCGAAGACAACAATTGCCAAGACTTAAAATTTAAGAATCAGCCTGTTTATTTGTGCCATGAACTATTGAAGAGAATCTGTAATAGCTACAAATTTTCGATTAGACTCCTTAATGATAAGTCGCAAGATTTATATGTTTTACTCTCTACATCTAAGTTTATTGAGTTGCAAAGAATTGGGGCATCTTTATTACATGAGTTGATTTTGAGCAATCAACAAGATTTTGTTGTTGAATACCAATTGCAGAAGAGTAACTTAAGCAGTTCTGAGAACTTAAGTGAGAGCGGAGATCAATTTAAGGCTAAATTACCAGACCATTTAATTGAATCAATTCGCGTAATTGATGATGTGTTTGCAGATTCTGTTGAGCTTGAATCATGCTACAAAGTTTCAAGAGCTTTATGGAGTTGGTACTTAATATTTGACCATTTCAAAGATATCACGTATTCTATTAGATCAGAGTATGTCAGTCAACTCAAGTCAAATGGATATATTGATAAACTTTTAAACTTGATTTTTGAACTGGTAGATGTTGCCAATACGAACGGAGTTTTGAAAAAATTTCATACAGGCGAACGTTCTGGTACTAAGATAAGACCAACTGATAATTTAATTCAAATTTATGACATAGGAATGGGAGTCGTTGGTGAATCGTTCAAATTTGAAATGAAATTTTTGCTCATTCATTTGTATTATTTATCTTTCCAATATTTGGGATCATATGTTCAAGCGTGGTTTAATAGTGTTCGCGACCGTCAATTGAAACAGAAAATAGAAAAATTTTCTATAAAATATGTTTCGCCATTAATCGTACATAAAATTCTCGATGATGTATCCAAATCCAAGGACAAATTAACTAATAAAGATGAAAATATGTCTATTAAAGTCAGTAGTGCTGCAAATGAAATCAAATCTGTGTATTTAATTGACGAACAAACAATGGAAATGGTTATCAAGATTCCAGATTCTTACCCGTTATCCAACGTTTCCGTCGAGGGACCGTTGCGCATAGGTGTTAAAGAAAATCAATGGAAAGCTTGGTTATTAGCGTCTCAAAGAATCATTTCACTAACTAATGGTTCGATTATGGAATCTATTGAATTATTTAATAGAAATGTTAATCTCCACTTTTCAGGCTTTGAGGACTGTGCAATTTGTTATTCAATTTTGCATCAAGACCATTCTTTACCGTCTAAGACATGCCCTACGTGTCTGAACAAGTTTCATGCTGCGTGTCTTTATAAGTGGTTCAAAAGCTCAGGTGCCAGTACATGTCCCTTATGTCGTTCCGCTTTCAATTTTAGAACACCTAAGCCTACCGTTTTGAATGCATGAAATTTTTTGAGCCTATATACTATACGTATGAAGCATATTGTAATGTAAAAATGCACTTAGTTTCTACTTGGTCTTGTGTGACGACCAGGATACGCTGTAGAGATAAAATCCTCTTGTCTTTGTGATGAGTTCATTTTCCAGGGAGCTCTGGTAAGAGAGATATTATCCTTCGTAGTTTTGATTCCCGTATCACCATTCAATAAGCCGGGTTGGATTTCATTCTCAATTTCATCTTCGTCTTCGTCTCTCAGATAAAATGGTAAATCCTGGTTAGTTTCAAAATCTCTCCATGGGTACAAAGAACTACCGAACCAAAAATGTTGAACCACGGGAAACTTCCCTAAAACTTCGACCTCAAACATTTTCAATAACCCTGATAGAACCTTTGACCAAAGCGAAACCGAAGAATGGATGTCAAAAATTATTGGCGAATGTTCATTGAATGGGCCCAGTTTAATTCTGTGTATAAAGGAAATTGCGTTAACATAAAGATTCGTCTCTTTATACCTATCAAGAACTGGACTGGTTAGTATCTGTTGTACTGGAGGTATCATTTTGTTTTGGTTTCCATTAAATTGAGCAGCACCAAAAATATAAATCAAGTGAAAGTGATCATCCAATCCCCATACACCATGCGATCCTGCTGGTTCTAAGCTATACACAATAATTAACCTACGGGCTAAATCATAATATTTAGCAAAAATTGTTAGTACTTCCGACCCGTTCAATTCTTCCAAATTCAAAAGTTTAAAATCAATCAACCCCCCCATAAAAGCCAAAAAAGACAACTCATGACCTGTACCATAATCTAACCTAATCGAAGAACCAAACGAATTTACGATGTAATGCTTCAATTCCTTGATGAAGCCTTCGAATTTCAGATTGAACGGTGAGTTATGTATTTTAATATTCGTTATTAATAACTCATTGATATTTGCTTTCATCTTTTCATGCCAGTCCCTACAGGCCAAATTACCAAACCTTCTAGGTCCTTGTAACGGAGGTGTTTTATCAATGTACTTGTTTAATGCCTCGAAAATTTTCAAAAGCCCTTCAAAGTTAGATTCTTTGGTTTTCCTAGGGGTTTCTTGATTTGCAGATTGTTCAGAATCGCCTCTATCTTCTTCGTCCTGGGGTGGTGGCAAATCCAAATTCCTATCGCCAATATTCGCTGATGATTGCATATTATTTCCCTTTCGTGTGACCAATGATTTATCTAAAACCCCAGATGGAAGATCACAACCTTTGACCTTCTCTATGATAACTGATAAGGTATGGCGTATTTTATAGTAAGCAATTGAACGCCTAAAATTAGGTATGTCCGAAGCATCGTATATTCTCTTAGAAGGATTCAGCCAATATGTGTTATGAATACTCAGCATGATGATATGTAGAAAGTGTAGAACTTAGAGCATATAAAACGCTATGCTTTTCAATGTTGCTTCTAAATAATCTACGAACATTGCAGTGTATCAGCATGCAGGATATCAATATGCAGAATATAACATTCGGATTTCATAAGATAAGACACCTACTATACAATGTATAATTATATAGCATATGAGTCAAGCTTTCTTCTAGTTTAAAAAAGTTTCAACTACAATTATTGAAAATAAATAAAATAAATAAAATAAATAAAATACCATAAATCTCTATATTTTGTCCCAAATCAGATATTATTGTAAAACTATGGATATCTCTGTATGTTGTTATCAGGTATGTTTGTCTATATACTTGGCGTAACGCTTAACCGAACGGTTCTTTCTTCTGAAAACTACTAAAAGCTTATTTCCATGAGCGAACTCGTATCTATGTCGCTGTCGCTATCACTAATTCGTATAATGTCAGGGTTCGGTGATTTTGTTGTTGTTTGATTTCTATAGGTAGTTTTTGCACCATTATATGTTGTTTTAATAAAACCCGTTAATGGTTGATTACTTTCATCTTGTATTCTAACTAATGGCGCAAAATTTGGAGACACTGACGTATGAGCATCTTCTTCAATGGTAGAATGTTGCTTCATAGGTGGAGAGTCACGCGATAAGAACAAGTTCTTTTTAATATAGCGTTTTTTGAACGGACTACTTTGAGTAGGGGACATTTTCTCAAAATCAGACGATGCCCTTCTTTTTGACGATTCTAAAAGTTTCATACTTCCATCATATTGTAAATTTGGATTAGGTGAGATATCCGATTTCAATTTATGATATTGAATTTGTGTTGGTTTGTTTAAAATCTCTTCATTCTCACGTTCAAAAACTTCAGTTACAAAAAATGAATTCTTCTTCTCTTGGTTCGCCACGTTGTTTTCAATAAACGGGTTATCCTCCTTAATATCATTACACTTAAGGA
The DNA here is from genome assembly GCA_900186205.1 of Debaryomyces psychrophilus. NCBI lineage: Eukaryota > Fungi > Ascomycota > Pichiomycetes > Serinales > Debaryomycetaceae > Debaryomyces > Debaryomyces psychrophilus. Next base: position 355,697 of record FYBW01000009.1, on the reverse strand, counting down.
AAAAAGATGTTACAGATGATTGACCTGGTAATTGGGAACTTCTTTTAAAGGAGGCACTTTTGAACGTTGAAATACCTTTAGCTTTTAAAGGAGAACCCCGATTCATTATATTCATGTTTTTACTTTCAGTATTGGAATTATCGGTCACGTCCATATTGCCAGTTAGTCCCAATGAATCTAGTGTTGTGCGCTGCGTTCCCTTCTGTTTTCTTTGTGATTGTTTAATTCTATTCTTATCACTCCCTATCATCGAAGTTTCAAAATCTTTAATAAGTCTTGAACTCATCAACTCAATCAACTTCCTTGGTAGCCATATGGTTTCTAGTTTATCTTTCGATGGCAGCAGGGTGACATTTATTTTTGGTACCAAATTGTTAATTGAAACACTATCTGTGCATGAAAATAATGCTCTTTTTACTTTCTCAGGGTGAAATTTAAACATAACAAATTCAATATGATTAGTTGCTTTCCCATTAGTAATGTTAAGAAGATCAGAAAGTTTAGGAACAACGTCGAATAGAGATATAATTCTAACAACAATGCTTTTAATGTTATATTTGAAGTCATTAGGAATTATGAATGTTGACCGATCTCTAGAAATACGTTGTGAATCAATGAACTTAGAACTCAATATCCTTGCATTTCCTAATTCATCAGTTTGTATAAATACATTCAGATATCCAACATTCTTTTCATTAACGATATAATTAAATCTTGGTACGCATTCTGACCAAGTTCTTGATTCTCCGACTTTCATAAAATAGAATTCTGGAATGTTCAAGTCATCGTTCGCTACTTTTAACTCACCACAACTTAAAGAATCTGGGAAAAATTTAAATATTTGAGGGCTGACTATGGGAAATAAGTATAGCAATGTGAAATACTCGTCTATAAAGAGTGGGGATGAAAATTTGATATCCATATCAAATATGTCTCTTGCCCTGAATTTTATGCCATTGTTTAAGAGGTTTGTAAATTTCTCTAGCTCTGTTTTTCTAGACATCGCATTTCTTATCAGATCAGAAGGATCAAAAACGTTTAAACAATCCCCCTTAACGAAACAGTTAGCCAATAATTTAGAAAAGTCCGGTAAAGGTTCTTCAAACTTTACATCTCCCTTTTTACTTTTTCTTGGAGACAAATGGTAAAATGCAGCAAATTTGGTTCCACATAAAGCTACTTTAGTTGCCCTTGTTATACCTATATTACTCACCCCGTTGGAATAATCACCTCCTCGTAAAGTGGCAATTAAAACCAACCTTCGATAATCCAAGCCAGTTTCTTTTGTAACTTTCACCATATCCACTGGTGTAACATAATAGTCTCTCATCGAGCTAGAATTGCTTGAAACTGAAAGGTCCTTTTCCGATCTACTGAAGTTCCGTAGGACCTTTGTTGCCCCAAAAACGAAAACATCTGTATCTTTGGTCAAGACGAAGTCAACGACATCAAATTTTTGTAACCTTGCACATTCTGCCTCAGCTTCACCCGGACATTGAATAAAATCAATTCTACTGTCTTTGAGTATTTTCTTTAGCTGAATTATCAATGGTGTAAATGCCGAATCTTCTGTATAATTTTCACTCTTAAATGCAACTTTTCGGAAATTATTCAATTGATCATCATATGATATACTAGTTTGTTGTTCCTCTCCATGTCTTAATTTCTTGGGTTTATATTTCCCATCTAAAACTACGACGTATGAAACATTAAGCAGAGTCAAGTACATTAATTTGGACATTATGTTTCTAATCTGAATATCGTGCTCATGCTCTGTACCCAGTAAATTACTATGGTTTGATTGGAATATAAACATATACGCATCAATCGCTAATCTGGGTGTTCTTCCATATTGTTCTATAAACTTAGAAACAAATATGGGAAATGGTACTCTATTATTAAATCCTGGTGTTAGAATCGACCACAAATCAGTTATACCCATGTATTCATATTATTTACACAATGTATCTATTGTTGGGTAGCAATATATTTTTTAATATTACCAAGGATATATAGAATAATAGGTCTTTGTAATTAGAGATACAGAGAAATAAAAGATCAACATATGACCCATTTCAGAATTACTCCTGTGTGCGAAAACTCAAATGCCAAAAAAAAGGTCCGGAGTTTCTTGTTTTGATTAACTTAGTACGATCTACAAGGATTCTTCGATAATGAGTGAATCTTCTTCACAGAAATTCTATGCTGGGCAGATTTTGTGTGGAGGTTTTCAAGGGACGAATGTGACAGCCCAGGCCTATCATTTGATTGTTCAACACCATGTTTCAGCAATGATACTTTCTAAAAAGAATGCTATATCTGTAAAACAAATGACAAAGCTAATAAGAGATTTACAATACATTGCCTATACTCAAGCGAACTACAAATATCCACTCTTATTTGCAATTGATGAAGAAGGTGGAATGATGAATTCTTTATTTGATCCTAATTTTCTAACTCAATTTCCTGGTGCGATGGCTTTAGCTGCAAGCGGTGATAGTGATTTAGTGTATAAAATACTGAAGGCTATAGCCATTGAGTTAAAGCATATTGGGTTTCTGATAATCTTAGGTCCGGTGCTAGATGTGGTTACAAAGTTGTCTCATCAACTAGTTGGGGTGAGAAGTTTTGGTACCACGGTGGAAAATGTTACTAAATATGGTAAAGCTTGTGCAAGGGGATTGAAAGACGGGGGGTTGATCACCTTTGGAAAGCATTTCCCAGGAATCGGAAATGCGAGTGTTGATTCTTTATTAGAATTGCCTATGATGGGGGACTCGTTAGATCAAATTAAGCATTTTAATAGTGTCCCGTTTGCTGAATTGATTAAGGAAAAGCTATTGGATGGTATAAGTGCGGCAGGCTGTGGTGTTCCCACTATAAGTCCGGACGAGACCCACGCCTGTTTGTCGCCTGTTGTAATAAACCAATTATTAAGGCAGGATTTAGGATTTGATGGAATTGTAATAAGCGAATGTTTAGAAATGGATGCGTTATATCACTCAATTGGACTTGGTCAAGGTGTTATTTTGGCTTTTTATGCGGGTTGTGATTTAGTGATGGTCTGCCATGATAAAACCTTGCAAGATGAAGCGGTTGAATCTATAGATAAAGCTTTAGCCAACGGTAACCTTGATGATGAAATTATATCGGCATGCTTGAGGAGAATCGAGAGACTCCAAAAGAAATTACCCAGTTGGAATGAATTGTTCCCACGCGGAGAAGAATCGGCGAAAGAAGATGAATTACCGTTGTTTAAAGACAAATATCAGGAAATGTGGAAGCAACATCAAGCTTTGTCCCAGTTAGTATATAGGAAATCTATTACTTTGGTTAGGGACTATACGGGTACTTTACCGATTTCGAAGGTATTTGAAAGTTTACCTCCGCCATCAAGTGCAGAAGACAATACGAATAATATTTTACTTCTAACGCCATTATTAAACCCAATATATCCGAAACACCATAATGATAATGGCGAACAACAATTATACACAGGGGAAGAAGTATTTCAGAAATTTGGTGACTTTCTATCCAATCATCCCAAAAATATAAACTCTAAAAATCCTTACAGCGTATTACACACTACATATACGGCTAATGGCCTTACTGCATTGCACGAGTCTTTGATAGAAAATTCGAAAGTGGTCATTGTGCTAACATCCGAAGCTTCTCGAAATATGTATCAAATTGGAATTGTTAAATATGTTTCCATATTATGTGGCGCAAATCCCTCGTCGTTCAATAATGCTGCTTCATCACATTCGCAACTAGCTAAGCCGTTGATAATAGTTGCCACTCTGTCACCATATGATTTCTTTTATAATAAAAGCATCGGAAGTGCATATCTATGCTGTTATGACTATACAAATAATGTTTTGAAAGAATTAGCTGATGTATTAATGGGGGATACCGAAGCAGAAGGTTGTATTCCTGGAGAGAAGAAATTTGTTGGAAAACTGAAAAAAAGGAAATCAATTGACTCGCCAAATGCGAATGAAAGACACAATCAACTCAAGACGAGAAAAAGTTCACAGCCTAAGCGTAGATGGTTAGTAGATGAATTTGATTTAAAACGTGATTGGGCTGGCTTGGTTAATATATGGAAAAGTAATACCGATACATCTTCAAATATTGATGATCTAAATGTAAACGTATCAAATAACCAGAGTGGAGAAATAAACTATCAAGACGACTTCTTTTACAAAAAATTGTATCTGTTATTATCAGCCGTTTCAGGTACTCAGAAGCATTTTGTAATTCGAAACTCGTCTCTTAATATTTTGTATGGTTTTGTTTTAACATGGGTTGATGATAGTCAAGGAGTTCCTTTAGATGGAGATTTAACAAAGTTGGATATTTTACAGAAAAAAACTGGTTCAATAATGTATTTATTAGTCGACAAATCAAAAAGGTTGCAAAGTATTGGGAAAAACTTACACGCTAGGGCTATAAGATATTTGATAAAAGAACAAAAATGTACAACACTAACTTTAGGGTGTTCGTTTCCGCTATTAGTTTTCCCCAAGAATTCCAACCTATTAACAAATAATAAAGTGGTTTCTTTTATGAACAATGTGGGTTGGGATGTATCTAATAAACATTCTAAAAAGAAGCATATTATGGTATTGAATGATTTAAACAATTGGCTGGTCCCTAAGAAAATTTTCAGAGAATTGACAATAGTCGGTGTTAGATTTGATGTTTGTACTGATCCGCAAAAATTAATGAATTTGATAAATAGTAGTAGCAGTCAACATGAATCCTTGGCGGAAAAGAAAACTTCCGAATCATCGCCAGGTATAAACTCTAGAGAAGATGGAGATAACACTAAAGAATTGTACATTGAGGCAATTAAATATTTGGCTAACAGTCCATCATATGGAGTAAAGATTATTATCGCATTGGAACCAACTAACCAAAATATAATTGGAAGTATCATACTATTTACTAATAGGTCACAAATTTCTAAATTTTATCCATTCTTGGAAGAATGCTTAAAAGATTCGAAAGTCTCAGCAAATCATAATCTGCAAGACCCTTTAATTGGCGGTATAATGGCGCCGGTGATAGATCCGTCCTATTCGAATTTGACCGAGATTATTAATTTTGGACTCATATGTAGTGCAATAACATTTGCAAAATCAGGGTTTAATGATAATGAACAAAATCAAATGCGCAAGTGCATTATGGTTGGTATAAACGACGATAAATCAGGAAACATCAACGGTATCAAAGAGATTGGCTTCAAAGAATGGAAATATTTTTATGATTTTTATGACTCGAAAGATGTTGCTGAAAAATCGTTCTTAGGCGAGTAATTATTATATGTATTATGTTAATCTGTAATTTTCGTGAATTATAACTAAATTTGTAAATATCGCAGTATTCTGATATAAGTAGGTATAATAAAAACCGGAATAAGATTCCAACGCTATGAGATGAGTACAAACGATCTATTTAGTAATATCATGAAGTGAGGTGAGAAAAAGTTTAATGCAAGGACAATTACGCTAGAACAATTGCAACTACGACAATTGATGAAAGTCAGAGCAATATTCAAAGTGCGTTAAGTGTGTCGTTCAGGTGATATAATTAAGTAATATCGTCTGTGTTGATTAACTAGGTGGTTCTGTTAGTCAGACTTAGCCTAAATATAAATTATGGGTTTAAATAAATATATGATTCGGGTAGCTAGGATGCCAATGATCACAGGTTGATTTTCATAACTCTGCATATGGTAATGTGTTTGTACTGTTGTCATGCTAATATACGTCAAAAAAAGAGTATTATGTGGTTCTATAAATTCTAAATTTACCGAGGCTAGAACGTGATGATTGGTGAATTATCCTTTTGCTACATATCCATTGCGCAAAATGTCGGGTGATTGCTCCTATAGTTGGGCTCTATTGATCCTTTTGCCTTAGGGTTTACTGCACCCTGTACTCTCCACTTTGCGCCCAGAACCATTTCGCTTGGCTGAAAGAATTATTGAAAAACGTAGTGCGAAAAGTAATTCCGCTTCTGGTTCATACGTATTCGTATAGAACATGCTTGAACCGGAAAAAATGTGAATGGGTACAGTGAATCGATGGTATCAACCCGCCATGTACCAATTCCGCTAATTGGTGGTTCTGAAGTAATAAGCTGTTCCGTTTTTGTAATTGACAGTGGTTCATAAGAACACTCATCCACTGACCCGACCTACTAGCCCCGGGACCCGGGGATCGGGTCGATGACATAATCAACAAGCAATGTCTTACATAATACGGGACATTACGGAATGCTTAAGTATGGAGGATGCTTGGTAGTCCCGAAATTTTCCTTTGGTTGACCCCAGATATTGTTGATTTTGTGGAGCAGCGGAAGTTCCTTTGCCCCGGGGGCAATTTTCCACCTGATAGACCCTAAGTATTTATGGGTATAAATAGGTTAACAAATCCTTCTACAAATTAAAGTCCTTGAAATTAAAATTGATACGAGACACTTCAAGAAAGAAAGAAGTTTTTGTTATTATTTGTTAAATTTATTAGTGAATTATTCAATATGTCACCTCCTACAGCTGTTGAATCATCAATTAACTTTAGTGGTCACCCAACCATTAAGTCTAATGAATCTCCATTAGTGAAGCAATTGTCGTTGACTAACGACACTACAATCCGTCACAATGCCCCACCACCAACTTTATACGAAGATGGTTTATTGGAAAAGGGTACTGTTATATCATCCACAGGTGCTTTATTGGCCTACTCTGGTAAGAAGACCGGTAGATCACCACAAGATAAGAGAATTGTTAATGAAGAAACCTCTACTCAAAACATTTGGTGGGGTCCAGTCAACAAGCAAGTCGACGAATTAACCTGGAAAATTTCCAGATCCAGAGCTTTGGACTACTTAAGAACCAGAGAAAAGTTATTCGTTGTTGATGCATACGCTGGTTGGGATCCAAGATACAGACTCAAGATCAGAGTTATCTGTGCCAGAGCCTATCACGCTTTATTCATGACCAATATGTTAATCAGACCAACTGAAGAAGAGTTAAAGAATTTTGGTGAACCAGACTTCACCATTTACAATGCCGGTCAATTCCCAGCTAACGTTCACACCAAGGGTATGACCTCTTCCACGTCGGTTGAAATTAACTTCAAGGATATGGAAATGGTTATCTTAGGTACCGAATACGCTGGTGAAATGAAGAAGGGTATCTTCACCGTCATGTTCTACTTAATGCCAATTAAGCACAAGATCTTGACTTTGCATTCTTCTGCTAACCAAGGTGAACAAAAAGGTGATGTCACTTTGTTCTTCGGTTTATCTGGTACCGGTAAGACTACCTTGTCTGCTGATCCAAGCAGAAAGTTGATTGGTGATGACGAACACTGTTGGTCTGAAAATGGTGTCTTCAACATTGAAGGTGGTTGTTACGCTAAATGTTTGGACTTATCTGCTGAAAAGGAACCAGAAATTTTTAACTCTATCAAGTTCGGTTCTATCTTAGAAAACGTTGTCTACGACCAAAACACCAAGGTTGTTGACTACGCTAATTCTGCTATCACCGAAAACACAAGATGTGCATACCCAATTGATTTCATTCCATCTGCAAAGATTCCTTGTTTAGCTGATGAACACCCAACTAACATTATTTTGTTAACTTGTGATGCATCTGGTGTCTTACCTCCAGTTTCCAAATTGACTAATGCTCAAGTCATGTACCACTTTATCAGTGGTTACACTTCTAAGATGGCTGGTACGGAAGAAGGTGTTACTGAACCACAAGCCACCTTTTCTGCATGTTTCGGTCAACCATTCTTGGTCTTGCATCCAATGAAATATGCTCAACAATTATCTGACAAGATCAGTAAGTACAACTCGAATGCTTGGTTATTGAATACCGGTTGGGTTGGTGCTTCTGCTGCTCACGGTGGTAAGAGATGTTCTTTGAAATACACAAGAGCGATCTTGGATGCTATCCACTCTGGTGAATTGAACAAGGTTGACTTCGAAAACTTCCCAACTTTCAACTTGAACGTTCCAAAGTCTTGTCCAAATGTTCCTGCTGAAATTTTGAATCCAACCACGGCCTGGACTGACGGTGATGCTTCTTTCCAAAAGGAAATCAAGTCTTTAGCTGGTAAGTTCGTCAATAACTTCACCAAGTACGCTGACCAAGCTACTACTGAGGTTAAGGCAGCTGGTCCTGAAGCATAATTCATCAATCTTCATTAATTTATTTATATTTAGTTTTAAATACAAGGATATTTCGTTAACTTTGATTATGATTCAATGCTCTCCGCATTGTAAGAGTCTCGTGTAATCGTCAGCAACCTTTGAATATTGATTCCCTCTGTAATTTAACTCCGTATAACCCATATGCTTGATAAATTAACGGTCGCCGTGACATAAAATTATCTCCGTTTTTTTCTAGACTATATTTGTGTCTAATTATTGCTAGGCTGTTTTCACAATCATCCATTAGGGTAGGTACTAAGTCCGTTAAACCCGCAAGGTGCATATTCACATGATATACTCCAGTAAAGTTGACTATACAGCTAAATAAATTCGGACCGAATGTCAATGTTGGGCTACAATATTTAACATTCACTTGTAATAAACAAAAGATATAAATACACCTCAGGGACGGGAAATTTTAAGTAAGAAGTAAGATTTTTGAAGGAATATTGCTTTAATTATATCAACAACTATGCTACACGAACTGGAAGTTCTCGAATCTATCAAACCATACTTGAGTAGTTGGTGGACCATCTGTATAGGTGGATTTGTATTATACTATACTTTAACATCTGTGAATAATCGTATTCTAATGAGAAAATTTGATGCAAAGCCAGTGAAAAATGCATCTGATTCATATTTCGGGTTTCAATTGGTATTCACAATCTTGAGGGCCAAGAGAGAAGGAACTATGGTAGATTTTACAAAGGATAGATATGAGGAAATCGGTGATACTTTCGCCTTCAGAGTAGCAGGAACCCGTGTCATAACCACGCGGGACCCAGAAAACATCAAGACAATATTGGCTACACAGTTCAATGAATTTGCGTTGGGAAAGAGACATTCGCATTTCAAGCCGTTATTAGGGGACGGGATATTCACTTTGGACGGTGAAGGATGGAAACATTCAAGGGCGATGTTGAGACCTCAGTTTGCACGTGAGCAAGTTGCTCATGTGAAATCATTAGAACATCACTTGCAAACATTAGCGAAACACATCAATAATACCAAGGGTGAGAGATTTGACATTCAAACATTATTTTTTAGATTGACTGTTGACAGTGCTACGGAATTTTTGTTTGGCGAATCGGTCGAAAGTTTGCACGATGAAACTGTAGGTTTGACGAAGGACCCTGTGGATTTTGACGGTAAATCTGGATTTGCCGATGCATTCAATAATTCGCAAAAATGGTTATCTACGAGATCACTTTTTCAGAGTGCATATTTCCTTATTGATGGCAAGAACTTTAGGGATTCCAATTCGAAGGTTCATAAGTTTGCGGATTATTATGTCAAGAAAGCTTTGGAAACATCGCCAGAGGAATTAGAAAAGATGTCGAGAGATGGATATATTTTCTTATACGAATTAGTGAAACAAACTAGAAATCCTACTGTCTTAAGAGATCAATTAATGAATATATTATTGGCTGGTCGCGACACCACTGCAGGCTTATTATCTTTCACCTTTTTTGAATTGTCTAGGAACCAAGATGCATGGGAAAGATTGAAGGAAGAAATTTATGAAAAGTTTGGTAAGGGTGATGATTCAAGAGTAGATGAAATAACGTTTGAGTCTTTGAAGAAATGTGAATACTTGAAGTGTGTTTTGAATGAGATTTTGAGGATGTATCCTTCGGTTCCTCAAAACTTCAGATTTGCTAAGAAGAACACCGTTTTACCTAAGGGTGGTGGACCTGATGGGCAATCACCAATGTTTGTTCCAAAGGGTCAAAACATTATCTATTCTGTTTATGCCACACACAGAAATCCAGCATTTTATGGTAAAGATGCGGAGGAATTTAGACCTTCAAGATGGTTGGAACCAGAAACTAGGAAAATAGGCTGGGCGTTTTTACCATTTAATGGTGGCCCAAGAATTTGCTTAGGTCAACAATTTGCTTTAACTGAAACTTCTTATATTATTGTGAGATTAGTACAGATGTTTCCTAATTTAACAAGCTTCTGTAAGGAGTATCCTCCAAAGAAAAGTTCTCATTTAACGATGTGCCATCAGGATGGTGTCTTCTTAGGCATGTCCTAATTATGAATTTTAAATTAAGTTATTATTTTGACCAGAACTTCTATTTCAAAAAAAATTAAACACAATTAAAGCGACTAAGGAGGGAAACGTGTTTATCGCTAGATTTTAAATATACAATACATATGATTACGTTAAGCATCTTAACCAAACTGAGTAAGTGTCTATACTCTTTGTAAGAAATTAATATCTATATACAGGAGAGAAATTGTCGAGCCGCCTAGTATTGAAGAGTAAACAAATTTTTTATTCTACTGGTCCAAATCATCAACAAAAGAGGTACAAGTAGATCGAACGACATCGACGTCATAAAGAAAACATAATGACGGAATCTAAAGCCGATTTGAAATGGTCTAATGACATATTTATGGAATGCTATAATTCAATTAAATATCAGGATCAAATAAACCTCAGCTTGTTAAGCAATTTAAAGAATGATTTGTTCAATATATTAAATATACCTTCGAGAAATGATACATCGAGAAATATATTAATTGATGAATCAACTCCGGTGAAATTTAGTAACGGTGATGAATTCAAATTAAATAGAGAATTTATTGAATCATCAATTCACTTGTCGACAGAACTAAACATAGATGAAATATTAACTGCCGAGTTATTATATAATTCCAAAAAACTAAGCTACAAAAAAGGGACCACTTTCATTGATAGTGGAAGATTAGCTTTTTTTACCCGTTTACAGTTCATATTGAATATCTTGGGTTATATGATCTCCGGCAAGAATTTACACCTCATCGTAAATAAGAACTTCGAGGAATTTTTCAATAATTTATTAATCAGTTTCCAAAAGATATATGGATTTTTAGATAATTTAAATGACTTAATTGACAAACAGAAAGTAACTAACGATATAAACAATTTATCATTTATAAACACTATAAATTATATCAAATCCCAATTATTTAATACTCATGAAGTATTAGGGCAGATATATTTTAGTTTGATTGATAATTATTTTGAAGAATTGGGGTCTTTAAAGTATTACATTAAAGTTGTGGATCATATCAACAAAACCATACAAGATAATGATATCCTTATAGTTCATTATTTACCTGGGTTATTAAGATTCATTACAGATTTGTCCAGTATACCAGAGCAGGAAGTATTCCAATTTCATAAACAAGTTACAACTAACTTAAGCCAGGAGTACAATAAAGTTGTATCTCAAGATTCAATTGATTTATCCAAATCTAATTTGAAAGGTTTTGAAACTGTTTTGAATTTCATGATGTTAACTTGTTTTATTCCATGGTGTAAACAATCCGGGTCGCGTACTAATCGTTTTGATTTTAAGGACGATATACTTAAGTACATTGAAATGTGCATAAGTTGTGGAGTTACTGAGGTATTATTGTGTTATGCAGCTGATACATCTACTTACAAAACAGCTGAATTATTGGATTGGAGCAATTTGTATGATTTCAGATCTTTATTACAAACAAACTATCCACGCCTAACTCCTGCTAAATTCTTTTATACAAATTCCAATGATTTGGTTAACTTGATGAATTTGAAGCCGCAGGAATCTGAGAATATAAAGAAGTTGCTCGATGTTTCAAATTACAAAATATCAGAAGATTTCAACCAAAATTTATTGGCACCATTTTTCCATATTTTCTTTAATGACTTTATAAGTAACGCGGCGATCATACTAACACTGTTAAGAGATAATGAAGAAGATTTCTTACTATCATCAATTAATAAAAAACAATTAGAAAATGAAGAAAAGATATCGAAAAATGGTGATGGTGTTGATACTGATAAGGAAGGCGATATTCATGATAATAAGAGTGCATCGCTAAATAAATCAAATGATAATGACCAGGGTATCGACCTAGATGAAATTGCAACAAGATCTGATTTGGAAAGATTCTACTTGGCTTTTGTATACACTTATAACAATAGACCTGAACTTTGCTCATTATTTTGGTCTAACGATGAAATAACTAATGATATAATAGGATTTATTACATGGGGATTAAGCAATAATACTTCTCCGTTAATTTCTGCTACATTCTGTTTATTATTAGGATCGTTAACAGCAAGTGGTGATGAAGCTGCTATTCGTATTTGGGAAATTTTGGTTAATAACAATTCTACTACGAGTAGTGCGAGTGGTACTTTGAAAAAGAGTGATTTTTCAAAAATATCAATTGATTCCATTATTGATTCATTAAATTACTATATCGAATCTTTGAACGAAAACTTTGAACAAGATTTAAATTACCAAGCGAAATTACAACAAAAGAGACAAGAATTTTTATTTTCTTCATCGTTCAATAATACTGACAACAATAATGAATCAGATGGGAATCCATCGACTAAAGTTTTAATCGAATTATCTGAAGATTCTGTTGTTTTCATTTCTGGTTTTATACAATTAATTTCGTCAATTGTTGGAAATTTATCATCAACGAATGAAAGATCGAAGGAAATCAAGAATATCGCCTTCAATAGATTCAGTCCAATAATATGTTCTTTCTTGAAATTTGATAATATAATTACTATCACAAGGAGTATACAATCAAATAATTCATTCACTATGTCCAATGTCTCTAGTAATTCAAAAACAACAGATTCTCCTAAAGTTTTAGTCAATGACGATAATCGAGTAATCCTTGTTAACTTATTGCTAAATTTATTGAGTGATTTTGTCTGCGATGATGATAATTTGAGTATAAGGTATAAGGTTTGGAATATAATTGACCATTGGATATCTCAAAATATGAATGACGGAGATTATTCTAAGAGCAATAATAACAAATACAATAGTAACAATTTTATCAATCTACAAAGCTCTATAAACGGGATTTTAAATAATGCCCAGTCGCAGTCGAAATTAAAATATCCAAACAAGCGAAATGTAACGATGAGCCAAGGATTTCAATTTTGTTTGACTCGTCTTTCCCTAGTTGGAAATTTCATCAAACTATTAAATCATCTATTAACACCAATAGAAACTGAATCACAAAAAGCGTTCACGTCTTATAAATTGTTATACCCTGCAGATTTAGGAGTTGGGTATCGCTACAATAATCAAATTGGTATTTGGCCTTATGTCGAGTACATGTTACTCGAAGTTTTCTCAAAATCAGATGCTTTACCAAACAAGAACGATCAGTACAACTTACAATTATCTTTAATTAGTTTAATTGAGAATTCATTGAGTGAAGTTGATTGGGTGTTTTTAAATGACATTGCTCCAAATATAATTAACAACTTGAAAAATTTGGATAATATAATAGACTCATTATCTCCAAGTAATCCGATCACTTATCAATTATTCGTTAAATTACATCATTCATTGGCAATATTAAATTACTTGTTTGATGAGAAGGTTTACCAGATCCTTTTCAATATTATAAGCATTGGAACCGAATCTATCAATGAAAATGAAAGATTAAGCGTGTTGGTTGACAAGTGTTTGAAAATTATTGATAAGGTGTTAGAATTACAAGACACTTTCATACATAGATTATTACCAATTTTAAAGAGTGAAGAAATTCAAACTTCTGTTAGTTCTGGCTCGGTTAGTTTCGGAACAAGTATGAGCTTGGCATTATCAGCACCTAAAAGCGTTTATGATAATATCTATTATCCAAAAAACATTGGCACAAATGGAATATCTGATTTTTATGAAATATTTTTATTCAATTTAGCAACTATAGCTCATCTCGGATTATACGTTAGTTCGCCTCAATTGAGTATTGCAAACCTTGCGATAAAAATCTTACATCAAATCAGCTTATCTCCATTCTTTATTGCCAAGGTTGAGCATAATTCCGCGGATCCATTGTTAAATAAAAACAGATTATTAACAGTCTTTAAAAGTATTGATGAGTCTGTTAAAATACAATTTTCTTTCATTCAGCAAATAGAGAGGTACGTTGAGGATTATGATGACTTACATGTCAAGTTCAGTATTTTACAATTTTTGATTGATAACCTACAACAATCCGTTAAAGAACCAGGAGTATCACACTTCTTATTAGGGTATGAAATAAGGGGTGGTAATTTATTTTTAAACGAATCGAAGTCCCAAAATACATTATTGAAATCATTACTTAAGTCGTTAAGCACAAGTTTAGATTTAATTTCTGAAATTGATTATAATAACGGAAACATTCATATAATTGATGCTGCTCCTGCAGAGTTATCGTCAAAAATATTAGAAATTTTTGTTAAATTATGTCACGATCCGATTTCTTCGAATATAACATTGAATTATTTGCGAAATTATAATTTGGAATCCAATGATTTATTTGCCAAATTACTTGATTGCCAACCAAAAATAGATCCAAACACTATATGGTCGAATACAAAGTTTGAAAGTGATCTACAGGATGGTAAAATGAATAATTTCATTCAAGATTCATTGGCACCAAGATCGTTACTTTCTTTCATAAATCATAGGAATTTAATTTTGCAGTATTTATCATTAGAATTTCTTAATATTTCTCAACATAGAGCTATTATCAAAAAGGATTCTTACATTGATATATTGCTAAATGGTAATGAATTCTTAAACGGATCTCCAAAAATTTTGAATTTTCTTGATGTTTTGAATTTTAAATTTTATAACTTTGAGGCTTATAAATATGAACTTTTCAATGGGAAATACAATTTGCAGTTGATATTAGAACAAATGACGAAGAAAAAATTACTGACTAGTGTCATAGATACATCAGTTCTAGAAAATCTTTATAAAATCATTTGTAAAAATGCAAGTGGCGAATTGAAAAGCAAAGAATTTAAAATATCTTTCTCACAAGAAGTTATGGATGAAGGGTCGAAAATCACTGAATTTTTGACGAAATATATTATATCGATCGAATTGAAAAATGCTCAATTATCCTGTTTACATTCCTGGACACAGTTGATTCAAGTTTTAGTAAGTGATGGAGGAATGTCTATAACAAAGAAATCAAACCTTATCTTGGAAATCTTCCAAATTATATTACCGAAGATCAATGACTATTTGGGTCAAGATATTTCTTTTTCAGAGGAATTTATATCATTATGTGTCTTATTGTTTGACTTATATGTGCAAGAAAGTTTGTCCGTAACACAAGAAAATGATAAAGTATCATTATATATCGAGAGATTGATACCGTTATTCAAAACATGCATCAATGGAATAATGAGTTCAAACTCCACTCCTGACTTGAGATCTGATTTGTACGTTTTGGTGAGCAAGTTCTTGCAAAAGTCATTCAAAAACGATGAGCTAGTGAAACAGATAATTATAATAATCAAGCTGATTGACTTGAAATTTATTGACATTATAAGCAATGATTCGATTTGTGCCGAAGGTGCTCCCAGAATTACCTCATTATTACTATTGGAATCGTTGATACACTTATCATCGACCAACAAGGTGAATTTCATCTTAGAATTAATGATCAAAAATAATTCTTTATCATTGCTCGTTAGGTCAATTAAGAGAACGGATGAAATGCTTTCACATTATTCTGAATCGAGCTCGCTGAAGAATGGAATGGATACATTGTTATATGAATTGACTGCTTTCAAATCCACATTATACTTTTTAATCAGAATCGCCCAAACGAGACTTGGGTCTTCGCAGCTAATCCAAAACGAGATTTTCTCTATCATCAAACAATGCAAATTCTTGTCGATCGACCCTGATTTAGGTTTAGATTTGAAAATCAATGAATTGAACGGCAATAACAAATCTATCTACATTAGTCTATCGCTTGATACGCCGATTGCTTTGGTAGACATGAACAAAATTCATAAGAGTGACACGGACAATAAGATCTCGTTTTTCGAATTCTTAGTACCTATCTTCCAATTAATCTCCGCAGTATTATTATCCATGGGCCCATCATATAAACCTAGTATCATCCAAGCGAAAGACTTATTACACCACTTCGATAGATTAGTAGTGGGTGTCATGAAGAGAGATGTGCTAATTGAAAATAAACAGATCCAGTCTCAGAAATATTCGGATGATTCCATTTCATACGTGGGATTAAATGAGTTGGTTCAATTGATAGTGTTGTTACATTCATTGGTGAACTACGAGTCAGATGATAAAAATTAGCATTAATCGTATCACATAGTTAGAATTATGTATTGGTTAGAATTATGTATTGCCCAATGCACAGATTAGATTATTTCCAGACACCTGCGTGCCAGCGATTAAGAGATGCTTACTCCGTTGAACACGACATGACGATGTAGAAATATTAATGTCTGTACAAGCACTTTGTATGCGAGCATACGTATACGCGTGTGCAATATTTGCTCCATACAATCAGAACTTCGTCAATAGTTAGACAAACATGCCGTCTGTCCCCTCTATGTGCCGATATTTAATTTCACTTTCACTTAATAGCGACGTTATTTTCGCCTATGGGTGCTCAGAATATACCAGATACGAACCCAAACTTGTCTTCATCTTAGAATCTATATAGCTCGAAACATGTCAACATGTGCGTCAGAAACTATATGTAAGGGAATTGAGTTCTAATAGGGTAATTATCTTTGACTACTGTATGTTCTATAACCTCTATAGAACTCTGTATAACTGACTTTATTACTCTTTCGCTAAATAACTAACCTTAACTACCGATTATTAGTTCCTAATTCCCTCATTCCGTACTCGCGATTACCCAGGGAGATGATACTCTTATCTATTGTCTCTGTTTTGCAAAAATGGTGTATATCTTTATATGATATGTATTCTGTATGTATTGATACGTGTTTACTTGCACACTGTAGTCGATGGTTTCGTGGTCTAGTTGGTTATGGCATCTGCTTAACACGCAGAACGTCCCCAGTTCGATCCTGGGCGAAATCATTCTCTTTTTAGCAATAGAACATTGGGCACAGGCGTCTAAAACCTTATTACCCGTATACGACAGGGAAAAGCTTAATGTGTTTATATACAGTGTTGAATAATTCGAAACAAAAACGCACGGTCGTATTCAGAATACGTTTTCGGTGGTCGAAGCCGTTCGGGATGTCATACGAGCTCCGAAATACCATGATTACATAAATGTTATATTGCTGTATAGAAGCCAAGGCCCGAACCGCACCATTTGCTTGTCATCTGACAGCATCACTTAAACCTATATAGGCTATGGCAAATTTCTGGGTATTAAGAATTTTGAGTTACAACCATATAAAGATGTAGCTGATATTTGTCAAACGAGGCATAGGATCATCCCTTATAGATGAGGTGATATATTCGTAAAGACCACATGTCACTTATAAGGAAATAGACAAATCTAAGTTTCTTCTTTCATGTAGACGTAAACTTATGTAATATGATACCTAAAAGGAGAAGCCTGCGTCGCAAAGTAAATTTTCCGCTGAGCAACTTGCGAAAAACAATAACCCAGCCCGAAGAAGAATAATACATAAACAGCATGAATATACTTTCTTTCTTTTGTTGTTTGTTAGTGGAATTACAGACACACTTAATAAAAGTAATTAATTTATTGAAAGCTTATATAATATTTCGCTCATAACAAGGTTTTTTTAAGCATATTTAACCTTGACATATCTGGTAAACAGAATTCCACCAAGTATAAACTAGTGCACATTTTTCTATATTGTTATTTCTGCAGTATTATCGTAGACCGGAAGAAAATATGTGGATGAGTAAAGAAAAGGAAGAACCGAATATGACGGAGATTTCCACCAGTGAAAAGATTGACAGTTTCGGTAGAGAAGGAGGGTCAGCCAACCAAAGTCTGATATCTAACAGTTTGACAGGCGATGGTGTTGATGGAGAAGAAAAGAATTTGGATGAGAAGAAGTCGTACAAAAAGGGAGGCATACAGAGAAAGTTAGAAAGTCGTCATGTCCAGTTGATTGCAATTGGGGGATCGATTGGTACCGGGCTTTTCGTTACAATTGGTACCACTGGGTTGGTAAATGCCGGACCGTTGGGTTTGTTACTAGCATTTACGTTCTGGACGTTTATTATATTGTTGTTGACGACGTCTATTGGTGAAATGGTGTCTTTTTTGCCTGTTGCGGCTCCTTTCATTACCATGGCGGGAAGATGTGTTGACGACGCATTTGAATGTGCCGTCGGTTGGAATTTCTTCTTGATGCAAGCCTTATACATTCCATTTGAGATAACTGCTGTTAATGGTATGATTCATTTCTGGAGAAGTGACTATTCCCCAGCGATTACGTTATGTATCCAAATTGTTATCTATGCTTGTATTAATGTCTTCGCGGTTAGACTTTACGGTGAAGCCGAATTCTGGTTATCTATTTCGAAGTTAATCTTGTGTATAGGATTACTATTCTTTACGCTTATTACCATGTGTGGTGGAAATCCACAACACGATGCGTTTGGTTTCAGAAATTGGCATGTTGAAGGAGGCCCAGTAGGCATACCTAACAATTCACACGGCGAACCGATCGCCACTGGAGCATTGGGTAGATTTCAGGGATTTTTAGCTGGTTTGATTAGTGCATGCTTTACCGTTGTTGGACCAGAGTATATGTCTATGGTTTCGGCTGAAGCCAAGAATCCTAGAAAAACTATGCCTACTGCTTTTAAGACCGTCTTGTATAGATTGGCTTTATTCTATATCGGTGGTGCGTTAAGTGTTACTATTTTAATTAGTTATAAAGACCCAACCTACGTGAAACTAGCCGATGATTCTTCGAATGCGGCCTCTTCTCCTTACGTTGTGGCAATGCAGAATTTGAAAATTGATGTATTACCACATATTGTGAAGTTGTATTGACTTCCGCATTTTCGGCAGGTAATTCATATACTTACTGTTCGTCAAGAGCTTTATATGCCTTGGCTGAAAGAAAATTCGCCCCTAAATTCTTTATCTATTGTACAAAAAGTGGTGTCCCAATTTATTGTGTTCTTGTCGCAATCTGTTTCTCAATGTTATCATTAATGCAGTTAAGTTCTGGAAGTGCAAAGGCCTTGAATTATATGGTTAGTTTATGTACTGGTTCCCAATTATTAAACTATGGGTTTATGTCAATTACCTACATGTGTTTCTACAGAGCTGTCAAGGTACAAGGCTTAGATAGAAGGACATTTCCATATAGAGCATGGTTCCAACCATATTCCATTTGTTTTGCAGCATTTTTCATTTGGTGTATGGTCGGTATCTTAGGCTATACTGTTTTTATGCCAGGCAATTGGCAACTTGACAAGTTTTTATTCAATTATGTTATGATCTTCGTTAGTGCTGCTATTTACATCTTCTGGAAAATTTTAAAGAAGACTCTGTTTGTTAGACCTGAAGACGCAGATCTTTTTACTGGTATCGAGGAAATTGAAGAACATGAATATGAATACTACGCTCAATTGGAAGGTGAAGACGGGAAGCCCAAAGAAAATAAATTCAAGAGCATGCTTCACTGGATCTTTTAGAAATCATCATTCATATAAATTCATACTTCTTTTAATTCGTATACTACCTTTCATGGTTTTTAAATCTTGTGATTATCATTAATGTTTGCCGCATTGTTTAGAAATATCAATTATCGCATTCACTTAAGGATTATTATACTATCTGGGATTATTGTGTTCTATAGAATATATACTTTTTTGTCTTCGTCTCTACGTTTATTCATAAATATTTTTTCAATTTTTAACTATATATGCAAATCTATTACTCATTTTCATACCTAATCGGCCCATTCCCAAGTAATGTCAATTCTACCCAAACTTTGGTCAGCAATTTGTGAAAATGCACTTGGTGAGAAATCTAAGTCATTCTCAGAACACCCTTCACAAGAATCAACGACGGTGACGTCAACGGATTTACCTTCGAAAGACGCTTTGATCTTCTTGCCACATAATGAGTTATCATTTGAATTACTATTAACTTGATTGTTTTCGTACAATAAATGAGAAACTGCAACGATATAATCCGTGTCTTGATTAGTTTTTCCACAGGCACCTAATCCAGTGGAGTAAAAAGTACCTTCACCAGAGTGATCGCCGGAAGAAGGTTGAGAAATTTCAGTTGAAGCTGAACCAGTTGAAGTTCCAGTGACAGTAGAAGCGCTAGTATCCACCGCTGTATCTGCAGCTTGGCTAGCTGTTTGAGCATTATTGTCGAAAGCAGAAGTAACGACTTCTTTAACATCATTAACTAAATTAGTTCCTTGTGTCTGAGCTGAACCATTTGGAGATGATGTAGGATTAGCTTCATTATCATCAGAGATAGCAACCGCAGTAGCTTCAGCTCCATTTGTGACAGTAGACTGAATAGTAGTGTAGTGTGTAACAAAAACAGTATGAATTTCTGGGACAGGTTGACAGGAGACAAAATATGAGTTCAATAAGGCGAACAAGATAGTAGATGAGAATTTCATTTTTATAAATAAGTTTGTTAAGGAAAGACTGTAAGTAAGTACTTTAAAGAAAGGGGTGTGTATTCAACAGGTTTAAAGGATTGTAAGTGTTTATAGAATATATAAATGACTAAGAGAAAGACATATCAATGTCTTTATATACTAGTGCTAAGATTCTAGATCGCATGCGGTAGTAGGCTAGTTTTACTCCTTAAAAATAAAAAAATAAAAAGTTAATGTTAATATTTCCCCTTTCGATACAATATTGATTTGGTGCCTGAAACATGTTATCCTGATCTTCGTTCAAAGGGAGTTGATTGTTGTCTACAACGTTTTTGTTAGCAAAATAAACGCGCTTCTGAAACAATCGCGTAACGAGTTTTAAGTACCTTAATACACGGTGCTAATCGGCTTATAAAATGACAATACTATTAAATCAAAATTAAATATATACGTGATGCCATCTATTTCCGTACTTACCTAATAAACATAGATAGTTTATAGATCTAGAATTGTTTACTGGATTTATTTTTATAGTTTCAATTCTATCTCTAAATGCTAGTTAGATCATGCGATGCAAAGGTGCACACATGGTCAATGTTGAAGGTATATAAATCAATCAATGCATTTATCAGGGAAAATATCTTCTAATTGGCAGAAAAGCCATTTGCTTTGAAAACTTATTAAACCGATGGCCTTTGCTCTTAGTCTCATATTTCTATCATCAGTAATTAAAATACAGTACTTAAAGACCCTAGACGCGTTTGCGCCTAACATAACACCTTCATTAGAATGGCTTTTCACATTCAGATTTAAACCTTTCGTGAGCTTTTTACTGATTTCATCATGATTATTGACTGAGATTAATATGGTTTCTTCGACGTTTGTTCTCCAATTAGAATTATTTTCAAATTCTGTTGTCTCATTGATGTCAGATGCAACTGTTCCGTCGAATCTTAAAGGTAATATTTCTCCTGTTAAATACAACTCTCTAATAATAATAACTGATCTAGTTGCAGCATCCGCAATTGTTGTTTCTGCTGATTTCCGTAGAGATCTCAATTCCTGAAAGACGATTAACGGAATCAGTATCTTGAACACTTTATTACGAACACACTTAAAAACCCGTCCACAGTGCTTCAACCAAATGTTCGTATCTAATGTAATATATGTAAGGTTACTATCTATGCCATCTCCTAGATCACCTCCTATTGACAATTTACTACCCCTGTTTGGTAGGCTATCAGTGTTATTCACAAAAATTTCATTATATAAATCATCACCAACATTCATTTGTCTTGCATGTTGCAAGGCTTGATCATTCTGTTGGTATAATTTAGAGTCGGAATCATAATCAAACTGCGTGTCATCAAAATTAGAATTTCCATAATTTTCAAGGTCCTTTTCATTCTCAATTACTTGAAACGACGGTTGTTGATTATTTACATTATTTAGATTGTTCAGTTGTGAAGTATTAAACAATGTATTATCTGTTTCAAATTCATTAATATCATCAAGTGAGGATAGGTTCACTAAGTTTTCTTGTGTAATCTGTTGTAAGAAATTATTCTGAACAAACCGTTTATCGCTTAATAAGAATTCTTCAACGTATGCGTACATACCCGATTCCCTTGTAGATGAATCAAAAACATCGGCATTAACATAAATTTCTTCATCGAATTTAAAGCCTTCATTGGTTCTAACAAGACCGAATTCGTAATTGTTTGCGATAAATCTTGCAAGCAATATAATACGTACAATTCTTTCGTCATTATCATATTCCAGTTGCACTCTTGCTTTCTGTTCATAATTATTTATCAGATCAACAACAGGTGAGGTTCCACAAATGGGCAAATCAAATAAATTATAATTCAGAACACCCGCCAGGTCTAAATTGCTATAATCGTTCTTTGTCGAAATAAAATCAAACCATACAGTCCCCCAGCATTTCCAAACTTCAGGTAAAAATTCGTTGTTATTAAAGAATTCAATATAATCTGGGTGATTTATGAGATAATATCGATACATCTCATTTAATTTAGAATTGCTTTTTGTTACGGAATGTAAAGAATTAAGGTAATTGAGAAGAGATTCCCACGGAAATAGTTTACGGAACAACCACATAAACATGGTTTTCGAATTCGGATACTTATTTGTTGCTTCACCAACCGAAATTAAAAAATACAACCATACTATTACATGACATGTTGATGTTTGTTTTGGACCAACTAGATAATGATTCAATATGCGAACAGACAATTCGAGCACAGACTTGTTAATAAATTGAAGACAGTAGAACCAATAGTCTACAGATAAATCAGACGCCGTAATCGTTTGGCCATCTACACCACTTGAAATAGTAGCGGAATTAATAGACTCGTCAATGTGAGACTGAGATCCTCTTGATTTTCGTTTCCGGTCTTTTTTATCTTTCCTTTCCTTTAGAACTTCAGGTAGCTGGAATATTTTAGCAAATGGATTTTTAGCATCACCAAATCCAATTAAATGATTGATATTCGCTATCGCAAATAAAGAACCCTTGTTAAACCAAAAATTCATTTTTTCAACAGAATTTGCGGCTCCAGTTTGTTGTTGTTGTTGTTGTTGTTGTTGTTGTTGTTGTTGTAAATAGTATGGATGATGAGCGTTGTTGACGGAAGTGGTTCCGTGTGGTGCATATACCTCTCTCGTGAAAAAATTGTAACCATTAGAATCTGCTCCAAAAGTCAAGCCGTAACGTGTAACTAAATCAATTCCATATTGTAACTGTGTGTCATGAATATTATCAACGCTAGTTGTTATCCTCTCAGAATTACTATGGCTTGTATGAATGCTTAATAATACTTTGTGAATTTTAATGAAATCAATTGTTGGCAATTCCAATAACGATAAAATATTCCTTTGGGTACATATGTTTTCGACGACTAACCTGAGATATTGTTGCGTCGGAACAAATGGATCGCGGCAAACTACAGATTTACCAATGTTTACCAAAGCATCTAAATTATCTTGCTGAACTGTACACATATGATAGTATATTTTACCATGTCCATACAAAGTTTTCATGGCAAGAGAATACCAATATTCTGCACTGATCTTCCAATCAATGAACCTAGACGAATACAATGCTATTGCCATTCTTGATAAATCTCCCAACTTTTCAGACCACCATCCTTCCATTTCTAACACTGGATCAGTCAAATTTGAAATGATATTAAAACAGTAAGCTATGAAACACAGACAAATCTCATGATCTTGGAAAATGTTCATAATATTCTTTAAAACTTCTAAGAAACCAACAATACCATAAACCCACATACGCCTTGGAATCTTATATAAATCAACTATATTCTTTCCAGTTTTAAATTGTGTTTGATTTGAAGTTGGCTTTAATGCTGTAACCAAAAAATCGTAATAATTATCCAACAATGTTACATTATGATGATAGACTGTCCATAAATCATTCAGTAGTTCGGACGTTTTCGATGCGGATGAGATGGGCGTTGATGGATTCGCAGATGATGACATTTGTGGATTGGCCATAGGTGAATCACGATAACTTTTGATACTGCTATTAGCTGCACTATTTATTTTAATAGATATCTCAATGCAATTCTTTTGAACAACCTCTTCGTAATTCACAATATTTTTATACGTATCTTTGAGTTTCGATGCTAACTGTTGTTCTTCATCTGACATTGTCCGCTGTAAATATTGTTGGTGGTTTTGCTGCTGCTCTGGAGGGGAAACTTCGTGTAGGGTTTCTTGTTGTGAAGGTTGTTGGCCGTGCATGAGAGGATTCATTAGCGATGAAATATCTTTATTACTCGACGAGAAATCTGAGGCTTGAATATGATCTTTTTGCGGTTGCAGATGTTGAGTCCTTAAGATTTGTTGTTGTTGTTGATCCAATACGTTCGAATCAGACAGATCAGAATTATTATGAGCAGAAATGCTCGACATAGGATTGATGTTAGGACTCGACGGGACATCATATGCAGAAGGCGTAGGCGTCTTCATAGTACCTGTGACCATCGGCTGTCCATTATTTTGGTTCTTTTGATGTTGCATCAAACTTCTTCTAACATTATTGCGGATCATTGGGTTATTATTAAATCTCTGAGATGAAACAGTAGGTACATTGGCCCCGGAACTTATATTAGTTGTGGCAGACTGCGGGAAATTAAAGTCTTGCGTATTTTGCATAGAAATGGGCATGTGTAAGGGGTTCGGAGTCCGTTTATTTGAATTATTTGTCATGTACTTTGACAAACTGCTTTGCCGTTTTTGTTGTTGTGACGAAGAATTAGGAGGCTCGCCCTGATACGAATGAACCATAGGATTCCGATTAAACTCTGCCACCAGATCAGGGATATAGTTGAGATGGTTATTATTCATAATAAATAAACCTGCTGGGGAGACACAAATTTGAACGGGAATAATAATTTTACCTTGATCTCAGGTCAGGTTGATTAGCCATTCCTACGTATCGGTTTCTGTAGATGGAAAATATTGACCCGCGGACGACTTCGTCTGATTCTTACAAATTATAATGATCTCGAATAAACAATATCATACTATATACACGAACCAAAACCACGTAATACAGTAAAGGTATTGCAGACACCAAAGTTAAGCTGGTTAGGTCGACCTATTTAGAGACGAGAAAATAACGAGTAATTTGATCTATAGCCTTCCGTTGCATACGGAAATTGGCTGAAGAAACCATATATATATATATATATTTAGCAGAGATTTAGATTGCCCGGAACCTATATTTGTAGATTGTCCTGTTGTAGTACCTCTGGTAATCAGGAAATCAGCATATTAACAGATAATGATTATTATTGTCTGACAAAACGTTTCACCGATAATAGGAACATGATTTATACCACGTTCCTAAAGCGACATAATTTCTAAATATCAGACCAGCAAACCCAGTGATTAAGTTAACCATCTTCTTGAATTCTCTTAACATATTCCGATGTATAGGCCTATGCTTACGGTACCACAGATTGGCAAGTCTTTACAGCGCACATCTATCTAAATGTCCGGCCGTCAGCAAGCCAAGCTCTTGCGAGATCTAGTCGTATCTGACGTCTCCCTACACGCAGCTAATCTACAGCATCCTTGCTTTAGTCTAAGGCTCATTGCTCTTGTTCGTTGACACCCACTACACAACACATGCCAACATTCTCATTTGCTCCTTTCGACTCTCCATAGGACTCTCGTTTCTAAAACGTAAAATTTTTATTGACAAAGCTAAATATTTACCCATGAATAACTTATATCTTGACCGTCGTCTGCATTACCGACTTTTCAAACCACCATAATCATTTCTCTATTAATAATCTCTGGCCATTCAAAACCGTTCGATACGCGCATATCCAACTCGACAAGCATATAGTAATACAGTAATAAACCACATAATCTATTTCAACTTCTTCTTTGGTCTTAATTGATTGGTGTGTCCACACTTTCTCTTACGACAGTTGGTAGCTCTTGGTGGTAATCTAGCGTAACATTTACGACAGATAGATTTCTCACAGTTGTACTTGGAAGCTAAAGCCTTTAATGATGGTTCAATCATCTTTATTAGCAATTAATGTGATATCTTAACTTTAATGTATAATAGTATCTTTTTGAGTATCTTTTCTATTGAAAAATTTTGTTCACCGAGTGTTTAGGGTCCGTCCTCGGATACAAACTTACACAAAGCCATCGAGTCCAAAATTGCGCTAGATCATTTCCTACCGTTACGTAGCCAAAGGGCGTATACCCTCTAAACATGTGATCATATGTGACGTGTAACTAAAACGACATTTTAAATGTCGTTTTAATGTCGTTTTAATGTCTCGAAATTTGTGGTCAAAATGTCACGTATTTGCGATAGATGTCGTTCAATAATACTGTGCTGGTTGAAATAATGTTCTAATGTCTGTACATAACAGTAATATATTGATGCAATAGTATACTTATACAAAATCAATTGTATTTACAAGCAGTTGCTAACATACAATATACGAGACTGAATCTATATATCTGCTGGATCGAGATATAGTCTGAAGTTAGCATGAGTGACAAACGGAACGAAACACAGGAACTGGTGGCTCATGATGACGACAAGACCAATTCACAACAACCAGAGCAGCAAGTCATTGAAGCAGAGGGATCAGAAGCAGGGCAACATAAAGATCTAGAAGAGACCATGGGTGCATTAGGGGAAGCGGACGAAATGATGGAGCTCGACGATTTTGGGGCTGGCGGGTCTCCAGAATTCAACAGAGGAGCTGTGGAACTGGAGTTTCCAGGCAAGAAAACCCCAGAGATTCCACAGGTGAGCTTGACGACGGAAGACCAGGAGAATGTGGTGCCATCGGTACCGGAGCATGTACACGAGAAGTCTCACCAAGATTCTCAGCACGAATCTCAACAAGGAATTCAAGCACCCGAACAAGCAAATGTGTCTCAGGAACAAGCGCAGGATCAGATAAAAGAACAAAACCACGACCAAACTCAAGAACTAGAAACCGCGATCGAGGACGAAATAGACACATCTATTCTACAACCACAGCAAACCAATCATCAATTCACCACTCCCCTGAAATCATTGCCTCCTTTGAAAGATATAGAGCCAATAACAACACCCAAGGCTTTCAGTGTGGCGATAGACGCTGATGTAGAGGTACCAGATGTATCGAGCTCACCTCTACTCACAAAGAACACACTGAGGGACTTACAAGAAGAAACCAATAACGACACAAGTCACGACGACACATTTCATCAAAATAGTGACTCCGCGGAGAAATCTGTTGTGAGTGTATTCTTGGATGCCAATCCGCAAGACTTTAATTCGATTAATTTAGACGTAATTAACAAATTGTATAAGAGATCTATCGAATTTCAAGAATTGAAGTCGGATAATGAGTTCTTAAGGATAAATCAGGAGCAAGCCATACAGATACAAAATAAGAAATTTAAGTTTTTGAATCTGAAATTAGAAAGATTGGATAAGCAAAATGCTGAATTAAGACAAGAAAGAGATTCATTATCTAACGATAAAGAAAGTCACAATAAAACGATTAGCGAATTAAGAGATGAGAATACCACAGTCAAGGACAAATTGTCTCGATTGGAGCATGAATCTAAGATGTATGATTCAAACTATTCGGAACAAATTAGTCAAAGGGATCAAGAAATTTCAAAGTTGAATGAGTCGTTGAATAAATTAACTAAGACTAATATAGAACAAAATCAGAGAATTAATCAGATTATTAAAGAGCTTAACGATACAAGAAATGATAAATTCACTTTGAAATTAGAAAATAATAAAATATCGAATGAAATGTCCTACATTAAGAATCAGAGAGCATGGTATGAAGAAGAATTGAAATCAGTTCAAGAAAGATTTACGGATTTAATTAAAAAACACGAATCAGAGTTTTTGATGAGATCAAATAAATTGTCTAGTTTGACCACAAAAAATGACGCATTGGAACATTTAAATAAATCTCAAAAGAACCTCATCATTGAATTGCAAAAGGATCTTGAAAAGGAAATATCAAAATCTTCATCCTTAGACTCTAAATTTGAAATTGAAAAGATTAAACTCAGCAAAGAATTAAAAAGTAAGGAAGAATTATTGGAATTGACGCGGATTCAATCTACGCAAAGGAGTGAAAGAATAGTTCAACTAGAGTCATATATCGAAGAAATTAAAACCACATTGGGGGACTCTGTTGATGCCTTGGAAATGGAGTTATCTAAGAAGACTGAAAGTATCGTTGTCTTAGAGGAGAAGTTGAGAAGAACAGAAGATGTCTTGGATAAAGAATTGCATAAGGAAACTGATTTACCAAAATTATCTGTATCTGCAGAAATGATTGCATCTACAAAAACAGATGGAATATCATTATCTTCATTATATTCTGAATACAATCATTTGAAGAAGCAATTGGTCTTGGAAAGATCACAGAAAGAAAGATTGGCTAATCAATTAGAATCATTTGTAGCTGAATTGGAGTCTAAAAAACCTACGATTGCTAATTATTGTGATCAAATCAAATTCTACGAAAACTCCCTTCAGGAAATGATCGGTAAAGTTGAATCAATTAGATTAGAGAAATTAGATGGTGAGAAAGAGTACAATAAATTGAAATCTAGACTTTCGGAATATAACAATGATTTAGTTTCCATGAAAAAATTATGCAAAGATTTAGGAAAGCAATTATGCTATTATTTAATTCATTCCAAGATTCGGGATAGTAACGAAGATCCCCTTACTTTGGCAGAAAGAAAAGCAATCGAAAATATTCTAGAAAGAAGTGGTAATAATGATGGGACCAAAGAAAGCGACACCGACCAATTGATCTCTGATAGGTTAGTAGGTTTCACAAACATAGTCGACTTACAACAAAAGAATGAGGGCCTTCTCAAAGTTGTGAGACAATTAGGCAAGAAATTAGAGAGTAAAGATGTCGAATTTAATGATGGCTTAGAGTCTGCAGCTATAGACGAGGCCAAGGAAGCTATTTTGACATTAGAGAGCGAACTTGAAAGTGTCAATATTAAATTAGAAGCTGTAACAAAAGAGAGAGATGTTCTTAAATCAATGACCGACACTACTTCTGTAAATGGATCTAAGACAGAATTTAAATTCTTGACTGAAGCAAATAATGACCTCAAGTCCAAGTTAAATGATACTGAAAAAATCTTAAAGGAGTTGCAATTGCAGTCAAACTCAACAGTCAAAGACTTCAACGAGAAGCTAAGAGTTATCACTAATGCGAAGAACGAGTTAACTTTGAAATTATCCTCGATAAAGCACTCAGCTGAATTAGCTGAGGCAAGGTTTTCTAATGCGCAAGCATCTTTGGAAAATGCGCGTGAGGAAATGAATCAATACAAGAGTGACATTGAATTCTGGAAAAGCCAAAGCTCTAAACAAGAATCTTTACTTATTAATAAGTCTAATGAATTGAAAGATGCTGAGAACATTATAAATAAAGAGCGTATCATCGTAAATAATTTGAAGACTGAGAAAGAGATCTGGAGCCTGTATCAAAAATCAATGAGTGAGGACATTGCTCAACTTAGAACAGACAAGTCTCACCTAAATGGATTTGTCATGAATTTACAATCATTATTAAAAGAAAGAGAATCATCAAGCAAAGAATTATCTAGCAGACTCACCCAATCGATTGAAAACTACCAATCATTACAAGAACGACTTTCCGAAAAGGAAGAAAGAATTTTAATTTTATCCAATCAATCAGAATTGGCGTTGAAGGCACAAAATTCGAAGTTAGAACAAGTTAATGAACTTAACCAATTATTGCGGGACTATAAAAATGAGTTATCTCAAAAGAATTCTTTGGTTGAAGGCTTGGTTAAGAGATTAAAAGAACATGAAAGTTCTTCCTCTATGACAAACGCTCTTGAAGGTTTCAAAAAACCGACCGCAGAAGCTAGTAATCGTGATGAATTTAGTCAAAATTACGAAAGAGAATTAGAACGAATTCGGAATGACGTACGGATCGCTGAGAGTCAGGTCGCAGAATTTTCCGGATTAGCTAAAGCGGCTGAACTTGCCTTGACTAACTCGACTAACACATTTGAAAATTATAAAGGTGAGAACGAAAATAAGTTGAATGGCTTAATTAGGGAGAAGGAAGCATTGGAAGCGGAACTCAAAAGTTTGTCTTCCCTGCTCAATCAGTCTAAGCAGGAATCTATGAACGCTGAAAAGAAATATCTCACCGAAGTTGAAGAACTTAAATTAAATATCGAAGAATCAAGAATGAAAGCTGATGCGTACGACGATTTGCAAAAGGATTACGATGCTAAATTTAAGGCTGTAGCGAAGGATTTGGAAAATCAATCAAAGCTTTCATCTCAAAACCAAACGAAATATCAACTAGAATTGAAAAGAAATGAAAATTTGACTAATGAGTTGAATGAATTGAAAAATAATTGTAATAATTTAGAATCAAGGATTTGTGATTTAACAGCTACTTTGGATTCTACAAGAGATCTTTTGGTTAAAAAGGGCGAATCATTAGACGAACAAAAGCAAAGTATCCAAGACGAATTAGTATCATGTAAGATGAAAGTGAAAGATTTACAAGACCAGAACAATGTTTTACTAAATCAATTAGAACTATCTAAATTACCTAATGTTTCAGATTTATCAGAGGTTTATTCCAATGATGATTTGAGAGAGGTTGTTTCTTATTTACGCCGTGAGAAGGATACTGCAGAAGCAAAATTAATGTCGTATTCAGAAGATCAAAATAGATTAGAGCAACGTTTGAGTCAAATTTCTACTGAATTAGAAACAAGCAAATCAGAGTTAGCTAAATCGCATTCTAACGTAAACACAATGAATGAAAATAATAAAGAACATGATCGTTTGTTGGAACAATTAGAGCTGTTGAATATTTTACGTGAAAGTAATACTACATTACGTAACGAAAATAATCTTAATATCCAACGAATTTCCGAATTAGAAAGTGAATTGCAATCTGTGACTTCGAAATTGGCACCATTGGAAAAAAAAGTTGCTGAGTTGTCAATGCAAAGCGATGTTAAAGAACAAACCATCAGGTTAATTAAGGAGGAGAATGACAAGAATAAGGTACAGACTTCATCGAACACGGATCAGGAAGTCGCGGAATCTGATTTGGAGGATATCAAGACTATGAAACAAAGATTCACGAACCTTAAAAATGAATTTCAAAATAAACTACTGATTCATAGAAATAAGACAAAGGAGTTAGAGAAAACAGTTGATTCATTGAAACGAGAATTAGCTAATGCAAATCAGCAATTAGTAGATGCCAAAACTAACTATGAACAAGAATTAGCAAACGCTAAATCTAATACTGAAGGTATCAAAGACGGTAATTTGCACAATGAACAATTAAATAAAACTAGGAAAGAATTAGAGGATGCGCGCGAGAAGTTTGAATCGTTAAAGAGAGAATCTAATAATAAAATTAAGTCTTTAAGTAACGAGAAAGCGTCATTGGAAAATACGTTACAATCTTTGAAAATAAAAATTGATGCTTTGGAATCTGGAAACTCACATCAAAAGCCATTTGAAGAAAAATTGAGTTCATTGAAAGCGCAATTCGAGAACGAAAAATCTGAAATGAGGAAGAATATCGAGAATGAATTTGAAAGAAAGCTTGAACAAGAACTAGATAAGGTCAATACTAAGGCTGATGATAACCAATCTAATAAAGCAAAAGAAACTCAAATTAGAGAAGAAACAGATGCAGCGTTTAAGGAAAAATATGCTGCATTGGAGAAAGATGCTCAAGAAAGAAGGTCCATGTTAGAGGATAAATTAAAGCAGAAATTCGAACAGGAATTGAAATATAAGGTTGAAGACGAAGTTTCGAAGAGGATAGCCTCTGGTGACGCAAATGGAGATGCGAACCAAGTTCGTGATGATTTGGTAAAACAACACCAAGTAGAAATTGTGAAGTTAACACAAGAATTTGAAGCCCAGTTAAATAAAGAAAAGGATGACGTTAAGAATGTAACTGAGAAAAAGTTTGAGATTAAATTGAGAATGTTGAACAAAAAATTGGACAAATTAGAAGGAAAGAATTTATCTGAATCATCTAATCCAATTGCTGCAGTGCCTGCGCCTAGTATTCCAAACAACAACTCAACTCTGTTGTCTTCTCTTCCTGCTATCCCTCATTTGACTCAGAATTCTACACAAACTGAAGCAATAGTACCATCTGATCAAGAACGTTCCAAATTGCCTTTAGGCCATCAGTTCACAGAATCTACATTAACTGTTCACCGTCCAACAATTGATAGAAGTAACCCGCCAAATAAAACTTTACAGAATCAAAAGCCAAATGTCGAAAAAGTTGGACAAAAACGTCCTATGGTTAGCAAACACCAGAGTGCAAATAAGAAGCCCAAAGAATAAATTAAATAGTGTATTAATAATTATGTATATTAGACATTGCGTTACACATTGGTAACAAAATCATGTAGATGCATTAATCTATCATAAGAAAAATTTAAACTTTTAAATCTCTAATAGCGATTTGAATTCGAATTAATTTAGGATTTACCCTTAATTGAGTGGTTATCATCGTCATTATTCGAATCCTTCTTCATAAGTCCGTTGTCTTCTACAAACTCCTGTGACACCTTAGACTTTTCTAAATCGTAGTTTACTTCACCATCATAGGCATTACCATGTCCATCGTCGCTATGTGTAATCTTATTGATCACGGAATAGTCTGGACATAACTGTGCACCATTTCTTCCGATTAGGTACCATGGCAAGTTGAAGATTTCTTCCATACTTTCCAACGAACGACCTGAGACCTCTGGAATGAAGAACCACGCCCATACCAATGCGACCATCAATTCACCCACAAAGAAATAGAAAGCACCATAGTTATTCATAGAAAGCAACATCTTAGGTAATGCCTTGGAGTTACCGTATTGGTTAGCAAAATGCAAAACCATAATTGCTGATTGAGCAAAGGAACGAATTTTCAATGGGAAGATTTCAGAACCTAATAAATATTGAATAGAATTGAAGCCCATAGTCCAACCAACACCTGATAAATATAATGCAGCCATAGCTCCTTTTCCAGCCCTTTCTTTCGATCCGGTCAATCCAGTGCCTTCACTTGCTTCAGGAACAATAGTTAAGAAGATTGCAAAATATAAGATGGAAAGCATCTGAATACTGATACCGATGTAGAGAGCCTTTCTTCTTCCCAAGAAATCAATAATAAAGAATGCACCTAAATAAGCTGATACAAATTTAACAACACCTAATATTGCAGTCATCTTCAATTTTTCGATACCCTCTGCTCCAATTAATGCAAATAGTTCAGGGGCATAAATTGTCACAGCGTTGGCACCAGACCATTGACCTAAAATTTGTGTCAATGCAGCCACGGCAAAGAATCTATATCTGATTGACTTGGTAAATACGATATCTTTTATTAAAGAGAAAACGCTATTTCCTTGAGTCGCATCCTTCTCAGTATTAATTTGTTCATTGATGTCAGTAATTTCACCCAATACATATGGATGATCTGTAGGTAAGTTTCTCAATTTTGACAAATTCTTTGCTGCTTGATCTGGTTTGTTAACCTTCATCAACCATCTTGGACTTTCGACACAGAAAAAAAAGGATCCAAGCAATATTATACCAGCTAAAGTAATTTTCATAGACGTTGGAATAATCCATTGTCCGTTGGAATCCTCTGATATGTGTAATGCTGTCCCATAGTTTGCAAAATACGAAATCATAACACCAAAGTAAACTGCACCGGCAAATATACATCCACATAACCCTCTGATAGCCTTAGGAGCAACCTCAGACATATATGTAGGACCAATAGTAGTAGTTTGTCCAATTGCAAGTCCTTCAATTAATCTACCAGCATATAACTGACCAACATTTTTGGAAGTAATCTGAATAATTGCAGCAACAATCCACAAGACACAGGTTTCTTGTAAGGATCTAATCCTCCCAAGTCTATCGACAACAAACATGGCAATAATACTTCCTCCAATTGAGCCTAACTGAACCATCGCTTTAATATTTGATTTTAAATCTGCAATTTCATTTTCTGATTTATTTGGATCGCTCAAACCAAAACGCTCTTCAAAAGAAGGATGAACGACTGCTGCAGAAATACAACCTTCGTCATAACCTCTTGCCGCACCTAGAATACCGAATACAAATACCGAAAGATACAAAACCCAGTTATAGATTTCTGGTGGAGCATGGTCATCCTGCACCTTCCATCGAAACTTAGATGTCCACGAATCCTGAGCGTGGTTTTTGGTAGCCGTGGAATGAGCATTCTTTGGATGCTCTATTTTTTTCGAACCGACTGATTGGATTTCTTGATTTGACAGATTTACCAGGGTTTTCTTCTCTTGTAGCATTTTTCAAGCGGGATACACTATGGTATTTGTGTTTGTTGGATTAAGCTAACTTCAATTATATTTAGTGATATCGAATTAAAGACTATTTGACCTCTGGAAATCTCTACAAATCTAAATGTTGGAGCGGCTTCATTCTCTACTTATACTTCCCGGTCTTGATGGGCAGATCCAGAGCCGCTAAAACCCATAATTATGAGCATACACCAAGAAACTTGGGTCTACTCCAAAAAGATTTAGCTCCGATGGAGCCGATTACTTGTTAACAAGGAGCTGCAAATTGTTTCCTCCACTAATAGGACAACTGCAAAATTGCTCCGAAATAACTTGACCCCGCTCAACAATCTCTGAGTTCTTTATAGCGTATGTAGAATTATGTTGTTGTTCCATTTTACACAAGAGTGAACAATAGATACGTTAAGCGACCCGGTCTGCGTCTGCAGCACACAAAAAGACAGGACCAAGCATCAAATGTTTTTTATAAATTCCGTATAAATTCAATTGCTTCATGTTTTTCAACCCATAAAATCTTCTCGTTAGAAATGGTGGTTTGATTGCCATTAAAGCGTTGTAACCTGTAATAGCTCTAATTTTGATATTAAATGTTTTTTTTTATTCTATCATTTGGAATGAGCCGTTTCCAGGTTTCTAGCAGTTCCTCAATCTCCGCGTGTAACGTTATACGTCATTAGAATACAAAGCTTCTATTGTCCTTATTAGCATGTCCCGGCATATCACGTAAAAGTTTTGCTTGATTATTAGTGAAAGTAGATTAATCTCCAAATTACATCGTAAAATTTCTTGTAATGCACAAGAATTCAGCAAATGAGAGGCTGGGTAGATTTACTGTATTGTCTTTATCAAGTATTACATGTGTTTCTCTGTCTTCTTGTTGGTTGGCCAATAAAATGTTCTTACATACTTTATTCGAATATTTTATTATTTTATCGATTATACCAATGTATTAACCAGTCAGCGAAACATACCCATATGCTGGCCTCCATTCTTCAATCCATAGTTAGCAAATAATTCATCCATCGGACAATTTGCATGCAGTTCAATCGAAGAAAAATATAAGAAATACCCCATCTATCTGAGACTTGACCTAAACCATATATCAGCCCCGGCTAATCTTTCTTATTGCAAATTAAACTGAAATCTCCGCCCTGATCATTTGATTATGTTGATTCTCCAATTCTTATGCATATTTCCAACACTTTTAATTAATATTTCACATTCTGATTCAGGTAATATAATTATACTGCCATCCAAACAAAATCTTTTAGAATCCGCTCCGAGTTTCAATTTTATTTGTTGGCCTTTCGTAATTTCCCTGTAGATCACTTTTTCATCGTGAATATGTCTGCCCCTATCATAAACTTCCTTCATAATATCCAATAAATAATCTCCGTTCGTAGATTTTACGGCCACCATGTACAATGAGTCATTGGTAATATCTCCACGGGGCAGAATCTCAAATGTGGGTTCAAACCTAGTAGCTCCTGTAACTAACCAATAAGCAAATGGGCCCTCTATCAACGTGTCACCAAATTTTACCGATCCCCTGTAATTCTGTTCATGTTCCAAGTTCTTCATAGCAGCCATTTTGAATCTGTCTATACCAAATTTTCTTAATTCCTTGGTATCACTGTCAGCAACAATTGAAGCATGAAATGCCCATGATAAGACGATCAGAAATATCAAAGGATCTTTAATCGCAGTTCTCACTTCATCAATCATGAAACAAGAATCGTTAGGAAAGTCAGCCTCATACAAATTCAATGGCAGTTTACTACCTTGTAGAATATTCATCACTGCGTTGATTGGATTATCGATTCCGAGTGAAAGCGATAAACTATTTCCAGTTCCACAAGGTATGATGATGAAATTTATATTCACTTCCAGCTCAACCTCTGGTAACTGGTTGATGAACTCTGAAATTGTTGTGTCTCCACTAAGAAAAATTACTGTCCTTTCTTTATTGGAGTCCAAGGACAGTGCAAATTCCTTTATAGAATCCTTATCCTTGGTCGCAAAATAGACATGTTTGATTCCTAACAATTCAAAAACAGGTTCAATAATTAGCCGGTATATATCTTTTCGTTTATTCCTTCCGATACCCGAAATTATGGAATCTATGACGATGATCTCATTCTGCAAATGGGAAGTTTTCTCAGGATTTACAAACAGCACATTTTCAACTTCCGTATCAATTGAAGTTACATTTAAGTGGTACACATCATCAATTTCACTTATCTGAACCAAAGTCTTGGTATCTTCTATAATAAATTCTGCTTCCATTATTATTTGACTTCCGTTTCTACAATGTTCATTACAAATCTAAAAATTTTCATAAATAAATTCTTATCACTTCACTTCACAATTTTGAAAATTGCGACATTTATATACTAACGGTTATACCCATTTCTATTACCAAAATTTCCACTTCTGTTAGGGGCTGGGATATAACCAGATCTGTTACTTGATACATTTCCTTGGTTGTACCTATTAGAATTACTTCCTTGGTTATTATACCTATTATAATTGTTATAATTGTTCTGGTTACCATAAGAGTTGTGGTTCTGACTATTATAATTATTATAATTGTTCTGATTATTATAATTATTATAGTTATTAGAACTGTTTCTATAATTATTATAATTATTATAGTTGTTAGAACTGTTTCTATAATTATTATAACTACCATTATAGTCTTTGTTGTGGTTATTGTTATTAGAGTTATTATATTGATCATTGTAATTTGTCTCAACCGTTCTATTCATAAATGCTTGTTGCTCATATTGTTGTGTTTGGTTTTTTGTTTTTTCCAAGAAAGCTCTATATCCACCTCTTCTCATGGAATAAATTAAATAGTCTGCCTTGCCGCTGGGTCCTTTATTGATATACCCACTGTTATCGTTTGGTGTACGAAATCTATTGTAGCCACTTCTTTGAGGCCCATAAAGTATGGAATCCCTATCTTCTTGAGTTAGCGTTCTAGTGTGCGAAATATATCCATTGAGCAACATTGACTTACCCATCTTCTTAGGTGGCATCTTGTAGGAAGATTGGAAAAATTCATTGTTATTTAAATCCGGCATTCCACCTTCATTAAGTGGAAACCTTGTTGATCCATCTGGAACGAAGTATTCATTTTTGATGACTGTTCCTGCCAAGTTAGATTTGCTGAATCTAAATGGCAATTCCTTAACATTATTTTTATATAATTCATTATAGAAACGTTTATAGTTTTTATTTTGGTTTGAAATAAATAAGACTTCATTCTTTAAAGTATTTCTTTCTTGCTCATCTTCCGTTAATAAATGATATCTCTTCAGTAACGTCTCAAGTAGTCTATTTTCGTCTATGAATGGTAGTAATGCTATACCTTGCCAACTCATTTTTTTACCATTCATGTCAATTTGAAACTCCTCCGGATAGAAATCAAGTATCTCACTACTAGGATCAGACATTAAAATCCTGAGAGCGTCTGGCAAATTATGCCCGGAAGCTGCCGGTAATACTGACATTAATTGTTCATATGGTTTGAATGGTTCGCCTAGCGTAAACTTAATACCTTGTTCCCCAACGATATCATTTAAATTCACAAAATCTGCAGCAAACGGCGCATAATGATATGGATAATACCATTGCCATGATGGACATCCTTGGTAATAATATAATAGTACCCATGAAATACCCTCTAAGTAACAGCGAACCATATCACGACGAATTTTATTTACTTCTTCGTCTGATACGACACCAAATTTGCTTTGGTAATATCTTTGGCGATAACCAGGTTCCCACATTCTGACAGAGTCACCGTTTTCGTCTGGAGTTGGTAGATCAGAATTAACTTGCTCAATCGCTCTCTTTTTCGAATTCTCTGTATCTGGCGCATTATTATTCTGTTCTTTTTGTTGAGCTTGGATTGCAGTTGATGCACTTACTTTCTTTTCTGCTTCCCCATTATTCTTCGAATCAAGTAACTTCTTTAGCGCAGTAGCAGCATCTGCATTGGACATATTTGCCTTCGTAATAACATCTCTATTAGCCACAATATCTTTATTCGATAGCTGTGCGTAACCTACCAATGCTTCACCACTTGTAGACAACAAGGGCATGTTGACGTCGGCAGCTAACGGAGCCTTATCGCTACCTTTCGAAACCTGCGGTATATACTGGTTCTTAAGTGCCTTCTCTTCTTCTTGGGCAAGTTTACGTCTTTTGTCGTTTTCGCCCCTTCTTTTCTCACCTTCGTGTCTTTTCCTTAGAATCTCATCTTCTTTATAGGACAAATTGAAAAGCAACTTTTCCACACTGTCCAAATTAAGATTACCATCACAAGTTATATAATCTCTAAGTTTTGGTAACAATCGCTTCCAGCAATTGAGAAGTATATCAATACCATTATCTCTAACATCTAAACTTGGCAAATGAGGTAAAAAATCATTACCTACGAAGAAGCACATAAACACCCAGTCATCAATTGCGCGTTCTAAATCAAATGAAAATGATAAATGAGGGTTGTATAGTTCTACTTCCAAATATTCTCTCAATACGTTAACATGCAACCATAGGAAAGGTTTCTTCGCATCTTGTTCTGCTATCGAATCTTTTTGTTCTTGGGTCATCAGAATCTCATCAGAAATTCTCATCTGTCTTGATTGATTTGCAAAAACATCTTCTCTCAAAACTCTAAAGTGGGGCTCGTGAGTTGCCAATCCTAAGAAAATCAAATCTGCATCCAAACCGTAGATACAATGCTTCGTATTAGGGTCATATTCTGGATCCAGTCTTTGCAGTCTTATAAAGCTCATAAGCTTATGTTCACCTTCTCCTGGAACGGTTGCATCACTAATAATAACTTGTAAATTTGCCCAACCTGGATCATTTTCTAATTTATATGCTACCCAATATCTTAATGCTTCTGCTAAGCTGTTCATAAATGGTGTACCTGGTGTAATCGCATTGGAATCCCACGATTTCTTACCTTTAATAGAATCATCAATCAGCTCGCCTCTTAATTCACGTTCTCTAATTTGACGATCCTTCTCTTCTTGTGCTATTTTTGCATCTTGTGCCGATCTAAATCTTCTAGATCTTTGTTGATTCATTTTCGCTCTTGGCGCAACCCCATCCACTGCGATCATTAAAACTTTTCGAGGCCGAGCCATCAACAATACTCTATCCGTGTATTTAAAAACATCCAAAAACATTTCATCTTCCGTTTCCGGTGGTGGTTTGTGTTCAGGGTGTGAACAGGGATGAACAATACCATTCATATCT
Organism: Debaryomyces psychrophilus; assembly: GCA_900186205.1. Lineage (NCBI taxonomy): Eukaryota > Fungi > Ascomycota > Pichiomycetes > Serinales > Debaryomycetaceae > Debaryomyces > Debaryomyces psychrophilus. The sequence continues at coordinate 315,862 of FYBW01000009.1, read as the reverse complement.
AAATATAAATTGTCCAATTCACCATTCGGATTAGGATCACTAAATTGTGTTGCACCTATTTCTTGTGTAGCATCATCTTCGACAACAGGTGATATGATCTTTGGGTATTTGCGAGATAACCATCTAAATAATGCTGGAACACCCATATTATGCCTGACTTATTTAAATTAACTAATAATCAAATAGCATGTCTCCAATTCTAAACTTCCATACGATGAGTATTCTTTGATAATTCTCTTGATCTATATGCAGTATAAATATAACGAAAATTATATTACAAAATATGGGTTTTATCATGTCTATAAATTAAAGTATCAATTTTTACTATATAGTCTATTACTTGTTCTATTGTTTTATATTACCTATGTCGGAAACTTCTGGATCATTTTCTTTCAATCGATCTGAGTTGTAAAGAATTAAATTGTTATCTTTAGAATATTTCTTTTCAGTTCTCTTGTAGAAATAAAGCACAACAAATGTCCATACACACAACATAAAAGCACAGCAAGCTGTAAACGTATAACCCTTCAAGTACCTTGGTGCTTCTTCAGTTTTCCATACAAGCACAGATATCCAAGCCGTAGAAGACTGCGCAAGAATATTCATAGAAACCAAAACAACAGCTCTCTTACGTGCGTCTTTACGGCATATGTCATTTTGCCATGAATATAATACAGGCGCCATTGCCCAACCGAAGTATTGCATACACCATGCGAACCATTTGGACTGTTCAGGAACATCCCAAACTGCAAGAATAGCATTACCTGTAAAGTTGAAAATTTGAGAAAAAATGATTGCCTGCCAACGAGAGTGAAATAAATCAGCGTAACAACATGTCAACGCCAACCATATAAGACCTAGGCCCGGTGTCAAAGCTGTCATCCGCTGTAAATCTCCAGGGCCGTATTTCTCCAAAGATTTCAACCACAAAGCATATGCACCAGAGGTACCATTATTGTTGTTCCAACAGAAAACATTCCACAAACTTAATACATAAATTTCCCAAGATGAAAGAATCGATTTCCAGAGATCTAAACTGAATAAATCTTTCACATTTTTCTTCGGATCAATTTCTGTCTTATTGTCGTTCAAACGACTTCTTGCTAATCTAATCTCGTCATCAGTTAAAAATATAGAATAACAATCGCCAGGTGTACCAGGAAGAACATAAAATCCTATTACACCAACAGCAACTGAAATTATTCCGTCGATAATGAAAATCCATTGCCATGCTTCTAGTCTATTCTTACCGTCAAGCGAATCTTCAATGGCACCTGAAAGTAAGCCGGACGTTAATAATCCCAAATACTGACCAAAGTAAAAAACCATTGATCTTCTCGCAATTTCGTCCACTTTATACCATGAACCAAATAGGTATTGATATGCTAAATACGAGGGGGCTTCGAATGCCCCGATAAAAAACCTTATTGCTTTCAATCCTTTGACGTTTCCAGAACGAAATAAGCAGATCGTCAAAATAGACCAACAAATATCTAATGAAGGCAATACAAAATTCAAAGGAACCGCATATAATACATACATAAACGGAATTTGAAACACAACATTACCAACAATAAACATCGCTTGGGTATTAACAAGATCGTTTCCTTTCATATCAAGACCTTCCTTCATTCCACCTATGTATGCATTGTTAAGGTTGGTTTGGTCTAAATATTTGACCCAATATGCCATTAATGAATAAAATGTCAACAATACATCCAACTTCATTATTAATTTACGTTCTGCTGGAGTATCCGATTCGTTAAACCATTTATACCATTTATGTTTAGAGCGGCCATTTTTATTGATTCTATACTCATATTCATCGAAGAACTTCCACCATTTACGATTTTTTTCGTCCCGGTATTCGATTTCCTCCTTATCTTTATTATATCCATTCTCCTTCGAAAACATAGAACCATTGTCCGATGTAGTTTTTTTCTTGTCATCGTCATTCTCTTCCGTAATAATTATCTCGCTAATAGTATTGTCTTCAGAATGTTCAATATTCGCAACTATTCTCTTACGAGGTATAAAGCCCCATTTAAGCCTCTCCGTGCAGGTGGTAACAAATCCCATATTAAGTCTTTCAAATACGAAATCCTTATACAACAAGCCAAAGAAGAATTTGAAGAAGTTAAATAAGTAAAAATCTTCGGATATCAAAACTATGACTCTTAATAAATGTGCAACAAAACTGTGATGGAAAATGTAATCACACGTGATATTTTTGCAAAAAAATAAAACTTAGGCGGTCTATTTCTTTACATACTGGAAGGTTCCAGTTATGACTATTTACAAAGTTAATAAAAAATTTAATAAAGAGCTCGTGGTCAGCTTATCATGAAGCTAACGTTAGTATAGAAATCTAGCATTGGATTTTCCCCTTTTTTGGTACTTGTAATGTTGACATCTGCCCAATGTTCTAGGAAATCACGGTGCAGTTCCACCCGTGGTACTTTACCAGTAACCTGCTTATATAAATCACTGGCTACTCCAAAATCTGTCGGGAACATTATATCAAAGTAGCCTTGATAGCACATGTAAGTAGATATATCGACCATTTTGTCTTGAATGACAGTTTGGACGACGGGTGCGTTGTAGTAGCCCTTAATTGAATTTGGCAAATAATGGAAATCAGAGCAAATCAATGAATGTTGAGGAAATTTGTGCTTCAATATTTGAAAAAAATGTAATAATTTAGTAGGGATAAATTCGCCCGGTGTCAAGTTGTCTTTGAATGGTAATAAATAGTTCATCGCTCTCAATCTATGTGACGAATGATAGAGCGGATGGATTTTATCCTTATTAGTGACAAATGGAACCATACTCTTTGCCGTTTCAACCTTACCCAGAATGGTATCAGACCGCTTTAAAACTGGGTATTGTCCATTTTCTCTCAATTGTAAGAATGCATTTGAGTAGTAGCTTAATTCTGGAGTAAAAAATTCGTAAAAGTCACCATGTTCATCGATTAAAACGTGACCCTCGTATGGCTCACCCGTAACATTGTCATATCTAATTAAATCATGGGCAAAATTGTCGAACACTTCCAACGCAATGAAGAAACACGGATCTTCCACTATTTTATCCCAGTTGAAAATTGAAGTGTTGATAATTTCTAACTTCAGCGAGTCTATTCCTTGCAGTGATAATTTGGCTTTCATAGCATTTGAATACTGTTTCTCAGCTAGCTGACTCAGGATTTCAATGATTTTATATTGGGTTCTGGCGTAAACATCTGGTTGGTTCACTTTAATATAATTTAGCACATTACACATTAGTGTACCGTTTCCTCCTCCCATTTCATAAATTATCAAATCATTATAAGGATAATATCCATTTAGTTTATAATTCACAAGTAAATAGCGTGCTAATGCTTCACCATAATATGGCTGAAATAATTCTGTTGGTGTATGCCATAATTGTAATGATCTCTTTGTCTTGGCAAACTGGCCAGTTTGAACTAATTTCGTTTCTTTTTTGTAGAGTTGTTTAGCTCTACGAGCAAGTTTGGAGTCAGTTTCACTTGCAGTTTCATTTTGGTTTGTTATATCTTTGAGCTTTTGTTTAGCCTCGTAGGCTTTAGGATTCATTTCATCATATTTTGAATAAGCCATTTGCCAGCTATCCATAAAATCATCTACATCAGATATATTATTGTAATCAAATGGCTCATCAGGATGGAATATTTCAACTTCCTGTGAAAAATATCCATAGTTTGGATTGTAAAGGGAATCATCAATAAAATCTGACGCAAGCATTTTAATCTTCTTCGGACGGTGCAAGCGTCTACTCAGTTTCTCTGAGTTAGTTAATGGGTATGCGTTAAAAATTTCCTGTGGAGAGCGTTCATTGAATGGATAGTTAGTTGAATTTCGATAGATAAAATCGACAACATTAAACCCATTTTTATTATTTCTCTGCAATGGATGAGCTTTCACTTCAAGCAGAGATTTCTTCCCCTTATCAGGTTCCATTATTGACCTTGATCTTTCGTTAGCACCCGAAACCTTAAATGCAAATGTATCCGGTCGTATGGAATACTCGTGATGGAATCCTTCGTTCTCGGTGAAATTGGTTAATTTCTTGGGGGTCTCTCTAAATTTCTTGAAAAGACCCCTATTGAGAACCTTAAAAGAAGACTCGTATATCTTTCTAGTCGGTTGTTTTACAACCTTTACTGACGTTTGCATTGCATATGTTACTGATTAAACTGTTCTAAAGAAGAAAATATCAGGAATTAAATACAATACGAGAAAAAAAAAACCTTACACAAAGAATCCATCTTGGTCTGTTCTGAATCATTGAATAACATACATATACACATAAATACGAAGATTTAATCTTCTGTAAATAATACATCCTCCCTTCCGTCTAATTCATCTATACATTCTATTATTGTTTTCAAATTATCGATTACGCTGCTTATGGCAACTCTTATTACCCTGTCGCTAACACCTCCAAATTCACATATTAAACTTCCATTGGAATTTGAACAAGAAATATTTAATTCCTTTGACTTCAAGATTAAGTCTGGTGACAAACTATTGCATGCAATTAGTGCTTGTTTGTCATTTTCGAACGGAATATTTATTAATACACGATGAGATAATTTGTTGTCGGAATTAGTTTGAATAGTCATCGGGAACTCTTCGCGATCTATATTAAGTAACTTGTAATTTTATATGTGTCTTATGTATAAACGGCTTGGCTACTCTTAGTATTAGGATTTTCCTTCCAAAGGATAAAATCTGTTTAAAATGCCAGAAAGATAAATTCATTTTTATACGCAGTCTAGGAGGATTTTGCAATATAGTAGGCCCCAAAAACTCTGTCCCATAGTAGATTGTTTAGATACTTTATATAGGTCTTTCACGATCGGTCATTATTAGAGTAAACATATTGTTTTTGTTTATAGTTGCAGGGGTACACAATACGTGCGACAGAATAGTTCATTATATTTCGCCAGAGCTATATATGTATTAAATCCAATAATTTTCAATTCGTTTGGCGTTTTAAGTGTATATATTATTTTGGTAACTTGTCTATCAAATAGATTAGAAATAATATATAAGATAAACTTGGTTTATATATATGATAGCGGTGTATTCAAAATGGGTATAAACTAATATGCTCCCCTTCCTCTGGATTCTTGGTTTGCATCTTCATTCTGGATTGTTTCATCTACAGACAATAATAATGTCGCAGCTTCTGTAGCTGATTGGATAGAATTAATTTTAACCAATGAAGGCTCCCAAATGAAACTTTTCATATTATTTCCAACTGATTCTTTTTGAAAATCAATACCATAAGAATTTTCACCCTTGGCATGTGCACTTCTCAATTTATTCAAGAGTTCAATACCATCAAGCCCGGCGTTTTCACATAATTGCCTTGGAATAACTTCTAAAGATTTTGCAAATGCTGATATAATTAGCTGTTGTTTACCAGCAACTGTTTTTGCATAATCTCTTAAATGCTTCGAAACTTCCATTTCAATTGCACCACCACCAGCAACAACCGAGTTGTGTGTAACAGCTCTCTTAACAATCATAATTGCATCGTGTAATGATCTTTCAACTTCAGCAATAACTTGCTCAGCACCACCTCTTAAGATCAATGTGCATGTTTTAGTTTGTGGACACCCTTTGAATACATTATATCTTTCTGAACCTATTTGAACTTCTTCAAATACTTCACAAGTTCCTAAGTCTTTCTCATCAATATTTGAACAAGTTGATTGAATTCTACCACCAACAGCTTTAATAACTCTATCCATATCTTCGTTTGAGACTCTGCCAGCACAGAAGATATCTCTATCTGCAAAAAATTGGGTGGCCAAATCACCGATAGGTAACTTTGATAAGACAATATTAGCACCAGTGTTTTTAATAGATTCTAACTTAGAGAATATGATTTTCCATTCTGCATCAACAATATCCTGATAATCTTGGACTTGCTCAACTCTTACTTCAGCGTTATCCTTTTCCGCCTTTAATTCTAGTTCAATATTTAAGTTTAAAATTTTAGGATACGAAAATTGTTTTGGTTGTTGTTCAAATCCAGCGTATGAAAAAGTTTTTTTGAACGCAACACCATCGATAAATAATGAATCTTCCATTCCGCCACCTGGAACTTTCTTGATCCCTATTAATTTTTCATCTAAGTCATTTGGGTCCAAACTTAATACAGAGTCAACAACCATCTTCGTAAAAAATTCAGAATTCTTACTTATAAGCTTGGAAGACATTGCTGTTTTAGCGCATCTTTCAAGTAAGTGGCGGAATTCGGTTTCATCATCTTTCTTAATCTCTAACGCGACTTCCTTGACCTTAGCAACAGCTAACTCGCATGCCTTTCTTAAACCCTTAGTAATTAGATGAGATGAAATTCCATCTTCAATGAAAGATTTGCTCTCTTTCAAAAGCTCACCTGCCAAAATGGTTACAGATGTCGTACCATCACCCACTTCAGCATCTTGAGCACGCGAAATATCCACTAGCATTTTTGCCGCTGGATGTACAATATCCAACAACTTCAAAATGGTGGCACCATCATTCGAAATAGTGGTTTTTCCATTAGATGACACAATTAAAATATCAGACCCAAATGGACCTAAGGTTGGTTTCAAAGTTTCTTGGATAGCTAAACACGCATTAATATTATTAATGATTTGACCTTTACCTTGAGACAGGTCTGTTCCTTCCTTCAAAACAACGATTGTCGGTGTCTGTGTGGAAAATGACATTATTTTATTGATTTATCAATGTACTCTAGGTTCGATATGGTCGTTACGATGGTCTTTTTAACAAATTTGTAGATCAAATAAATTATTGTTGAAGAAAATGACCGGTACACTACTATGAAAATTATGGAAAAAAAATCTACATACAAGGTAGAAACTTGAAATATAAAGAAACTAGAATATCTAAGCGGTACAAATGTTAAATAGAAGTGGTATTAATAGTGGTGTTACACCTTTATTAAGGACATTCCAAAGGAATGTTGCAATGAAAGGTGATGTTCATTTATCAAATAGGAGAGTGATGAGAAAAATTAAACTTGGGAAAGCTAGACCTGCGATATTCCATCAATTCGAAACTTTGGTAGAACTTAGTGATGGCTCGGTCATTAAAAGGAGATCACAGGCACCTAAAGATGAAATAAGAATGATTAACGATCAAAGAAACAGCACATTATGGAATCCACATAGATCTGACTTGGCAAGCATCAATCCAAATGCTACTGGTAAGGTTAATAGATTCAAACAAAGATTTTCTTCGTTTGAACAGAAGGAACCTCAAGTAATGGCTGTTGGTCAAACAGATAATGTTACTGAAAACGAAAATGATCAAACTGAAACAAAACAAGATGACTACATTGAGCTAATGGGACATAACATAGAAGAAATTAAAGGTGGTAAATTATTAGACAAGAAATCGAATAAGAAGAAAAAATAACTTATCATATAAAAGTAAAAATATGCCTGTAAATATCATGTATAAAAGTTAATAATAACATTTATCGAAGTAATTAATGCTGGAAAAGGTAAGGTAAAGTTTCTGCTCGAAATACTTCCTTAAAAAACAGGGAATCCTGTCCATGTATGTCGTCTAATATATCTTCAAGTAATACACCAGAAAATCTCATCTCTTCGACACACCATCTCAATGTGTTCAAGTCATGGTCACGTACGGCGTATTTGGAAATAATTTTTAAACATTCGTGTCTAGTATCTCCTGCTAACGATAGCAATTGCAGAAATTCTTTGGGGAAAAAATACTGCCCTATATTTAGTTCATCTTTAGGAACAAGGTGAATAGTGTTCTGCTGTGAATTACGAATAATATTCGTGAATAGACTTCGACTTATTCGATTATTTATACTCTTCGAGATATGGTTAAAAAAAGCTCTTGTCAACAAACCAAGACATTCATCATCTGCCTTCAATTTACAAAATCGCAATGTCATATCTTCAAGAAATTCCTGTCCTTCTTTGCTATTAGGAGTTTTAAGAAAATACTCCAATACACTAATATAGCCCCTTTTAGAAATTTCAATATTGGTGGATTTAAGCATGTCAATACATTGACCTAGCTTTTGTTGTTTTATCAATTTGCTGATAATGAAATCAAAGTCTAAATAGTTAATGCCATTTTTAGATTTGAATATAGACAGTAAGATTCTTTCAGCGCCAGATTCATTATTCTGCAGTAAAAATATCTCAAATAACAGTGATAGTGTCAGTCTTCTTAGTGGCGGCCTTAAATGTTTAATCAAACTCTCGAAATTTTCGGTGTATTTAGAATGAGTGCCAAAAAATTTCAATATACAATCGTTTAAATCTGGATAATTTATGGCCTCTGTCGCTAAATTCTCAATTATGAATTTTTCTGCTAATTCCTCATTCATCTCTAAGAGTCTCGTTATAATCTTATTTAGCACCAACCCACTTTTCTCGGGAGATGACTCGAAATTTTTAATTGAATTCCATATCTTTGTTGCCCTCGTTATATTACCATGTTCTATATTTTTCTGTATTAGTTCGATACATACATCAAAAAACTTTCGTAGATAAGTATCCTTCTGATCGTCGAGAACCGAACTTTTTAATATCAGATTAAAAAGTACATTTGCAAAAAATGGAGCTTGTTTCCCCTCTGACAAATATAGTAGTAAATCACAAATATCTGATAATGTGACAATATTTATGGAAAATTCGTCCAAGATCTTAATTATTGTGTAAGAATTGTAAACGTGATTGTTAGTTGTATCTATCGCTAGTGCGCGAAGAAGTAGACATATTGTTTGACTGTACATTGGTATATTAGAGGCTTTATACCCTAATACAAATGACGAGGCTAACATATGTTCACCAGATCTAATAGCTTGGTTAGCTATTATGTTCGCTATTACTTCTCTTAATTCAATGTCTGGTAGCTTTCCAATTAGACTACGTAAATGCAAAATCTCATTTTCAACCGAACTTGAAACTATTCCACATTCTATCATTCTCTCAAAGGTTCGTATGATAACTTCAAATTTTCCGATCAGCAAAAGACGATTAAGATCATCTAAAACAAGTGCTTTAATTGAATTTGAAAATGAATAATTCACAAACAAAAATGTTAGCATATCTTTGTTAATTCTTGGATATTTTAAAAGATCTTGGAAGAGACTTGCATTATTATGTATATAAATATCACGACATTCATTAGCAGTAAACCGGAATCTTTTTGACCTGTTGCTTAGTAGCTGATATACTATGGATAATCGTGCAAATATGGATGTACTCATTTCATTCCCATCCTTCATTTCATTTATATTATATAAACCAGGTGTCTTCGTATCTATCTTAGTAAATACATTTACATTTGCATAATGTTTAAGTAGCACTCTATTGTGTAACTGTACTCTCGTACGTCTATATCTATAACATCGAAACATGTAGACATTTTATGACATCTCTATGTAAATTGTAATCATAATTTTCAAATATATCTTTAATCACGTGCCTATGGAGTATACTGTAAATAATGCGAAAAGTATAGAAATTTATGTCTAGAATTCTATATAATTACACAATCTCCTAAACTTAAACCGTACATTACCTTCTCGACGTCTCTCTTAATTAGTGTCCAATCTTGTCTTCTTTGTACAAACTCATATATCTCTTCCTGGCCAAAAATTCCATTAAATTTTGATAGATCGCTCACCAACTTTCCTATAGCTTTTGAATCATTACCACCTATCAAATATATGCTCCCAACTTTTTTAAGTGATTGAAATAGTGGTATAATCATTCTTTTGTTTGTCTTAATATGTTCGACAATAAAGTCATAATATAGGTTTAAGTCAGATATAAGATTTATGGCACCAGATACCGATATAGTGCTTCTTTTCAAGGTTTTCACAAGTAACTGAAAAAACCTCTCTGCGATCTCTTGTTGAAATACTTCAACAATCGACTTGTCTGTGCTTCCAACAAGTAAATCTACATAGTCATCCAAAATCTTGACAACTTTTAATGCTGCTTCCGTTGGTCCATCCTTTACCTTCGAGGTGTCAGACGAAGGATTGTAATCATAATCCTTCAAATAAGCTCTATAGACATTTTCTATTTCCGTCATCAAAACATCAATTCCGACATTCAAACCATCTGCAACATAATTATCTACTAGACCTTCAAGCTTCTTTTTATTTTGTAAAGCCGGGTTCAAAATTGAATTTTCATGCTTCACTATGTGGCGATTAAGCATTTCCTCTTTGTAAAATATATCTATCATTTGTATGATCATATCCGCCATGTTAATTAATTCGCAAAATAATACTAAAGGTTCGATAAACGACTCCGAATTCGAATTTAATTCTAATTCTTTTGGATTATAAGTCTTCAAATACTCTAGCGCCTTCTCAAACCCCGGTCTTAAGTGTTCATTACCTGTAGAATCGATCACGTTAATAAATACTTCCTGCGTGCTGGTCAAGAAGTCATTTTTTAAGGCTATTATCGAGAAATCCCTGAATTTTAACAATCTGTTGAGTGAACCTCTCGCTTCATTAAGAATATCCATCACTAATTCCAAACTAAAGATTTTGTTCAACGATTTTAAGTTCTCAGACAAAATTTTTGTTTTGGCTTGAATCTCCGAATAATTTGTCTCATTCGATTCATTCTCTTCTTTGTTGGAGGTGGCATTGATGGTAAATACTTTTTTAAAACTACTCAAAAAATCATTTTTCGTTTCAACTTTTACGTGTTTCAATATACTCTGGGTAGTTTCTGCTTCCCTTCGTGAAAAAGAATCTTTCCAATCTTTAATATTTTGATTAGATTTCCCTTTAAAAATCAGTAACTCTTCCCGAATATATTCCGCTGCAAATGATTCGTACAGCATATCAATTAGTTCACGAACTAAACGGGGATAACTAGGCCCAACGTTCTCACATTCTGTTAATTTCTCGATGAACTTGGTCGTTAAAACTTGATATAAATAAGGTACCAAAATTAAATACATCAGCTTAGGTTTAGAAGCATCTATTAATGCCATGAACAATTCCACAACTTGGTTCGCGATAAGCTCTTCACAAACCTTGTACATCATTGGAATCTCCTGGGGAAATATTTGATCTATAATTTTGGCTTCATTATTAAATATTTTAGCTAAACTTTCAATGAATTTATCAAACGAATCGATATTAAGTTCATATGATATAGCGTCATCAGAAAGATCTGTATTTATAAGCTTTTCATTTTCAATAAAAAATTTATCAGCAACAAACTCATCAACATTAAAAAACCTATACTCTTCATTATCAAATATACTCTTTTGAAGAAAAAAATCTATCAAGGTCTGTTGGTTTTTTAATTGAATCAAAATTTTAACAAATTGTCGAGTTTTTTCGTAATCTTGTATATCATAATGGATTTCTAACTCTCTTAATAATGCGTTCTCGAAAATTTCGAATAAAGAGTTTATTTTGTTTTTAATCACTACACCCGAATGTTCATCGTAATCAATTTTATTGAGTTTTAATAAATTTTCCAATATTTTTGCCTGTTCCTCAGGCGTCTGAAAGTCTTTAAAAATCTTCAATTTATTGTAGGATTTATGAGAAATTAAATCATAGTAATAAGGATAAAGGCATTGATATATTTTTTTAACCTGAAGTTTTGCTGCTTTAGGTGATTTAACAATTTTGTCCAAACATACCAACGGACTATCTAAACCACTTAAATCTATTTTTGAACTATCGGGTATAATTCCACGATCCCACACTTCCATCTCTTTTAATTTGGAAACCCAAAGATTAGGATCATTGACTGTTTTAAATGCATTTCTCGATACCTGAGCAAATAATAATAAATCTTGAACAGATAGATATTTCGATATATTTCTTGCAACCAGTACGGGTATTACTTGAGAATTATAAACATCTATGTCTGAATTCCAAATTACTTGTGCCATTTCTAGATCATTCACATGTAGTCTTTATTACCTTAACGATAATATTTATCTGTAACCTAAAAATGTCTCATAGAATGCGAAAATTAATTTATACTTTTATTCTGACAGAAATAGCATCTTCTAGATAGAAGATAATTACATGTATATAGACCATTTATGTGGTAAAATGTTTAGGAACATATGGCGATGTCGAACTAGCCGAAGAATCAAAATAAGGAATATTGGATTATTATTCAAAAATCAAGTTGTATTTATAAGTTCAAATAATTCTAATCATCAAAAAATTGATTTTAAAGACAATTCACGTATAAAATCAAACTCAATCCATAAAAAGGTTTCAGATTTCTTAATTAATTTCATAAAACAAGAGACCCGAGTACTTGCAGATAGCTTAATTATAAAAGAGGCTGGAATTCAACCAAATGATAAAGATTCTCAAAACAACATATTTAAAATTGCATATTCTAACCTAGATCCAAGAATAAAAGATGACATTGAGATAACAGCGGATACATACAATAAACTCGCTCTTATACTTACATATAACCCTATTGTAATACATCCACTGATATACATTAATTTTTACAATAAAGTTACAACATCTCTTCAAAATGACATGAAGAAAATGACCCTTCGGCGGTTGGCATATCATAGGGAATATGAAAAATGTTGGAAGATTGCACTCAATAGTATTGAGACATTAAGTGATGTCGACGAATACATAGAAGCCATAACTGATGAATTAAAACGAAATAATAACGTTGCATTCGGACTTTTTGAACTTTTATCAGCCTGCACTAGGATAATTTCAAATCCAAGTTTAAGACATACCATAGTTGAGACAGTTTGTCATGTTAATAATCTAGATATGGATGTGTTTTTCATGAGTATGGAATATAGAAATGAACTTGAAAATTTTGAGACAATAGATACGCTTGAGAATTCAAAATCAAAATATCTACGTACTACAATTCCATACATTCGTCTCTTATATTTCAAAAGGAGACTAAAGTTGATCTTCAAAAATGAATCACATTGCATAGACCTTCAGCTTCAAGAAACCGTAAACGGTATTTTACAGGAAAAAGATATTATTGACAAACAAGGATGGATATCATCGATTATTCCATTCGAAAGTATTTATTGCCTTCCGAATGATATCAATTCTCTGCACAATATATTTCCATTACCTGAAAAATCTAGAACTTTGTTGTTCCAATGCTTTATTGAAGAATGTTCAGTAAATGATGATATACTTGTGAATGATTATGATTTCTTGCATATATTACACTATTCGACACCACAGCATATCAGAACTGTTTATAATCTTTACAGAAAGAGCTATAATCGGGATTGCTTACAGATGAATTCGCATATTATTAATTATTTAATGAGAATGATGCTCACGAATAATGATTATGAGCTAATACAGACTTGTGTTGTCGAGTGCTATAGTATAATTAATACCGAAATGTTGACCTCTGTTCTTGCTACAGTATTTAATTATTCAAGAGAAAATTTCAAAGTTATAGTAAACAAGATAAAAAGCAGTAAGAATGATATCAGAAAATCAAAAATTATTATTGATTTTGTAAATAAGTTAACAATCCCGAATGAAAAACAAATTCCTTTGGGTCATTTATTGGAGATAATCTCATGCTTCAATAAATCTGATCTTGCTTCTGAAGTTGTACTTTGCATCCTTTCAAAGCAAAAAGGAACCGAAATCGACCAGACTGAAGCAATAAATTTTTACATGCATATCATAAAAAACGTCAGAGTCTCTAGTTATGTTCTAGTCGAAATAGCTAGAAAATTTATTTTAAAAGAAAAAATACTCGATAAGATGCTAGTTACTGAATTGTTTGCAAGTCTTCTAGAAAGAATATGGAATAAAGAACAAATTATAAAACGGTATAATCGTGGGACACAATGCGAAGATTTTCAAGAACTTTTCAAGCTTGCAACAAAAAAAGAAAGGGCAAGGTTCCATAATCGTATCCGCGCTTTGGGGCAAATAATATCATTATTGGAAGCTAAGGAGATTACCAAGATTTTCAATATACTTCATAATTTTATTTATAGTGAAGAATTCCGGTTTGTGCGATCAGATTATGGCAGGAAATATATCATGGACAGTTTGGTGTCGGAAACAATGAGATTCATAAATAAAGCGAATAAAGATATGCCAAAATCAGGGGTCATTAAGATGCGTGATTTACTTCAAGATCTTAATTTTGACTCCCGTGCTGTCCAGTGCGCCCTTTATAAATATATGGTCGAGGATGAACCTCTGAAATGTATAACGCTTCTCCATACTTACCAAAATAATAAGTCATACCTAACGAATGATGTTATGAGGTCTATCATGTCAGGAATATTGCATTCTCCGAAATTAAACGATAAAGAAAAACTTCATTTATTTCAATATTTTAGAACTGAAGTACACAATTTAAACTTCAAGAGTACAATACATCCTGGCACAGCAATTGAATTGTTGAGCCTTGTAATTGTAATAGCAGAGAAAGATCCAATCAAATCAATGGACTCCATGAGATGGGTTTTGGATTTCGCTAATAAAAAGAGAATACCTAAATCAATCATTGCTAACTTCGCACGAAGATTGATGTTACATTACAAAAATGCCCCATCGTCGATACAAAATTCCATCATCAATGACTTGGAAAAGTACAGGTAAATAGTTTGCTCGACCTAAAAAGCATGAAGTGAAACCAATCCTACTGTATAATAGTGTACATAATGACTAATAGACATAACTTATAGACCTATTTGGAAATACGCTATTGTATTGTTAGGAATCTATTAATATCTATACCAATAGGGAATAGAACTTTCGTATCTGTAAATTCTTAGCTATGCAGAATAATTAACCAGAAGTTATCTTCTTTAGATAAGATCAGTAATTCACGTGAGAGATTTTTTCAGATTTTAAGCTGCTATTTTATGTTACAATATTCTCTTTCATGGATATCCATAACCTTCACAAATTGATACATTAAGACTATGATGATATTATGTCTAGAATTTTTAGTATGATTTTTGGTGCAATAGAGAAAACGAAGGTTTAAAAGTGAAAATTCGTCGCTCAATTGGAAATATGCCTTTGAAAAGGTTCAACCCTTTCTTATTGTTTGATCATTTTGAAGTAGGCGAAAAATCCACCTTCCGACGTCACCTCCATATGATTCATGAGACTTTTACTTAATTAATTAATGCTGCGATAGCTCATGAAGAATTTACGGGTCCCACGGGGATCATATATCCAGGAGATTTGCAATTTATGACTGCTGGCAGAGGAATTGTTATACAGAAATGTCGGTACAATCGTCTGATAAATCACAGACTTCAGGTATTTAATTGTGGGTTGATTTACCTGAACTTTGAAAGGAAACTATAGTTGGCTTTCGTGACTTAAGAAATGACGAGATTAAATTAAAGAACAAAATAGAAAATTACGTATAAGAGTTATATCGGAAACCTCTTATGGTATCTGTCTCTTGAAAGATTTGGCACGTATTCCAATTCACTATCACCATTTAAATACGAAGCCAGGTGCCGTTTTTGTACAAGTGGTATCGAAGGATTACAGCTTCTTCTTGTATATCATAACTTCCCTAATAAAGATGACAATGAAGTCAGCTGCAAAAATGTTGCTCGCACCAACATAGACGAAAAAGAAGGTAATGTTGAATTTGTTTTGATGGGTGGTGAAATGTTGGACCAGAAAGTCGACCGCTACGGGTCTCCTGTTGCTACTTTTCAGGTACACGTAAGCAAGAATTGGAAGACTACTCACATGCGCGTAATGGCTTGGAGAACTTTAAAACTTAGAAAAGTTCGATTAGTAATGATGCACCTATGAAATAAACGGAATCATAGTCTAATGAAACTGGCATCTGTCTTACGCAATTTCAACTGGATACCGTGATCCCTTTTAAATATTGTCTTTGTTATGAGATATTTTCTATGCTGCGAGGGGGTATTTTTAGAACAACCGTTGGATTTAACTATTCTATAAAATGCTTGCGTTTAATCGATGGTTATTTCGCACTTGATGACTTATTGATTGACGAGAAATGTGTTTAATTGCTTAACACCAAAAAAGTCAACCTGAATGCGAACCATAAATGTATTCAGCACTGTACAAGTACTGAAAGAAAGTGGTTCCACGATTTTTGTGGGTATTTTTATATTGTCGACCATATTATTACATATTTTATTTACAAATATAGAATGACCTTCACACAGTGTCAATATAATAGACATCTTCCACAGCATTTTCATTATTCCGCGAAGAAAATTTCCAATCTTTATTCTTTACCGTGTTAGTGCACGGGAAGGTAAATGACTGTAACTTCAACCCTAACGCCCCAAAAAGCCAATCCACAAAGTCCTGGTTGACAGCTTGCGAATTGTACTCTATAGCATACCTATTCCATATAGCCTTGTTGGGCTCATTCTTCCATAACTTCCCAAGTAACTTCGACAACTGCCTTTGGTGTTCGACGTTCGATATAGACCGACTGTAAAACGACCTAAACGCCATAAACGCATTAAGACATCTCCTTTTCTTGCACCGATGTCTGTTTTTCCTCGTCGACATCCTCGTATTGAACACCGAATCCCACAATGCTTCGTCGACCCCGTTACCCTTAACGTGGTTGAAACTCACTAGAATCTCCTGGAGATCCATCGACGGCGTTGGTAGCGATGGGAGCTCTGTAAAGAAAACCACCTGCATTGACTTCACCTTTCTCTGTAGTCTAGTATCTATGTCCTCTTTTTTTAGGTCATTAGTTCTTTTTCCTGTTTTAGAAACTGAAAATCTCGATGTAAACCTTTTGGGAATAACTCTTGTAAGCTCGCCTGTCATGTTACCCAATTATTAATGTTATTCAATACGATATGCGTAACTCTTCAAAAAGAACAATATGATAACATTAATAAATCATTACAGCACAAACACATCTTGACTACTGTTCCCTCCATTACCATGAGACAGTAACCTACCACATTTGATTCATCTTTATTTTTTGGTCCCCACATATTTGTTTCAGCACGGTCTATGGCACTTCTTATCGCACCCTGTCACATTGTGCAAAAAATATACGACATATCTGAACCGAACATCCTTTTGGACCAACGGCACACGAGCTCTGAAAACTGTCGGTGGGTTATGGACTAGCCAGTAGGGCAACTCGCAACAGTTAGGGCTAACGTGCGGTGCATTGACATTCAATTACTTCTCATTCAGGCATTCGGAGATGATGCTTCTGGCTTTAGCCAGCATTATTGCAGCCAATATGGCTAAATGCGGTAACTCGGTTAATATCATAATGACATGACCACCTGCCACCACGTACCACTTTATTGGGTTTGCATCCACATGTATGGCTTGTAATCTTTCATATATATACTATAAAATCCCAGGGGAAAAAATAGTACGGAATTTATTTTGAGAATTTGCTCATTATATATATGCGACGAGTAGAGAATGGTATCTGCAGAGGCCAAGAACGACATGTAGTATAAATAGTATAGCAGAGGTGTATAGCTACGTGAGTGACAAGGGCAAGAAATCAATTACCAATTGAGACCCGACAATGACAAGCAAGCATGTAGTCAGGTACCACAAAATTACGGTAATTAGTTGCAACTCCAATCTCAACTTGGAGAAATTGTAAATCATGATACTGGGTGCCTATGTTCCGCAGAGCAATAAGATGCTAACAATAGCATTGCGGTGTGTTAGGCGAAGCGTACATAATAATTTATGAGAGTTGGGGTGTATTGGATGCATGAATAAGGTTTTAATAATTGGTAGTATATTGAGAAAAAAACAGGTATATATAAGGGCATATTTATATAATAAGCTGCGACGACATTTAGCATCGTTTTTATTCTTCAGCAGATTCATAGTGAATTAGAACATTTTCATATCGTAGACTTCATTTTGAACCGTTCCGTCTATTAGTAAACTGGATTGTTAGTACCATTCCGTCGTTCGATGAATTTTTTGTACATACCCATACACCAACTTGAGTTGGACTTAATCCGCATTTTTTTGCAATAATGTGTCGTTCTTTGCTCGTTGGATACGAATTGATTCTAAAAATATTATCTAGAAAGGTATTAGAGGAATGTGAACAATGCTTGTATTTCTTCTTGTTAGTTTTCCGAGATACTGTATTTTCAGACACTTCTCGTCCGAACCTTGGTTCTGCTTGGAAGTGAAGATCTGTTGTTTCGCAATCCACCGAAATCGACGCCTCTTCCAAGAGAAACCCATGTGAGTACTCTTCTTCTTTCGACAAATGGACCCTATCTATAGATTTGCCATCTCTTGTTATATCTTCGTATGCGTTTGTGACATTTAGAGTCAAGTTCTCGTCAACGTTGCTGTTTGCCTTGGTCTGTTAGTATCCTGTAAAACTGATATCCCGCAATGCCAGCCTTACTTACCCCTGGATTTTCTGCAGATATTAATCTGGTTGTATAAGCCTTAATGTTTTCTTCTTCTGGTACTTCTTCTACCCTATCATGTAGCTTTCTATATTCCTCCATTGTCTGATCGGTGCGTAGTCTTGTGGGATACATTGGAATTGTAGCTATGTTATTTTATATAAAGTTGAGAGCTGATGCTAAGGAGTATGTTATACGTGTCACTCTGTTCTAGACGTGATGGTTTCACAAAGAAAAGAAAACTCTAACTTCGTAATCTTATTTAGTTTCTACAGCACCAAAAGCCTACAAATGGTTGCAACTCACAACTTTCGCGCAAGGTATAGGTTTTATTATATTGGCAGATATAATATGAATGCTAATTAATATTAATCTATTTAGATAACCAATGCAAGACCCTCCAATTGTATCAAGAAGATAGAGAACTAAAGAACATATCTTCCGTGACAATTCCAAAATTAGTGGTAATGGTACATTGGTTAATCCTAAAGGTATCCTGAATTTTTTCAAACTTGTTCGTGTGATCCTTGATCGAAAAGATGGTCCTTTTCTTTTCTTTAAAATCTTTATGCACTCGAAACTTTGCAGGTTTGGAGTAGTCGTAATTGAATGATCTCTTCTGTCTTTGCTTACTATAGCAACTAGCGCATAAGTTCTCATACGGGACCGATCTTAATCTTACACTGACAGCTGCAGATGCGGTTGTCCGCAACGTTGAGTTACCATAACTCAGCATTAGTTTATCGTACCAAAATGCCTCCATAAGCGAAAGATATTCAAAGTAGTCATGTAACGACTTGTTACTTTCCTTCCAAATCTATGTAGTTAGTAATAAAATTATTTTTAAGAGAGTATTTATATCTGAATGATTGAACATTGGTATTGTACGAAATTACTTACCAACGAGACTACTTTTGATATTTCTGTGCTACTTAACGCTTTTTCATGCTTGACTAATCGGCATAAAAGATTTCTGGCTATGATAAATTTGTTCCTTGTACGAAAACTTCCCCGGACAATGCTCGTCTTCTTATCTTTCGTGATTGGAGTGCTTGTCGCCTCTATATATTCCTCATTGATAAACAGCACATATTGTTTTATATTGACTGATATTGAAGGGTATGAGTTAGTAGTAACCAAATCTTTAATTTTATAGCTTTTATTTTTTGATGGACCCGATTCTGCTGTTAAGTTACTTCTCCTAGGGAGCTTGAAGCAAAATGTGTAGACGTTATCACAAGTTACCGACATGATGACAAGACGAACAGTTATCAATATATTAATGGTTCTTGTTCAGATTCAAATTAACATTTTAATGATGAAACCGTACCATCTTATCTATAAAATGTAAACCATATGTGATAGCCCACGAGTTGGTTACGTCGAGGGGTCATTTTGCGCCAGTATACTGTTGATGCTGTAGTCATGTAGCAAAGCATAAAACTATAAATTTTGATCTGCCTCGATAAATACGCGACAATGGAGTAGTTCTTAGTGACTTCACAAATTAAGGGTCCTAGTCATCACACAGCGCAACGGACATGCCTATATTTTTTATCCATATTTAGAGAAAAAATTGTTTCCAATATGTTATCAGTGCCATACACTTCAGCTTCATTATGCAACACGGAATATTTACTGTTTATGCTGTGTGTAATAGTCACTTTCGAAACCGCCAATGGATTGAGGCTGTTCTAGATTCCTATGTGAAAATTGTCATTACTCAATGAAGTTAATGATACCGGATAAAATACTATACACAATTTGATTCTTGAAAAGCAGATATGCGTCTAAGAATAATTATGCTTGGTGGAGTTTTTTACACCACGTAACTTAGATGTCAAAATTGATCTCATTTCAGTTTTCCATGTGATTTTCATTATCTTTCATCATGTAGCGTTAATCTTTCAAACGGATCTGAACCTCTCTTATTAATATATCTGGAACCTATGTTGATTTAGTTCGATTGTATGACCATATTTAAAAGCATGGTTTTGATAAATATGCAGCATTCTGAGTTTTGATATTTACCAGCACAACTCATAGAAACCATTCAATAACTGTTATATATATTAATTCATTGGTATTACGTCTGTCTATCGTTTATATATTTTAACCAAAATTCTAACACTGCTATAATAGAACTTGCTAATTTATGTTGCAATCCGATGGTCTTAATTTGTCACGTGAATATAACGATTGACTGGTCCCAGCGAGCCACCGTTAGCTTGTTCCAATGGCAAATTTCATAAGCCTTTAATTGAATAAAGCATTGGGTATACACTAAGCTGCCAGTATTAATCTTATTTGCTTTATTTGGCATTACTCTTCCTGTTTTATTCTAAATATATTATGCTATACCCATCCTTCTATAACACCCACGATAACACACATTACAAGAAAAGCAGTAATTAAATGTTCATAGAAATTTCTTTCCTATACTATGCCCCAGATGACGAGTAGAATCGATTAATGATAAATAGTTATTGGAGACTACCGTCTGTTAATTTGATTCCGATGTAAGTACTTGCCTGCATATAGTTTTGTTGATAAAATCAACGGTTCCATTTACATTTAGAACCAAAACATCAACAACGAATCATCTATATAAAACCCGAATAAAATTACACAGGGACAGCGAGAATGTCTACAGATGATGACGGGTTCAACTCGAAAAACTGGGTATGGGTTCCAGACGATAATAAATTTTTTTCTAAAGGGTATATAACCGACTATTTACAGGATGGTAATTGTAAAGTTACGATTATCGATGGAAATAATGAAACAAACAAAGTAGTTAAAAGTGAAACCCTTGAAAACTGCAACCCGACTAAGTTTAATAAATGCGACGATATGGCTGAGTTGACACATTTGAACGAGCCATCCGTTGTTTATAATTTGTATTTGAGATACAATGATGATTTGATTTACACGTACTCGGGTTTATTCTTGGTAGCAATAAATCCATACAAGTCCTTACCAATTTATGAAAAAAGAGTGTTGAAAAAGCTCCATAATCACGAATATGAAAGGCCACCTCCACATATATTTGCTACCGCCGAGGGAACCTACAGAAATCTTTTAAGTAATCATAAAGATCAGTCAATCCTAGTTACCGGTGAAAGTGGTGCCGGCAAAACCGAAAACACCAAAAAGATTATTCAGTACTTGTCATCGATCACAATTTTAGATAACAAACTGAAGAATGATAATCATAATATCGACATGAAGATCCTTCAAGCTAACCCTATCTTGGAAAGTTTTGGTAATGCAAAGACCATCAAAAACAATAATTCATCGAGATTCGGAAAATTCATCAAAATTTACTTCTCACCTGAAGGTATTATAAATGGAGCAAATATTGACTATTATTTGTTAGAAAAATCGAGAGTTGTAAGTCAATCCGAAGAAGAAAGAAATTATCATATCTTCTACCAATTTATTAAAGGGTTTGAGAAATCAAAATTGAAGAGCTTTGGCTTAACCAAGGATGTAATGAACTACAACTATTTGAGTAGTTCCAAAATAGATATACCAAACACGGATGATGCTAAGGATTTTAACTTCTTGGTAGATGCATTTACTACCATGGGATTCAGCGAAACTGAGGTGAACAATATATTATCCATGCTAGCCATTATATTGCATCTTGGTAACTTAGACTTCAATTCCTGGAAGGCAGAGCAAGCAAGTTTTAAGTCTGATTCTCCTGTTGATATTATTGTAAAGCTTTTAGGCGTATCTAGACAGGACTTTTTGGATAATCTCTTGAAACCTAAAGTCAAAGCCGGTAGAGAATTTGTTCAGAAATCTAAGAAAGCCCGAGAGGTTAAATATGCGGTTGATGCCTTAGCGAAACACCTATATGAACGAGTCTTTCAATACATTATTGAAAGAATTAATGATAATTTGAAAAACGAACCTTCTGAAGAAGAATTAAATTTTATTGGCGTGTTAGATATTGCAGGTTTTGAAATCTTTAAACAGAACTCCTTTGAGCAGTTGTGCATAAATTATACTAATGAAAAATTACAGCAATACTTTAATCACCATTCATTTATTTTGGAACAAAGTGAATACTTAAGAGAAGACATCCAATGGGAATTTATTGATTTCGGCCAAGATTTGCAACCAACTATTGATTTGATTGAAACCAAGAATCCTATGGGCGTTCTAGAAATTTTAAACGAGGAATGTATAGTTCCGAAGGCAACAGATCGAACTTTTATTGAAAAGCTTGCTGCAAATTGGGGAAAAGGTCAAAGTAATAAATTTCAACAGAACAAACTTAAAAACGGCTTTATTATTCATCATTATGCTGGTAAAGTCGAATATAATGTTGATAATTGGCTACAGAAAAATAATGACCCTGTTAATGAAAATGTTCTAAAATTATTGCCATTCTCAGAAAATCAATTCGTCAAAGATTTGTTTATAAATGATGAACATTTAATGCAAAATAATAATAAAAAGAGATTGAAGACAACATCCCAAAAACATAAAGAACAATTATCGAACTTGATGGATCAATTAAGTCGAACTGAACCTCATTTTGTAAGGTGTATCTTACCGAATCTTGAAAAGAAGCCAAACAAATTCGACAAAACACTAGTTTTGCACCAATTACGTTGTAATGGTGTGCTAGAGGGTATTCGGATCACTAGAGCTGGTTATCCAAATAGAATGACTTTTGATGACTTTTGTCTGAGATACTCAATTCTCAACAAGAAAGAAGTATTTACTAAGAATATGAAAACTAACAGTGAATTAATCTTGAGACATATCAACTTAGATGCTGAAAGTTATAAGGTGGGTATAACGAAAATTTTTTTCAAGAATGGAATTTTGGGAAAACTTGAAGAATTACGAGATTTGAGTTTGAAGAGCACTTTTACAGATTTGCAAAGCTTAATAAGAGGTAATTCGACAAGGGCTAGTATGAAGTTTAAAATTTCTGAAATTCAATCATCTCAACTTATAGCTAGAACATTCAAGTCGATGGATGAATCTTTAACGTCAAATCCGTGGATGGAATTGTTTATTCACATTAAGCCACTCTTGGAGGACTCAGTTAAGGTACTTGATTCAAAGGAAATGAATAAAAACTTGACAAATGCAAATGCTAAACTAGAGGAGACCATAAAATCTAAAGCCAACCTTGAGAATGAGAACGAAAGGCTACGTGACCAAATGGACAAGTTAGAAAACGAAATCATTGCAACAACTAATATGATGAAGGAGAGAGATACTTTAGTAGAGAAGCTTGAAAATAATGAGAAAGGAGCTGTTATGAATATATCTGAATTGAACGACAAAATTTTCAAGGTAAAACAAGACAACTCAAAGTTATCTGAAGAGAGGGCTACATTTGAAGAGAAACTTACAGAGGCATCAAACAAAATCAAACAGAATGAATCACTGTTTAATGAATTGAATGTCAAGTATTCAAATTCATCTTCCAAAATTGCGGAACTTGAATCCTTTATTACGAAACATGAAGAAGAAAAGCAAAACCATAGAAGTCAAATTGCTGGCCTCAAAAAGGAACACGCTTCTTCAAGAGAATTGGCTGATTCGAAAACAAGTAACTTATGTGAATTGAACGACAAATTAAAAACAAACTTTGAAAGTATTAAATCAAAACACGATGAACTTGTTCCTAAACATGAAAACCTAACCAAGGAACTCGTGTTATTAAATGATTCTATTAATGCTGATAAGAATTCAGAAAATGAAAAAGGAAACGAAATTAAACGTTTGAACTCTAGTATTGATGCAGATGAGAGAAAAATTACCGAACTAAAGGATCAATTGCTGAAGATTAAGTCCTTCTCTGAAAATCTTAAAGCGGAATTAGAACAGGCAACTAGAAATTTGAAATTAAATGAAGATAAATATAGCGAGGCGGAGAAAGAATCGAATAAATTGAAACAAGAAATAAAGAAATTAAATGATATTGAAGTAAGCCTTAAACAAAAGCATGCAAAAGAACTTGTTGGTCTAGAGGATATAGCTATTCTCAAGGAACGGTTATCAGCAGCAGAAAATGAAAATTCTTCAATTAGCAAGTCATTCGAATCATTAAAGCTTGACTTAGAATCATCTAAAAAGACCAAGGCAGAATATTCGAATCAAATTATTACATTAACTTATAAACTCAAAGAGTTAGAAAGTGTTAAAAAGCAACAGGAAACGGAAAAAGAAAACTTTCCTCCAGAACCTTCATTCAAGGGGGATTATGCTAATATGAAGCTTAAATTGAATGAGCATAGTGCGATGTTACGGAAAGAAAAGTTTGAAAATAAGAAATTGACGGAGGAGTTAAATATTATAAAAACTAGAAAGTCCTTCGAGGAATCCAAAAATGAAGCTACTCTCAATAGAAGATCATTAGCTATTGGAGAAGGTATTTCGTTAAGATCTGGTGTGGATACCCTAAACGAAGAAATTGAAGGATTCAAATTAAAACTAGAACAAGAAGAAGCAAACTCACAAAGGGCAGAAAACTATGCTATTGAACTTCAAAAGAAATTGAATAAATTGCAATCTACTAGAGGAATAAATAGTTGGACCGATTATGAGAAGAAATATAGAGATTCACAAGATAGGGTTACAGAGCTTGAAAAGAAATTCCAAGACTTTTTGACCACTGATGAAACAATACCCACACCTTCGCCTCTCTCTAAGAGTGAAAACCTCAGTCGGAGTAGCATGACATTATCTAGTTCGAATCAAGATTTTGTCAAAATTTATCAAGACATTACCAGAACTTTAAAGTCTACTAGAGAAGAATTGACGGTTGCTAAAAGTGAAATCTTGAGATTGAAATCTTTGTTGAGGGAATCTGAAGACGAATTGTATGATGCTAAACGTCTGTCATTTAGATCTTCAGTTTCAAATTACGAAGAAGAACTTGCACAATTGAAAGTCAGGAATGATAGCTTATATTCCCAGAACTCTAACTTAAACCGGAGTCTCGAATTGTATAGAAAACGTTCAGATGAGTATTACAAGAAACTAGAACTTGCCGAGTCTGCGGTACAAATTTCCAAGAGACATGAACAAACAGCATCCCGCGAATTGATCGATATAAAAAATCAATTAAAACTAGCAAGAGAAGAATCTAGAGCAAGTCAAATTATGATTAAAGAAATGAGGAACGAGAGCTCTGCTTTAGAGGAAAAAATTAATGATAAAAATTTCGAAATGAAGCAACTACAGAATCAAATGAGCATTGTGACTGACAAATTGGATTACCATAATAACAACTATGGAAATAAGGAGTTGAATGAAAAATATAAAGAAGAAATTAGGAGCTTACACAAGGATTTGAACTTCAAAATGGAAACAGAAACCAATCTAGTGAAAGAAAATAAAAAACTTCAACTCGATTATGAAGATTTGGTTGCCGAAAAAGAATCCCTTGATAGGGAATTAAATATAAAGTCGTCTAAGCTAAGCGAATTTGAATATTTATCTTCGGATCTTTCGAAGAAATTAAGAGTCTTAGATAATGAGAAAGTAATTCATGAAAGGAAAATCAATAATTTATCAAAACAAATCATATCATTAAAAGAACTTGCTACAGAAACTACTAATCAAAGAGATGAATTGCTTGAAACTAAGGAAACTCTCGAAGAACAAGCTATTCAGTTGAATCAAAGATTAGATGACAATGCTGCCCAGATACAACAGTACGAATCGGATATGAGTATTCTTCGAGACCATTTGGAGAATCAACGAGAAGAATCCGCATCTATACGATCTGAATTAAACCAATCGAAAATGCTTACCAGAAGTGATATACAAGATTATCAGAAAATCAAAAAGGAAGTATTGGTGACCAGTGAAGAAAATGACTCTTTGAAGCGAGTCAATAAGGAACTTAGTAACAATGTTCACAATCTTGAAGAAAAACTATATGGAAACGAACAATTGAAATATTGGGAATCGAAGGTGAATGAATTAACAAAAGACTTGGACATTTCTCATAATGACAACTATAACGCTTCTAAAAATATTAAGAACTTAGAACGAGAACTCAAAAAAATTGAAATACGGGTTGAAAACGAGTCACAATTAACAAAGAAATATAACGATGAAAATTTTGACTATCAAAATAAAGTCAGTCATTATAAAAGCTCGATTGATATATTGCATAATGAAAACCTGGAGAGGGACTTATTGTTAAAGGAGTATGAAAGAGAAAAATATGAAATGAAAGAAAACATGTTAATGTTAGAAAGAGAAGTTTTAAGTTTGAAGGCAAGAGCTGGGATTGATGTTTAAATTTTTAGGGCGATATGTAAATTTTGTATTTTTTTTCCTTTGAGATACATTTTGTTGAACATGGCATTATCATTTTTAAAACAACGTATTATTTATATTTGTAATTAGTTACTTTCATCGCATATATACAAATAAATTAAATCTATAAATAACTACGTCTCTGAGTATGAAAAGGATTAAAACCATTTACTGATTTTATTACCAAGTCCACTGGAGAAATCTCTTGGTTTCGTTAACGGTGGTCCATCAAATTTACCTAAGCCAAAATGGCGAAGAACAAATTCAACATCACCGAAAGCTGCTCTATCACCTTGCATTACTACGGATGGTTTACCAGAACTTATACCCTTAGTAATAACATTACCAGTCAATACTTTTTCTGCAACTTTCCGTAAATCTTCCACTGTTATTTTCTCAATTTTGGTGATCATTTCATCAATTGTAGTTAGCTTACCTTGACATTGAATCTGTCTACCCAAATCCTCCAACGCAGCAAGTTTACTTTCAACATTCATTAACAATGAACTAATTAATTGGTTCTTAGCTCTCTTAACCTCTCTATCAGTAAGTCCACCTTCGGATGGATCTTTCTCTAATAACTTTGAAAGTTCAAAACAAATAATCTGTGACATTACATGAGCGGCATTAGGTGAACATGATATGGTGATACCAAACAAACCTGAGTTAATATACGCATGATTAAAACTCATGCAATTCTCAACAAAAGCATATTGATTCAAGACTCTAGTATATAATCTTGAAAACATTCCTTTACCGGGACCACCCGCAGAAAATGAAGAACCACCACCAAGTAATTTTTGCAAAGTAGCCAATGCGTATAGGTCATCATTTAATAATCCTGTAGTTTCAAATCCGATTTGCATATGGTATAGCTCTGGCAAGTTTCCTGCAAGTGGTGGTTGGTATGGCAATGCTATCTCTCCTCCTGTATAGTTTACGGTACCCAAATCTGGTCTTTGCAAAGATGGTGATTTCCAATCACCAAATTGCGATTGAGCTAACTTTAGCGCATGACTATGAGGGACACCAACCATTGCAACGACTATATTTTGTGGTTGATAGAAAGTTTTATGATAGTTCAATACTTCATCTTTAGTAACCGTAGAGATTCTCTCAGGAGGGCAGAATAAAGGCAATCCCAATGTATTATTCGAATATGCT
Source organism: Debaryomyces psychrophilus (assembly GCA_900186205.1). NCBI lineage: Eukaryota > Fungi > Ascomycota > Pichiomycetes > Serinales > Debaryomycetaceae > Debaryomyces > Debaryomyces psychrophilus. The sequence goes on along the minus strand of FYBW01000009.1, from coordinate 287,936 downwards.
GAACAGTGCAACACTTCAGGTAGAAACATTTCATGTTTCAAAGAAATCTCATTAACCTCGTAATCGGCTGTTTGCAAAGTTTCTATAAGCTCTTGATCCGTAACCTTAGGCGAACGAATGGTCTGAGCAATACAATCAAACATTTTGTCCACATCTTTATTGAATACCGAAGCTTGGTATATCATAGATTCTCTCTGTGCAGAGCACATATAATTACCACCCAACTTCGATAAGTTCTCCATCATTTCAATCCCGGTATAATGATCCGTCGACTTCCATGCTAATCTATCAAAAATGTGGGAAAGTCCTAGCTTTTCTGGGTCTTCAAATCTGGACCCAGCATCAACATAAGCACCTAATGCACTGAAATGGCCGGGAGTACTGTCTGTCACTATTCTTAATCCATTTTGTAAAGTAGTCATTTCAATGTTGGGATTAGCAAATGTCGTCCCTGAAGATGACGCATAATTCCTTTGGAAGACATGCTTTAGTCTTGGAATGCATACCCTCTTGCTCAACATTGTATTTAAAGTATTATGCTTCTTTTGGATCAAACTTTACTTACCGGTTATTCACTCAAACCTCTATTTGAAAATTTTGAAAATGTCACATGACGTAATATAAGATCTATCTTCTTCTTTCTACATTAGATATCAAATAATCGGGTATCACTAAGAATTATATTTATGACTCTCTAAGTTAACTAATGGGTTTTAATACATTTCTTTACGTAAACTGGCTCCTTCTATTTTTATTTAAGATAATTTTATAGTTTTGTCAAAACTTTACAATTATAAGAAATATTCGTGAAATTATGCTAATTGACTTCTACTAAATACTTGTTCTCAATTACAAAGTTTAGCTCTCCATGTTAATACTGTTGATGGGGGACTAATCGATTTATTAATAAGAATATACCTACTTTGGACAATAGGAAATTATCGAATCAAAATTATACATAACCTTTTTCTATATAGAAGCATTACTTTTTAAATAATTGGAATATAGAAATGGCAGACATTGCATAATTCTATATATTTGTTTATAAAATTAACTAAACGTCCATAAATCTAGCTTCTGGATGGTAATACGTTGGACAAGTCCAGTATGCTCTTTTAATATCTTTCCATACGGATTTGTTATCGGTTTTAGAGTCGGAGGTATTCAGATCTTGCAATTTTAAAGTTGACTCAGGAACTTCAATTTGCTCAAATTTGCAATCTAATCCGAAGTCTGCAAGGTCCATTTCGACCAATTGTTTATAAACTTCATAAACTACTTGTCTATCAGCTCCTAACCCGTTAAAAAAAGAAAATACACCGTGGGGTTTTAATATGCCAACAACTATATCAAATAATTCCAACATATCTTCATAATGCTCGGAATAAGTATCGTAATAAATACCGTTAAAGAATACATTACCTTGTGATAAGAGTACGTTTAACTGCTCTTGCCATCTTCCTTCTAATATAACAACATTGGGTTTTTCATACCAGCCGTCTTGACGTAACTGAGCTAAAACATCGGGATGAGCTTCGCATATAAATTGTTTAGTTGGGTTCATCTCATTAATCATAGTATCTATTATTCCCATTCCGAATCCAATATTCAAAATATTGACCTCAGAATCAACTTCATCATCCATTTTCGCGCCTTTGAAAAGAGAATCACAACCCATCCTCATTAAATCTGTTTCCCAAGACATCATAACACCATCTTTTCTGTCCTTTGTCACCAATGCACCATCTTTATATTCTAACTTTGTCTTCAAGTACGCTTCTTGGTTGCTAGAAGGGTCGTTATTGAACTCTCCTTTAATTTGGTCAACTTTTTGTTCACCAGGGACTTTTGTGTTTTCAGCGCTTTCATCTTTTTTATCGTCGATGGTTGCTTCGTTGGTTGCTGCATTTTCTTGTATATCTTCGAATTGTTCATGGTCCAATTCGTCCGTGTCTTCAATCACTTCCATATCATATTCGCTAATTTTCCTTAATAATAGCTCTGCTCTAACACCAGCACTAGTGATTTGCTTGTAAATTGGCGTATTATTCAATTTTCTCTTTATTAAGATACAACCTGGAGTCTCATCATTGATATCTGTAAGACACCAGCCTGCGCCATATTCAAACAAAATTTGAACCATTTGATTGACAATATCTAATTCTTCATTTGATAAATTATTGGGCATATGCGAACATACAATGTGCAATGGTGTGGTAGTAGTGGTTGGCTCTTCTTCTATGTTGTTCGTATAGTTGTAAGCTTCTTCAATTGTATATGTGGCAGGAATACCATTTTTCAAGTAAAGCTTCAAATCGTCGATGTATTTGGACCCAATAGGTCTTACTTGGAAGCCACACAAGTTATGTAAATCCGACATTTTGGGGTGTTTCGATTTTCTTCAAACTGTGCTATCTCATGTGAATCTCTGAAAATTTTAAAGATGCAGTCGGAATTGGTACACTTCTCATAACCAGAGACTCGGTAGAATTTCCGGATTCTACGATTGCAAAAAATCATACGATATCAAGCATACGTAGTTTAAACAACATTTGGTAATAAAATTCAAGATAATAATTACAACGGAATGAAAAAGTAATAAAATTGATATAGAAAAATATTGGAAAAGAGAAGAAAAGTCAAAGGAATGTCATTTAAATTAGATGATTATAATGCGTTCCTAAGCTCGCTATATGAGAAGAAACCCAACGTGAACGGTGACCAACAATCTGATGTTTTTCCCGTGGATTTCGATTTTTGCCTAGAAACGTCCACAGAAAGACTGTCAAATGGACTAGATAACGTCAATACCGAATTTCTAGCTGAAACGGGAGCTTCATGTAAAGCGTATCCCCCAGTATTAGATGGTGAAGCGGTACAAATGTCACCAACATCTCAAAGAGGCGTCTCGACTTACGCAAATCTGGATGAACAATTTATGATGAATTCAAGCAACAGAAAACAGGGTGGTCCGTTCATTAGCGATCCATTCCCTGGTTCAAACTTCTTACCAACTACGACAGACAAGGAAACAGAGACTTGCGATGAGTTAGTGGCAGAAGCACCAAGACCAAGAACAAAGTCATCCCACAATGTTATAGAACAGAGATACCGTAACAAAATCAACGACAAGTTCACCGTACTACAAAACACCGTTCCGAGTCTCAGACTAGCGAAAAGAAGGTTGAAAGGCTCCACCTCATCTGATATCAAGCATGATGATGAAGAGGACGCCGTAGATGACCACAGTGTATCCGAAGACGAAGACCTTGAGGGCTTAGAACCAGCCAAAAAATTAAACAAGGGAACCATTCTTACTAAGTCTATCGAGTATGTTCAGTTCTTGGAAATGAAAAATAACAACATGCACTCAGAACATAAACAGTTACTTATGCAAGCGAAAATGTTAGGCATAACCGTTGACGATTTTTTGAAATATTAGCCTGGCACATACTAACGATATACACATTTACGATTTAATTCTATACATACGATGTTATACTATATTTATATATATACATAATTTTTCACATAATATACTTGCTGATTAAGCTCAAACTTCTCGTACGATTTTATCGTTCGTATGTTATATCGCGTCGTACAGAAAAAATTTAAACGAAAAGTCAACTCATATATAATTTCTGATTTTAATCTAGTTTGCTTACTAAATTTCCTATCAGATAGAAATATTAATCATGGCTTTAGCAGATTACTCTATAGCTTTGTACGAGTACTTTAGGTCGCTTAATATAGTACAACAATCGAGTATTATTATATTATTACCATTCATTTACAATTTGTTATGGCAATTATTTTATTCGTTTAGAAAAGATAGAGTACCATTAGTGTTCCACTGGTTTCCATGGGTTGGATCTGCGGTAATCTATGGTATGCAACCATACGAGTTTTTTGAAGGGTGTAGTAGGAAATACGGGGATGTTTTTGCGTTCGTCTTGTTAGGAAAGGTCATGACGGTTTATTTGGGTCCAAAAGGACACGAGTTTGTCTTGAACTCCAAATTGCAAGATGTCAGTGCCAAAGAAGCATACACACATTTAACAACACCAGTTTTTGGTAAAGGTGTTGTCTATGATTGTTCAAACTCCAGATTAATGGAGCAGAAAAAGTTTGCCAAGTACGCCTTAACCAAAGATTCGTTCAGAACAAATGTTCCGAAAATCAAAGACGAAGTGTTGAGTTACTTTGCTGATTCTGAGAATTTTAAGATGAAAGAAAACTCCAAGGGTATCACCAACGTTATGAAAACTCAACCAGAAATAACTATTTTCACAGCTTCTAGGTCTTTGATGGGGGACGAAATTAGAAACAATTTCGACGCTTCATTTGCAGAGTTATATTCCGATTTAGACAAGGGATTTACACCAATCAACTTTGTATTTCCAAACTTACCATTACCTCAATACAGAAAGAGAGATGCAGCCCAGCAAAAGATTTCTTCGACATATATGTCCTTAATCAGCAAGAGAAGAGTCACTGGTGATATTGACCCAAACCGTGATTTGATTGATTCATTGATGACACACTCTACGTATAAAGATGGTGTAAAAATGACTGACCAAGAGATTGCAAATTTGTTGATTGGTATTTTAATGGGAGGACAACACACTTCTGCATCCACGTCTGCATGGTACTTATTGCATTTGGCTGAGAAACCGAGTTTGCAGGATGAAATATATGAGGAAATTTTATCCGTCTTGAAAGAGAAGAATGGTACTTTGCATGACTTAGATTACGATGATTTACAGAAAATGCCATTACTTAACAATATTATCAAAGAAACCTTGAGAATGCACATGCCTTTGCATTCGATTTTCAGAAAGGTCGTGAATCCATTGTTAGTCCCAAATACATCATATGTTGTTCCAAAGGGTCACCACGTTCTTGTTAGTCCAGGTTATGCCATGACAAATGGAAGATGGTTTCCTGAAGCTGATAAATTCAATCCTCACAGGTGGGACGAAACGACTAAGGCTAGTGCGAATGAAGATACTGTTGATTATGGTTTCGGTGCGATTTCGAAGGGCGTTTCTTCTCCTTACTTACCTTTTGGTGGTGGTAGACATCGTTGTATCGGTGAACAATTTGCCTATGTTCAGTTAGGTACTATATTATCTACTTATGTTTACAACTTGAAATGGTCTTTGAACGACGGTAAAATACCTGAGATTGACTACGCTTCAATGGTTACGTTACCTATGGAACCTGCAGAAATCTCTTGGGAAAAAAGAGAAACTTGTATCATCTAATTACTCTTTTATAATCACCTATATTTCAACAATCTAATATAATACTTTTCGTTTTATAATTATATTAGTAGTAAATTAAATATTCATAGAATTTGCAAATGTCGCCGTCTTCGCTAAAATTTGTATCGCGAAATGATTCATACTAGCCTTGAAAAATTGAAAGAAAACTGTTAATGGAACCAGATAAACAATTAAGAGCAAGATGACAATTAAATCTTTCGAATTAAAAGTTCCAGCTTCGTCAGCAAATATTGGTCCTGGTTTTGATGTTCTTGGTATTGGCTTGAATTTGTATTTAACAATTAAAGTAAAAATTGATCCTTCAAAGGATACTTCTTCGGATCCATATAATTGTAAAATTACCTACGAAGGTGATGGCTCCGATAAGGTTCCATTGAGTTCAGATAGTAACTTAATAACACAAACTGCTTTTTATGTTTTAAGATGTAATGATATTAATTCGTTCCCACAGGGTACCCATATTCATGTCAATAACCCAATTCCATTAGGTAGAGGTTTGGGCTCGTCGGGTTCCGCTCTTGTTGGAGGCATAATGTTAGGTAACGAAATAGGAGAGTTAAAATTATCAAAAATAAGAATGTTAGACTACTGTTTATTAATTGAAAGACACCCGGATAACATAGCTGCTTCAATGCTTGGTGGGTTTGTAGCTTCATATATGAATGAGTTATCCCCTGAGGAAACCGAAGCTAAGAATGTTCCATTAGAATACATTTTACCTAAGCCCGGCAAAACGCCAAAGGAAAAATACATTACTGACCAACCACCTAAACACATTGGTGAATACTTGCAATACAACTGGTGCAAAAAGATTAGATGTGTGGCCGTAATACCAAATTTCGAAGTGCCAACAGATGATGCGAGAGCTGCTTTACCAGAGTTATATAATAAAGACGACATTATTTTTAACTTACAGAGATTAGCTGTGTTAACCACAGTATTGACCCATGAAAACCCAGACCATAGGCTTATCTACAAAGTGATGAAAGATAAAATCCACCAACCTTACAGATGCAAATTGATCCCTGGTTTAGACGAAGTTTTGAAAAATGTTACACCTGAATCCGATAAGGGGTTATGTGGTATTTGCTTATCAGGTGCTGGTCCTACCATTTTATGTTTGGCTACGGAAGGATTTGAAGAAATTGCTAACAACGTCATTTCAATATTCAATAAGGAAGGTGTCGAATGCGATTGGAAACTTTTAGATTTAGCCTATGAAGGTGCGACTGTCAAATATTAGATTTCGATACAAATAATAGACAAGTGTATAGTATCAATAAATGAAAACCATAAAGGTGATCTGATATTTGTCAAATTATGAATATACACGACCTTTTGTGAGATTCAAAATTCTTGAATTCACGTTACGACTACCAACAAGTAATTGAAGAATTGAAAACATAATCCAGACTTGACAGGATAATGGGAAAAATAACAGAAACAACGAAGTACACTGATTTGCTGACCACGTTGATAGCCCAAGATATTTTGACAAGTTCATCAACGCAGCCGATATATTTATCGTCGGTGGAGGTTATTGGTGGAGAAACTTTTTCAAGCGACTTCTTTAAAAAGTTGTTAGGACCATTGGTTGAAACAAGTGACTATACTTTAAGTCAATTGGTTGAGAATGTTTCAGTTTCACGCGAAAGATTGGTCAAAACAGATGTTTTTAAGAATATTGGAGTCTCATTGCATTCGGATTATTCCGCAGCAATCCCAGATATCCTCAAATATAATAACGATCAACTGATCCCAACAAAAGTTATATTTGATGTAGAAGCCTCCAACTTGAGTGCTAGTGATGGATTTTTGAATTTAAATAATGATAATTTAAATGTTGACTTGAATTATTTAAATAACAATTTTAATGAAAATGCAGAATCTGTCAACTTTGGAGTTAACTATAATCCATATAAGCCAAACCAGCATTTGATAGCAAATGCTAAATTCTTGGCTAATTTGAACGACCCGTCGTTCAAATTTTTATTTGATTTGTTCAACACTCACCAAAACAATCAAGCATGGCAACAATCGTCTGAAAAGACAACTGGTGGTTTGATCGGTTTACAATACACTAATATGTTTAAGAACTTGTATATGTTGACAGGACTTTCATTAGCTAAAAGGACCATTCATGATATTAGAGACGGCGCGCCAGATGAATTGAAATACTACGCCGGCGACTATTTGAAATCTTCGATTGTGAACCAATTGATATATTCAAAAGTATCGTTTTTGAATAATATTACCAAAAATTTCCCAATCAATGGTTATAACGTAGCGATTTCAAATGAAATTTCGTCTAACCAAGAGCAAGACAATGTAAACAATCAAGCAGGTTTTGGTAAGACTACAATTTCGACCAATTTATTTACATCCTTCGCCAATAATGATTTCACGGCCCATTTATTTAATGATTTTGGAGGTATTTATACCCTGTCTCCAAACTCTGTTCACGTTTCAGACAGATTTTATTTAGGTGGGTTCAATTCATTTAAAGGTTTCAGCAAGAATAGTATAAACACCAGTGGTGGTTCCCAATTTTTCAAATTCGGACTTACTTTATATGCTAAGGTACCTACATCTATTTATTCAAGTCATAAGAACCCAGCGACAAACATTCCATCATTAGAAGATGGCATAGGATATGAAGCCAATCCTTTGAGATTATATACCACTGGATCAGTTGGTAACGTAAGTGATAACATTTTGCAGGATAAATGTATTGCATCAAGCATTGGATGTGGTGTCAAATACATCAACCATTGGGCCAATTTTGATATTGGTTATTATATGGCTCAAAGACATAATTCGAATAGTGGGGTAGGTATTAAAGATGGCTTTCAGTTTTCTGTTTCTATTGGTGGATCGAATCGTAATATTCAATAGTTTTCTATTGATCTGTATAGATTTAATAAAAAGTTATCAGCTCTCTGTAAATGAATAAAATGGTTGTGATGGTTTGAGCCCGAGTCCAATATCAGCATTTAACTATTGTAGTACAACAACAAGTTAATTAAAAACCAAACTTGTTTCTACCTTTTATAAGACTTTAGAAACGAACTATGATTCGGGAGAACGAAATAATATCCAAGGTCTTATTAACAATAGATCAATTCAAGGGAAATGTCGATCACTTCATGACAGCCATCATTGATAATGAATATACTCCTCAAAACACAAAGCATTTCACTAGATCACTAGTATGGAAGGTTTGCAACATTACAAAGAGCTTAAATATTCAGACATGGGATTCAAGGTTAAGCGATTCTAGAGTTATATACCATGCATTAATTAAAAGAAAAGATATGAGCATACCGTGGTGGGAATTGGAAAAAGATCATGTTTTTTATCAAGGTAAAGAATTATCATTGATGAGAAAAACAAGTCTTAAAAGGAACGTATCAACCAAAATTTCTAGAAATTTGAGAAAAACTCCACTATCGAGTGTCACTATTAACAAGTCTGACGATCCGCTACAATCACAACTTTCCGGAGACAAGAATGCTATCGACGATTTAGATTTATTAAAGACTATAATAATGGATATAGATAGGTTATTTCCAGGAGAAGAGTATTTCAACTCGCTAACAACATCTTCATTAGCATCTAAAAGACAGTTAATCGAATTACTCTTTGTTTGGTCAAAATGTAATCCACAGGTTGGTTACAAACAAGGTTTCCATGAAATATTGGGTTTGATATATATAAATATGTACAAAGAGATTATTGACATTCCTAATGATTCTACTATTTCGAAAGATGACTTGAAAATATTAAGTCTATTTGATAAACATTATTTACCTCATGACTTATTTACGCTATTCAACAGATTCATGGTTCAAGGTGGAATAATAGCGCGATTCTATGAGAATGAAAATGTTTTGTGGAAATCAATAGAGAGTATTAATGTTAATTTGATGAAGATCGATCAACTAATTCATTACAATTTAATAAGTAAATTGAAATTGGAATCGCAATTGTGGGCTATAAGGTATCTTAGATTGTTGTTGTTAAGAGAATTAGGTAATGATTTGGAAACTACAAGCTTGTTATGGGATAAGCTAGTCGCTATACAGAAATCGATTACATCAATTCCTGATTTAATGACATTCTTAATTATAGGCTTGTTGGTTAGAGTCAAATCTGACTTAATTACATGCGATTTCAGCGAATGCTTATCGCTCTTGTTACATTACCCTATAAATGAGAAATTTACTAAATCCTCGCGCGAAGATTTCGTTCATAACTTGTTCAAGGATTCTGTAAAATTATACGAGAGGAAAGATAATGATTTCAAATTGTATAATTATGGTATCCATCTTAACGACAAGTGGAATCCCAAATTGAAAGTAACAATGAGCGTCACTAATAGTAGCAGAAACAGTGGTGAATCAAGTAAATCTGGCAGCCCAGCTCCGTCTATGCATTCAACGCCAGAACAGGGTGTGTTATCAAAAAATAAAAAAATGGCATTCGAAAAATCTAGACTAGAAATGAGATTAAAGAAGAAAGCTCAACTGTTAATGAGATCATAGACATAAAATCTATGTTAATACATATTCTAAGTGTTTTTATATGTAGCAAAAAAGTAACACAAAGGGAAATATGAGAAAGATTTCCGAAGTAACTGAAAAACTATCAACAGCATATTTATCTTGCTGGTATTATAGATAATTAATTATGGGTAAAAGAAAATCATCCGCCAAACCACAAAAGAAGATAAAGCAAAAGTTAGATATAACGTTTTCATGTTTGTTTTGTAATCATGAAAAGTCAGTGATCTGTACATTAGATAAAAAAAATTCTTTAGGCGAATTACATTGCAAGATATGTGGCCAAAGTTTTCAAACAGCTATCCATTCATTATCACAACCAGTAGATATATATTCTGATTGGATAGATGCTTGTGAAGACTTAGCAGAGGAGGCAGAAGCAACAGGAACTGTACCAGAAGAAGATAACGGAGAATACAGTGATGATGACTATGGTGATGCAAGAAAAAGTAAAGACCCAGCTCTTGAATCCGATGACGATGATTATTAAACTCATAAAGTTTAGTACGATAGCAATCTACTGGTTAGTATATCAACTAAAAGTTATTTGAATGTTGTATAAAAATGCGATTTTGATCATATATAAACGTTATTAAATATAGATTTAAATAAAATAATTAAACGTTCAATGAAATATAATGTGTAATCGAATAAAGAATTGAATAGAATTAATGCTATTTGGTGTCGGTGTATACATACGCTCAATTCAACTTTGCAAGATTCGTTAATACTTGGTCATATGCTTGGCTGATTTCATCACCAACTGGGTTAACGTCAGATTTATTACTATCAGAATTAGAATTAGTATTTCCCGGGAAGTTATGGTTCGAATTATCTTTATTGTAAGTAGAATTATTTTCGTGGTTGACATTATTGGTCTTTAGACCCTCAAGTTTCATCATAACTTCTTCGACTAATTTTGCTTCGTTTTGAACATTACCAGTTTCTGGGGAATCATTCAGATTGAATACCTTCCCTAATGAGATTCCCTCTTCCTTCAAACGTGCCAAATAATGAATGATTTTATCTAATTCACCTAAGTCGACACTTAATATTCTCTTCCGAATTTCATCCCCTGACAAATTATCAAAGCTATGGAAAAAATCTGAAGCTGAATCGTGTTCCGAGTGAAAATCATGAAGTTTCAGTAACTTCAATACTGAACCTTCCTGTCTGTCTAATTGCGTTATATTAGATTTAGATGATGATCTTGATAATGCTAATGGAGATTTACTAATAGGGATATCCCGAGATTTATTTAACGCGAGGTGGTTATTGTTTGCATCACTGTCATTATCCTTTAATTTATAAGTATTCTTTTCATCTTCGGAATAGTTCCTAAGCATGACAGATGAATTTAATTGAGTAGATTCCAGATCAACCAATGATGTATCAATTAATTGTAAACCTTTTTCAATAGATGAATCCATATATAAGAATCTCAAAAATGTCTCTTTACCGTCTAAGTTAAGTTCATTTTTAACTTGTAATTTAAGTAATTCGTTCATTGCTTCTTTCAACTCTTGACGAATACTTGTTGCCTTATTTATGAATTTTAGAACGTCCGGTGATTTCAAATCTAATTTCTGTTCCGCTTTTTTAGATAATATATTATTCAATTGCTCTGTTAAGGAATTCAAACCTGAATCTTCTTTATTATTCTTTGATGGATCTTGGGGATTCTTTGATGAATGCAATAACCTTTCCATATTCCTCATACTGTATAAGCCGATTTTTTGCTTCATGAAATCTGGTATATCTTCATAGTCACAGTCCAATGTGATTAACGTTTTAGAATTCTTCAATGCTTGAGTTAATGCTGACGCCGATGTTAAATCAACTTTGTTTCCAATTATAGAAAAATATGCTAAATTCTTGCAAAATGGTAAAACTTCTGAAATAGTGATCAATGCTGGCGTGCTTAATTCATTATTCTCGACATGAAGTCTAATCAATTTTGGGAAAAGCGGAAACTTAGAGATAAAGTATGCAGTAATGGAACTTTGAGTTGTTGAACTCTTGGAAGTCTCTGAAGATGATTCGCTTGTTGTACTGCCTTCTAATGACTTGGTTGGAATTTCAATACGTGAATTTTCTTTTACCGGCGAGGAACTAAAAGATCCAAAAAGTTTCGGGTTATTAGATAAATCTAAATATTTCAAAGATGGAAATTTCATTACCACTGTTTCAAATACTTCTTTAAAGGCGTCAGAAAATCTTAAATTTGTAGAATTTAGACTAAGGAATGCTAGCGAACAATTGCGGATATGCTTATCAAATTCTTTATCATTCCTTTTTTGTAAGAATACATTCAAATATTGTAAGGACAGGAAGTCATTATAACCTATATCCAAGCCTCTCACGAAGTGCTTAAATAACCAATTATCAACGACTATCTTCAATTGCTTTACTGATAAATTACTATAAGCTAATCCCAATCGATTGGTTTTTACCAGAACAGCCATCTTGATAAACTTTTCAAAGATGTCTAAATCGGTGATGCAGCATCCGGTCAATATCAATTCTTCTATACCCCCTCTTGCCACAATAGTTGCGGTAAAAAGAGCCCAATCCATGTCGGATCTATTATCTTTATTGCATGTCATTCTTATAATTTCGTCGTTCTTGTTATTTGAATGCATAGTTTTCCTTTTCTTCTTAGATGTATTAACCCATAGAGAAGGGCATTGTGTGATATCCAATTTATTCAAAACAGTATTTCTAGAAAGAAACCAACATAATAAGGACCAACCCTCAGAATCAAGCGGCGTATTACGTAAACTTAACTTTTCCAATTGTATTTTTGCACTCATGGCGGATAATATTATTTTGAATTGCTCATATGATAAGCTTACACCATCCAAAGAAACACATATTATTGGGGCGATTCTTAAAAAATCAGCAAATGTTTCAATTTCCACCATCGATGGAATTGGATTTCGTAATTGTAACACAGGTAAGGGCGCCATGGATCCTTTTGGAATTTGTCTTAAAATTGCAGGAATAGGCAAAATTTCTCTAAGATGACAACACCTAGTATACATCACATCAACGGCCATCTTTTTAACTGGAATATCATAATTATGAAAACTACGACGACTATGATGACTAAACATCGGTTTATCAATACCCAACAGCTTCGCATGCTTGTCAACTTTAGTTTCTTCATCGTCTTTACCCAAATCTTTACCAGAGGCTTCTTTATATTCATTAGCCTCGTCTCTATATTTTTCTCCATTATCAGCTTTTCCAGTATCTAACGAGCCAGACCCGCCAACTACAATACCACCACCCTGGCCAATCTGGGATTTTCCAATAGCTATCTTATCTTCTTCAGACAAAGTGTTAATCTTTAATGCACCATTTTGTAAAATTTCCACGTTACCTCGCCTTGGATTCCTGGACGGTATCTGTTGTGGGGGGTCAATTAAAAACGTCAGTGAGTGAAATGCAACCCTTTTGAGAGGTCGCAAGCCAGAAAATTCAGGTAAAACATCCGACGAGCTTGATCGCGACCAAGTTGATGGAATAGATGCTGTAGAACCCAATGATTCCGAGTTTCTACGGTTTCTTTCAGTGGCCATTGATACCGAAGGTAAAGGAGGATTAGTACTACTACGTCTCCTTAAAAACGATGAAAATTTGTTACCAGTAGAGGGAGCGACATCATACGAAACATTTTCATTTTGATTCTGATTCCCATTTACTAAAGCACTGGGTAACGAGGACTTCTTAGGATGATCAGGTATAGCGGGTTTCCTATCTCCATCACTTTGAGCTGTAGAAGCAGATGATTTGGTTGAAGGTGTAGTGCAATCTCTACGCAAATTTTTTTGTTGATAGAATTTGATGTATTCCTCTAATCTCGGGTCCGGTGATGGACTCGAGTAGTTAGGAGTAGACATAGATCTACTCAATTTTAAATTATCAGATTGTCCGTCGCTCCTAGGTTTATAACTTGATGTACCTGTTTCGGAATCAGATGAGTCTGTGGCACCTTGAGATAGTTTCTTCGAGCCCAAACTATAATTATCTTTGAAGACCAGTGAACGAGACGATACTGGTTCATCGTATGACTTATGACCGAACTTTCCTTTCAATTTGGAAAAAAAACCCCCTTGGAGACCAATATTGGGAACACTTTCACGCCTTTTACTCGAGCTGTTAAAATTTTGTGATACTGGTAATGTTCTCGATGTCGATGCACTTTCCTCCTGTATCGGAGCCATCGATGGCCTTGTCTTATTTGTGTTGTTCTCATTGGTGTTCGATATGTTTGCCAGTAAGTGTGGAGACACAGGAGAAACAGGTGAGTGGGACGGACTCCCTCCATTTCTTTTCTCGACCGTTAAGTTATCTGTACTTACGTTCGTACTGCTTTGCCCCATGGTGGGGAAAGGACGATCTATATTTGAATCTCTTAGTATCCAATCGACATCCCTATTTTTGACTCCTTTCAAGTTGTCCACATTGTCATGTTCTAAGATATCTCGAATAGCATCTAAGTCAATTCCACTGTTACGGCCGGATGATTGATGACTGTCTGAAGACATACCGAAGCTTACTACTGATACAAGTTAAACAATTTTAATAGATTTAATAACCAATCTAACTTAACTCAATTAGCGAATTTATAATTTGGATAATATTAACTTGCACAGCTCAAATCAAGACGAAATATTGGTACTTTCATAATTCACAGGGAAACGGGAGGTTTAAAGATAAAGCGAATTATCAATTCAAAGTCAGCTGATGGTCAAAGTGCAGGATTAACTTATTCGGAAGCGGAATACAAAATAGTCAAGTATGTATTAAGCTATATTAGAGAAATATCAAGAATTATCGTAGAAACGGAGGATGTCTTATAGGATAGTAGGTCAATTACCCATACCGCCGAACTGGCTCATCATGTTTTGCATCATCCCAGGATTTTGCATCATTTGTTGAGCCTGTTGCATCATACCAGGATTTTGTTTCATCATTTGCTGGGCTTGTTGTATCATATTGGGGTTGTTCATGATAGATGACATATCAGGCATGCCACCAGCACCACCAGCATCACCAGCACCACCAGCACCACCAGCACCACCAGCACCACCAGCACCACCACCAAACATGCTCATGGCTTGTTGCATAAATCCTGGGTTTTGTTGAGCCTGTTGCATCATTCTGGCCATATTGTTTCCACCAGGAGCGGCGGCCCCTTGTGCACCCTGGGGTCCGCCCATGTTTTTGGCATTGACGGCCATGGAACTCATCATTCTTTGTTGTTGCAACACCATTTCTACTTCCACGGCCGAGCAACCCGCACCCCTGGCAACTCTGATGATTCTTTCTGGTTGCTGCGTGAAAATACGACCGTCACTATCCAATTCCTTCGTAGTCATCGAGTCCATTATGTAGATCATATTTTTGATTTTCGAACTGGTTTCTTCTTCACCTACTTGTGACATTATGTTGGACATGCCCGGAATCATGGAGGCGATGTTGGTCAAAGGTCCCATTTTCATGAAGTTGTTCATTTGGGTCTGGAAGTCTCTCAAGGTGAACTTACCCTCCTTAAAGTTCTCAATAGTCTTTTTATGAGACTCGTCGTCCTGTAAGTTCAACGACTGAACATGTTCGATTAACGATTGGATGTCACCGATTCCTAATAACTTGGAAATAAACGACGTCGGCTTGAAAATTTCCAAGTCTGTAGCATGTTCACCAGTACCGATGAAAACAATCGGAGTTTTGGTGGTAGCCACTGCCGAGATTGCACCACCACCTCTTGCGTGACCATCCATTTTGGTTAAGATAATGGACCCGAACTGGGAACTCTCCTTGAATGCTTTCGCCTGTGACTCTGCTGCTTGACCAATTGAACCATCCATAACCATAATGGTTTGTGAAGGAACAATCATTTCGGAAATCTGGATCATTTCATTGAACAACGACTGTTCTTGTTTATGTCTACCAGAAGTATCAACTATAATTATATCGAATTTCTCCTGTTTGAATTTGACCACACCCTCGTATGCAACTTTGACAGGATCAGTCTCTATGTACGATCCGTAATATGGAATAGAAGACTTGATAGCATTTTGCTTCAACTGGTCAAATGCACCTGCTCTGAAAGTATCGGCACATACTAACCCTACTTTGTAACCTCTCTTCTTGTAGTATACTGCCAACTTTGTACACGATGTAGTCTTACCAGCCCCCTGTAGACCAACGAACATAATGACATGAGAGTCACCAATAACTTTTGTCGCCTTCTTTCCTCTCAAGGTCTTGGACTTTTGCTGTTGATGGGATAACTTTTTCGGTTTTGGTGGCTCTTCGTGGGAGTCCACTAACGCACATAATTCATCGAATACAATCTTCTGCAACTTCTTCCTTTTATTAGTTGAGCTCTCCTCATCGTTGATTTGTGATTTTACTTTCAATTTGATATTATCTCTTAATTTGGCCACCAACTTGATGTTAACATCCGATTCTAATAATGCGTTACAGATGTCCTTAATCATCGACTGAATCTCATTCTCCGATCCTGACTCAACATTCGATAACGCCCCTCTAAGACGTGAACCTAAATCTGCTAAAACCATATTGTTGTAGTACGCTTAACAATAAATTGTTGATAGTCAATAAATTCTGTCTTTGGACATAATTCTCATAATTTTTCATCGCGACGTCGATAATTTTCTACATTCATTACAAAATTGGTGCTTACATGCTCGTATGCATTTTATGAAGAACTATTCAGTATCATGTCTGGTACACATGTGTATGTAGCTGGTTAATAGACTACACAGAAGAACATATTCGTGTAACGGATGGAGAATTATCTATAATAAGAGCGAACTCGATTTATTTGATCGTAGATTCGTTTACATCCTGCGTAGGTACAGCGTAGGGCAGTCCTTATGTAATGCTTTCATATATTATATAGATACATTGATCGTATATGGACTGCAATATGTACAAAATGCTGTACTTGGTGAACCAGTCGCCAAGGTATCGTAAAAAAGCTACAACGAGACGGTCGTGATCTCAAAGCTTCGTGAGTATGTCCGCAAGCGAACGTATGCCAAACCAACAAGACGACCAGTCCCTAAAGGTTGAAAAACAACTTGTCCATCAATTTCAAGTCGGATTCGAGATTCACCACCGGCAACTCGAAGTCGTAATCCAAGTCCAAGCAGCTGAAGGGCATTATTTCGAACGAGCTGCCCATATGGTCGTCGTTTACAGTAGTGGCGGACGTCCAACTAAGCGTTGACCCATTATTGGCCGCCATCATGCCTCCTGGGCTGGCCGGCCCATTTGCGCCCATCGTGCCCACAGGGGTTTCCTGGCGATTCGTGGTTTGTCCTCTATTTCCGCCCTTTCCACCTTTTCCGTTTTGCTGACTTTCCTGTTTCTTCAGAAGTACATGCCCGAAGTCAAACAATGCCTCTATCTCTACTATCGATGGATTATGTCTGCTTTGTTTTCTGGAAGTATACGTCGTTTCAATGCATCGTTTCATAACTTAGACATAAACTATACTCTCTACGCAAATTTTACCGATTTTGCCAGAAATCATCATGTATACATACGTCTATATATATTTATATCAACATTTTACACCGTTAATGTGACTACATGTTCGTTCGCATTAATAATTGTTCCCCATATTCATTTTTGCCATAGCTAATCTATCTAAAGTTCCATGGCCTATTATTCGCACTCACAAAATGTTAATAGCCATTGATCGATGCTTATCTATCCAATCATATTAACGATTGGATAATTAGGAAAGTGTAAGCGTGGGGAATTGATCAATTACTTTTCCGCGCAGTTTGTATGGCACTATGGCACTATGGCACTATTGAGGTTATTATTCGAATGTTATTGGTAGCGATTATGTAATAGAATATAATCGCTATAACATTCCAGGTGTAATTGTTTAGGATTCCTTATCGTGTGGCTACGATTACGCCGGTTGTGGTGCCGAGTTAGGCGATGGGGACATATGCGGCGGCATCACCAAATCGATCAATGCCAGTAGAGCTCATTCGTCATCAGAATGGGTGGATATGATGCCGTCTTCATCACTGGAGCCGTCGTCGGACTCGGAAGATTCGTCGGAGACAATGATAAAGGTGTCGTCGTCGTCGTCGGACTCGAATTCGTACGTGATGGGAACCTGGACTGGGTTCGACTGGTCCTCGATCAAGAGGTCTATTTCGTCCAAGTCGGTTTCCTCGAAGTCTTCGTCGATTTCCATTTTTTCCTCTACTAGCCTCTCCCAGTCTGAGTCGTCACCCACCGAGTACTCGCTGTCGTCGTCGTCGTCGTCGGGGTCTTGTTGGTGATCGTCGTCTTCGTCAACGAGTTCTTCGATGTCCTCGGTGTATGCGAAAACTTCGCCGAACTCACCTCTCACCACGCTCAACACCACGACACCCATGATGAGGCACGGGACAATATACAACAACGCCGGCTGGCCCACCTGGTAGACGTACAACACAGAGACGGTCAAAAGCAACCCAAGGAAATATGAGAAGATGCCGACATAAAAGTACGGCCTAGGGTAGTTCTGCAAGTGGTGGAACGACTTCTTGTGGGCCTTGTGGTACCTGAACAAGTCGAACCTGAGACATAATGCCACGAATGCCCCCGGGATGACGATATCACCAAGGCCCAATATCGACATCGGGGTGTTCCAGTGACGAGAGTCGGTCAATACTTCGTACAAGTCGATAAACACATTGGTATCATAGATGACTGGGTTGCGTGGGATGAGAATCTTGATCGGGATATCCAAGCCGGTGGCGACGGTGACCATGACCTTGGTGCCGAAAACAAAATAAATATCGTAGAAGAACAACCCAACCAAGAGAATGACCGCGACCTTAAAACTCGGGAGCTTTGTATGGTTGATTCCGAAGATCGCGAAATTGACGCCCAAAATATCAGAGATTATCCAGTTTGTTTGGCTCAATGCGTATTTTGAGTTCAAGATCGGGTTAAACTTGTAGAACCCATAACTGATGAGTGCACTAGCCGGAAGGACCAACGCAAACTTTAAGTCAAAGAAACAATTGAGCAATTGGTTCTCGGTCTTGATCAGTTTGGGCTTGATGATCTTGACTCCGACATTTTTTAAGTGACGCAACGCCTTCTTGAATTTTGTTTTGTCAATCGGCTCAACCACACCCAACGGGAAATTGTCCAAGTCCTTCGTTAGAGTCACTCTGTACCTCTGGAAAATCGGCCCAAGCTTGAAGTAGTATTGAATTCTTCTCGTCACTACAGTCAACACGTAATGGTGGGCGTGGTAATTGGGAAAAAAGCTCATTGCCAAAACGTACCAGTTTAAGCCCACAGTGAGACTGTCTTTGTCAAACCGCGTCATGCCGTAGTACAACCCATACAACACCACCGATCCTATCAACGGCA
Organism: Debaryomyces psychrophilus; assembly: GCA_900186205.1. Lineage (NCBI taxonomy): Eukaryota > Fungi > Ascomycota > Pichiomycetes > Serinales > Debaryomycetaceae > Debaryomyces > Debaryomyces psychrophilus. Next base: position 268,654 of record FYBW01000009.1, on the reverse strand, counting down.
AGCTCAACGCGTGTTTCCACCCAATGGATTCTATATTGAGCATCTCAAGGTCACTGTTGGTTCCCTTGTAGTAGCTACAGTTGTCATTGTCTGTCACGTCCCATGTCTCTTGTACATCATCGTTCGGATCAAGTGCGTTGACAGGCTTGCTGACTGTGCTACATGATCCCACAATAACACACCCCAATGCAATGCTGATTAGCAAAACAAACGACACCACCTCATAGTTGATTTGAGTGTTAATGAAGTTGATTGGGTTATAGAGTTTATATGGAGCAAGAATAGATAGCTTGTCGATCAAGTTCAATTGGTCGAAACACAGACTAGTTATCTCAACGTCTGTATAGTTCATCGTCCACGATCTGTTGCGTTACTACCGTAATATGTATGACGTTACCTTCTACCATACATTTTTTGGGCACAATTATGTCTAGCAGCAAATGGCAAGCGCAAATGTCGTTATTCACGACATTGCCACGACATTAAGTCTAATTAGGTTCTATTGCCTAAAGATGCAAGTGAAGTGTGGCCATATCTATAGGAGCTCCATTTACATAAATATATATCACCGTTCGCAGGCAACGGAGATGCTAGGCGAATATGTGAGTGTATAATTCATGAGATTTGAGGCGAATAAAATGATTTACCCAACCGCTAAAATATTCGTAAAAACATGATCATTAAATCACCAGGTCCAAATACCATATTGCTATATATAGTCTGAAATTTCAAAACTTCGTGAATAATGGAAATGGGTTCATATGTTAAGAAGTGAGTTATATAATATAGAACAATACGCCACAAATCCAATATGGCAAATACAGATGATATTTTTGAACGGATAATAGAGTCGCTGAATTCGTCTCGGCAGAATTCGATTTCGCTCCCTTGTAAGAACGAAGACTACGTAGCCCCTATCTTGGATTATACGTCGGAAGTGTTCAGTAATCCCAACATTGAATACAACCACATCCATTTGATATGCTGTGACGGGAAACCACATACGGGGCAGGCAAAGGTGACATTGAGACGGTGGTCCTGGTCCAGGTCAATCGTGAGCAATTCGTTGTTGAGTTATATCACGGGCCACGGACAAAGCCCCACACAGAGCCGGGCGAGTCCAAACACAGGTGACACTGCAGGCTGTACGGGAAGAGATGAAGACCCACGCGGTTCTCTCTCCGGCACCTCAGAAGGCAAAGCAATAGACATCGTACAACCACGCATGTACAACACCAATAGAAAATGCAATGAGACTGCGGCCAGTAGCCCAGGATATCCTCTTTCCGACGAAAGAGACCCACACGAACAAAAAATCGATTATGACGACAACGTGAACTCGACCAGGTTGAGCTCATCTCCCATTGATACATACATAGATTTTTATTCATACGCCGACATGTTGAACAGCGAAATTGCGGAAGGGTTCCGCAACGAAAGTCAAATGGATAGAATCTCATTTATCACAGACCCTACCGGCGAAGAACTGGTATCCTCTCGTTTTTCCACTATCAGTATGGATGATTATGTGAACGGCATCGTAAATGATGGTTCTTAGAAACATTATTCTCCGTCTGAGAATTAATGCTGGGGTATGCCGTTATTGCCCTTGTTTTCCTGTATTTTTGTTACTTCCATGCTCCAAAATTTTTGAGTATTACAAGTCATGTTTACGGCGTATTACACAGACTAGCGTGCGATGTATGTGTGTTCACTGTAATATCGTAATCCTGCTCCGTCAAATTTTGCAGTTAGTTATACTAATAAATAGCCACCTTGTTTGATATATAATAAACTTCAAGCTAGAAGGCGTCGACAATAGTAGAATGTGTAATACGTCAAAGCCATTATATAACCTTCTACTTTCTTTCCTGCGTCGTATTCCCTGAAAACCTAACCTGTTCCCGTTGGAAAAACCATATCATATCACTCCGTTGATTACATAATTTGGATGAGCATATCTCAACAAGAACTTCGCAAAGGATATTAGAGACGTCTGAAGCCCATATATGTTACTATTATTCAATTGATTGATTGATTTATTGATTAACACTTACCTAAAGCCAAGGATTATATTAATTAATTAAATCTAAATTATTAAATCAACCTATCCTTTTTTTCAAACTCCATAATTTTATTATTGACAATTTTTCAAACTCATCTACAATAATGACAGAATCTTTATTTGATACCAAATTCACATCTGAGCCATCCACAAGCAATACAGCTGGAATTTCGACAGAAGATAGTCCGATCGACGATCCAGGAGTGTCAGTAACTACCAATAGCAATAGCGGTACTGCCAATGGAGAAACAAACACATTACCATCAATTAATGACAATTCTAATGCATCCGCATTAATAAATTACCGTGTTTTAGTTTCAGCGAAGGAATCGGGATGTTTGATTGGACAGAACGGAGCAGTAATTGATTCGATTAGAGAAGAGACCAACACCAAGGCCGGCATCTCGAAGTTACAGCCAGGATCTCACGAGAGAATCCTTACAGTTAGTGGTACATTGGACGATTGCGCCAAAGCATTGAGTTATTTTGCACAAGCATTATGTAATGCCAACATTGAAAGCTTGGTTAGTTACAGCTACTTCCCGTTAAAACAATTATCTCTGAACCCATGCGTCGAGGGTGAAACCACTATCTTAAGATTGTTGATTCCAAATGCGCAGATGGGAACCTTGATTGGTTCTAAGGGTGTCAGAATTCAGCAGATCCAAGCAAATTACAATATTTCTATGATCGCTTCCAAATCCTTTTTACCAGGCTCAAATGAAAGGTTAGTCGAATTGCAAGGTACAGTTGACAATTTGTACGACTCATTGAGAATCATCTCTAGGTGTCTTATTGAAGACTTCTCATCGGTCGTAGGTACCAGTTACTATCTTCCAAAGGCATCCAATTACGCCAGAAATCATAACCAAACTAACAAAAGACTCAACAATCAAAATGCAGTTACTACTTCTATTTCATTTGCTAATGACATGGTTGGTGCGTTGATTGGTAAAAACGGCTCAAGAATTCAAGGCGTTCGTAAAGTTAGTGGTGCCACCATTGGAATTTCTGACGAAGTTGAAGGCAAACCTGAACGCGTATTCACTATATCGGGGACTTCTCATGCGGTTGAAAAGGCTAGAAGTTTATTGTACCATAATTTAGAGAGAGAGGAGCAAAGAAGAGCTGAATCTGAACCTAAATAAATATCAATGTTTTCTTTGTAATTTCTGTCTTTCGTTTTCCTTTCGTTATGGTGTATTTTTCCACTCTTATGTATGTTTATGTAATGTTGTGTTAATATAAGTTCATATTTTTATTCTATAAAAATACATATGAGATTACTACCAATCACACGTCATGCAGATCAAATTGGCTAATTGTTCAAGGTACTTCACATCTGTTTCATCAAAACCATCTGATGTCAAACAATCGATATCTAAAACTCCTACTACTTGGTCTTTAAATACAATTGGTATTACTATTTCACTTTGAGTCTCCTCATCACAAGCAATATGCCCTGGATATTTGTTTACATTCGGAACGAGTTGAGTCTTTGCTGATGACGCTGCATTCCCACAGACACCTTTTCCAAACTTGATTAGTTGACAAGCTACTTTTCCTTGAAACGGACCCAATATTAATTCATCTGTTTTAGGTGCGTTCAACACGTAGAATCCCGACCAATTAATATCAACATTCATCGAATGATATGCATGCCACAATAAGGACGAACAATTAGCCAAATTAGCCACCCAGTTTCTAGTATCGTAGGATAATGCTTCATATGAGTCTAATACTGATTGTAATATTTCATCTTTACCTGAATTAGAAGAATGCGTTGTATAATCTGCATGATACTTACCTTCACCCATATCGGTTATCTCTTATTGATAGTTCTGTCTATAGTACAAATATAAATGTGGTTAGCTTAGTTTTTCTTTAAAAAAAATATTTGTTGCGCATTATATACTGAACTAAAAGATAAGAACTGGGTATCTTATATTCTATAAAGTGAATGCATGACAATGGATGAACATAAAGATAGTGTTCTATCGATTAATACAGAGAGATTTAACCTATTTTTGGAGTACAGGGGAATAAAAAAAGTACCTAAATCAACAGATCAACAAGAAGAAGGACCAACTTATCCAAGAGAACTGAGAAGGAGTTACAATTTATATTCTAGCAGTGATGATGAATTAGCCAATGACGTGAACACGAATGTTGAAAACCATAATCTAGGTATATTCGATGTTGACAATTTGGATATTGATATGAACGATGAAAGAGTAATAGATTATTTTGGACTAAGTAGAGTGGAAGAGAATCCCGATGCAGACGGGTTCTACACAGAAAGCAGGGAAAGCTTCGGATCTGACGAATTCAATGAGGTGGATTTAGGAATTGATGAAACTGACGATATTAATATAGATGTGTCCGATAAGGATATTCAATATGTCGCCTTCAACAAATTTGGAGATCGAAGATATGGAAATAATTCGAAGGAAGGGTTTAAATATGAACCAACCGACTCAATGACTAAAAGTGATACTAAATTTCCTCGTAACAGCCAAATAGCATATATAAATTGGGAAGCACATGATTCAATTACCCAATTAGAAATTGCATCCTCGCATGGAATTAATGATACCGATAAAGATGATAATGATAAAGAAAGCGAGAAAACTAATAATTATAATGATGAGGTAGAGACAGAAAATAACAAAAGTAAGACCCAGGAGGAAAATAACAGGATTTCTTCTAACAGAAATGAAATAGGCAAAACTAATGAAGGATTGAGTTGTAAAACAAATGGTGGGGTTTATGATCCATTTAGATCAGGGTTTAGTAAAATCGAGGATACGGACCCAACAAGACTAGTGATTTTACCTCCAGCTCAGAAATATCGAGATCTGATACGGTTGGAACCTTTGGGAGTTAAGAAATTGACAGGTCTCGATAATGCTCGTAAATACAAGAATAATTTAAGTACCATAATATCAGATTCTAAAGGCAATGATTATCTAGTCACTTGTGCAAATTCGGACGTCGTGATATTCGATTTTGATTCCATAACTCAATTACCAAATCATTTTCCAATATTTCGCTTCGATACAAAGCCAACTTTTACATCAACAACCGATAGATTAATTTCGACATGGCCGTATTTCCCTCATACTATAAACTTTTTGAAGGCTGATACGTGGACAGGGAAACCGATACTTGGCGCATGTCTAGACGATGGTACCCTAATGATTTGGTATGTAGAGACTATAATCGAACATATGCTAAAGTTTGAATTCCTAAGAAATAACAAAGGTAACAATGAAATACCGGATGAATCATACACAGATCAGAATAGGTTTTATGGTGTAAAGATAAAGCCAGATTTTAAATTGAAGATGGAAGCATCCCTTTGGGGATTGGATTTCCTATCGTACGAAGACGATAACAAAAACTCAAATAATTTAATTGTAGCATCCGATAATTCTCAAAGTATTACCCTATTTTATTATCACCTACGTGATGAAAGATTTTATCATATAAAGAGTCACCAGGTGTTGCACAATATACCAGAGGTTTCATTCTTATTATTTGATTTACAAGAAGATATCCATATCATAAAAGTGGCTTGTGCTTCAATTTCTGGTGAATTAATAATTTTCAAATTTAACTTCAAACTAAATGACGGACCGCTTGATAGAGACGAATATGAACATTTCAAGAATGTACCTGTCTATTACGTCGATTCAACCATGGCACAAATAGAAAATAGGGGAGAAAACGGATTACCAGAAGAAGACTTGAGAGAAACCGAAATAAGAATGAAAAGATTCCACCGAGTAGTTTTCACAAGCCCAACAGTGACAAAAAGAGTTCTACTCGATGAAGACTGTTGGACTTGCAAACCTATTCCGTCTAATGCGTTCAAACAAGTTCAATCAATAAGAGCTATGACAGGAGATCACAGAATAAATGAAGAACAAGAAATAGAACACATAATGAATGAGTCAGAAATCCTTGATTTCCAATATGACCCAGTGAAAACAAGCCACTTGGGACTAAGCGCATGTTGGCAATTTTTTGAGAGCCCCGTCCTAAACCTCACAAGTCGCAAGGCTGAAAACCAAGACAAGGCTCTTGAGTCAGCAAAACTCACAGGGGTGGACGACGACTACAGAAGAATCTATAAGGGCATTGAATGGTTTATTCGTCACCAACAAGAGCATATATCAAAAAGGAAATCTTTGAACGGCAGCGATTATTGGCAACTAAGCAAGCCTTCAGTTAACATGCTTGCGGTGTCCACCTCTAAGAAATTAGGTCTTTTCAGAAGCGATACATTATTTTGCAATTCTGCCACCAAGAAGCTTTTTGATTTGTCAATTCCCTTTAGTGACGAGAGCAAGTTTTCTAATAGAATCTCAATCAGTCACGTAATTCCTGCATTACTGTGCTTCATAGTTGTTACTCAACAAGGTCTAATTAGCATCATGAGATTATGTCAACATAGAGGTTTATATGGTATGAGACAAGAGCATATTTTTCCGAATGCTCTAACCTTAGCCTTGAGCTCCCGTGGATACCGAACCATTGCCGGTTTAGCAATTCGAAATATGTCTCTATCACAATATCCTCGGTATTTTATCTATGTAACGTACACCGATGGTATTATCGTTGCATACCAATTAACTGTGAATAATCTTCAAGAGTTGGTTCTAACTCATGTATAGTATCGTATATGATGTATATAATTATATTTTCAAACTACTTCTATACTAGGAAGTCAAAATAATGTATGGATAGCGCGTTTGTATCACGCTTTTTTTGTTTATTTGTTTTTAAGAAATAGCATAAGGGTTTTCTGGCTAAAACTAGAGAATTAGATATAGTGGTAAGAGTATTGTCACCTTTTGGTATAGAATATGGATTTGTTGAATCTAGGTTCACAGTCCAGAAAGACTGGATTGAAACCAAGACCCAATTTGAGGAAAGATAAGTATAATATGGAAGATGTGGATGAGTTTTTTGCTGAGGAAGAAGAGGGTAAATACAATCAAGACATCGAAAAACGACCACACGAAACAAGCACATCTGTATATGGGTCGGGTCTGGCTGTATCTAGAGGATCCGAGTTTTCTGGAGAGTCGTCAACACCAAGACATAATTTTAATAATGTTGCTAGAAAGATAAACTTCACTGATGTAGAAGCCGAACCCTTCAATTTATCACCAATATCAATCCAATCCAAGCATTCTAGAAATAAAAATAAGAAGTCACCATTAAGATCACCTTTGCAAGAGAATATAGGACCAAAAAGGACGGAAGAAGGCACAGGAGATGAAGAGGAGTACAACTATGATAATAACGATATGGATAATGATTTATACGGCGACGAGATCAACATGAGTTTGTCACCTGTGGATCTATCACCAATAAAATTGCGGACCGAATTTTTGTCGAAAGATAAGAAGGAATCAGCTGCAGGTACTCCTAAATCGAAATCAAGTCGTAGTAAACCGGCTTCATCACTAACAAAGAAAATGGCCCTAGGTACAGCAAACTCGACGAGGAAACGTTCGAAAATAGAGGATGAATTTGAAGAAGAAACGACAAAAGAATATTCCGCCGACGATAAAAGCGAATTACTTTCACCACCTCCGACGACAAAGAAAGAACGAGTGCGAAGCAACGCTTCGCCTGGGCAAAAAGAAACTATCATAAAACCATCACCATTACCATCACCTCCTCCTGATGGTCTTCGTAGATCTAAAAGAACTAGAATTGCACCATTGGCATTTTGGAGGAATGAGAGAATTTTGTATACTCCGGTGACAGATGAAGACGATGCGAATACCACGTTAGCTAGTGACATTAAAAAAGTTCCTTTGCAAGAAATCCAAGCAGTTGTACACATCCCTGAGCCAAATAAGCACGTAACCATCAATATGACTAAGAAAAGGTCCGGCCTGAAACTGACAACTACTCCACCGAAACTGAAAAAGTCAACACCAAAACAAGTTGCATACGATTATGAATCTGATCCGGAAATAAGTGGATCAGAATGGTTTAAGGAAAAGTTCCTAAATCTTAGAGTATTTGAGGGACCAAATGATGAAAGAGTACAAAGATCTATTGCTTGGGCGCCTAATGAAGGTCGTTTTGAAAATCCACCAAATTCTGACGAGATTGAAAACTTTCGAGTTGCAAGATTGTTTGGTAATGATCGGGATTTTACAGCGGGTGGCCTAATTGAATTCCCTTACGCTGGGTTCAAGAGCTTGAGAAATTCTTCCGATTCCGTCTATATATTTCATGTGGTGAAGGGTCTTATTGAAGTTACTCTCAACCAGGATAAGTTCGTTGTTACAAGAGGTTGCTCATTCCATGTTCCTCGGGCAAATTCGTTTGCATTTAAAAACTTAGGTCAAGATTCATCAGAATTGTTCTTTGTTCAAAGTAAGAAGGTGGTCGCCGACGAGGATGAGGAATGGGAATAGGCTAATATTTATTACATTGTAATTTTATACACGTAAAGATTAACGTAGTATTATAATAATAAAATTGACTAATACTTTAAAAAGAAACAGCTTGTAAATAATTTATAAAAAAATAGATATATATTTTACATGTAAATTGAACCATAGAATTATTCTAAATAGCATTCCAATTAGAATTAGCCAATGCAGAAAATGAAATGTGCAAGTAATTGGGATCCGAGATGTATTATCATCTAATCAAATTTAGTAATTTCTGAACTCTCATTGTCAAAGTAAGCAATAGTGTTGACTTTGAATTCCGAAGCAGCGATACCAAATTGTTTCAATAACAAGGCCTTTCTAACGTCTAAAGTTTCACCCTCAGTACAAACAACGTATGGCTCACTAAGAACGATTTTACCTGCTTTAATTTTGGTTGGGACCTTCAACTTGTTTCTGAAAGTTTCTTCTAATGAATGTGACATTGGAACATCTTCTTCGGTTGGGATTTGACCACCTCTTGAATACACAATACCCTCTGGGATTGTAAAATCAATTGGTGCCTTAGATTTAGATCTTGTGTAATCTTGTTTGGTGTAAGCGGTAAAATAAGCTTTAACAGTCTCTGGTGTTTCGTTAGTGAATAATAAACCTGATACACCTGTGCATAACGTTGATAATTTATGTAAGTTATCTTTGTATTCTTCTTCAGGAGTATCACCTAATGCCTTCTCTAATACTCTTCTTTTACCTAAGATTAATTTAGATCCTGCCCAATCGGTTCTGATATCTTGCAAGACTGGTGTACGAACATCATCTAATTGAAGAACCCAGACAAAACGAAACTCATCGAGGGCAGATCTGACTTGGTCAAAGATTCTGGTCTTATTTTCTTTACCCTTTTTATCAGTTTGTGCTAATGTGACAAGCTTGGAACGTTTGGATCTTGGCATTATTATAGATTATTATTTAATTAGTAAATACTTTTACTAAATGCTTCAACTTTTTATAAAATTGCAGCTCATCTTAGGTTTTTTTCAAGAAAAAAAACTTAGATAATGCACGTGACAAACATATAACTTATCCTGCAATTTCGCAATTACCGCAGTTGACTATTGGGTAGATCAAAATGTATTTGAAGCTCTTTTAAAATTGGAGGATCAAGAATCCTTAAATCACATTCTACTACTGGCCTTAGCTGTGTATAGATCTTTGTTATGAACGATGATAACAATTCATATTGAATTGATGATGGTATTTCTTCATTGTTAAGAAATACTTCGACGATAACAAGATAAGTATCTATTAATTCAAGAATAATGGGACTAGAATTTTCATTCATAGAAGGAATTTTGTGATATTTCGAGCTTTGATTCCTCTTCTTCGGAATTTTGGATTTCTGGGATAAACGAATTATTTTCAGAATATTGGAAGCTAAAAGATCAACTAATTGATATCCGCAACATTTAACTTTATTTTCCATTGGGTTCGCAGTTAACTCGTTGATGATATTTGACCTATTAAAACAAATATAGTATTTTAAACATTTAAGAGCAGCGATTTGTTGATTGGTTTTGATTTTTTCATCCCTGAATATGTGATCGAAAATAACGATGAATGTATATCGAAGCATCTTGAAGTCTAATGCGCAAACTATAATACAGGCAGAATTTGAAATAATTTTGCAAAAATCTGTATTAGATTCGACACTCTCGAAAATTGCTTCTAGGCAGCAATTATAAGTTTCTATGTCAATTTTGTTATTATCAGCAAAAGATAAATAATCGCATAAGAGCAAGACAATTATTTCGGCCGATGGAGTTTTCAATAAGTCAATCAATTCTCGCATATGTTCTTTAAGAGAGTTGTTATACATTTGGATGATCTTAGAGATATTTGGAATTTTGCCATCGTATTTAGTGGAGATGATATACTGCAATTTTTTAACGGTATCTTGCATTCCAAATTCATTTGCGGTAAAACATAGATTTGAGATTTCGAATTCGATTAATTGAGAAACTTGTGAGATATCATCATCGTATTCATGGGATAAGATTTCTATTGAGTTCAACCTATCATTTATTTCTAACAAACTCAGATAATCGTATAAATCAAAAAATATCAATGGATCTTGTTCTTGGTTAGAAATGAGTGCTGCGGTGGTAGGGGATAATTCAAATTTGGGTACACTATAAAGTGGACTGTATTTTGCTCTTGATAATTTAGTAATTGACTTTATGTTAGGCTTGTCTAACCGCGCATATGAGGCAATATAATCCGACTCATTAAAATCAGCGTCCGTGGTTAATTCCGGAGGTATACTTTCTTGTGAAGCACGTTTAGCTTTTTTATTCCTTCCATCAAAAATATCAACACTATTAAATTCAGTTTGCGTTTTAATTGGGAAACAAGAGATAGTATTACTGTGTGTTTCATTATACAAATTTAATAAATTTTGCAAACAGCACTGTTGACCCTTTTCAAAATCATCATCTGTTAAGATACTGTTATTTTGAATATCTGATTGAAGTGTCTGGGGTGACGAAGAATCGAAAGATTTCAGGGAGGAGTTTGCCAGATATGGACAGATATATTCTAAGTGGGTGATATTATGATGGAGTGAGTTTTCTATAGGTTCTTTAAAAATTCCATTAGAGGCTGATTCATCCTCAATCAAGTCTTTCGATTTCATTTTGATTTGATTTGAACTTGATACATGGTTCGACGAATCCCAAGATGTGTATTCAAGACCAAGGTTATTGCCGTTACTCATTACATCATCACTCATATATTCGTCAATAATGAAGTCGTATGAAAAAAATGGTGGGTTATTGTTTAGTATATCACTTATATTTTTACTAAAGCTATCAGTTATATGAGCTTTAGCCTCAAAATGGGCATTCATTCTCGTATTTGCTAGAAAACTTGGATGAGAAATATAAGTATTGGTTGAATCAGCTAACAATAATTCACATTTTTCATTGTAACGTATGTCATTGGTAGTATTGCATTCGCTGTTGGTTTTGGAGGGTAGGAATTTTTTAGGTACCAAGTACTCCACAACAAGAAACAATAAGCTTCCAAAGATAACTGTGAACGAAAGTAACGAGATGGCGGCAAGTATGTTTTGAATATGAACATTATTGTAGACCGGCCCTATCAAACTATAGTACTTATAATCTTTGAGGTTGTATTCAAATCCAAACGTTTGGTTTATATTATTCTCTCCACTGTATCCTTCGCCACAAACTGATTGGTCGACATGAGGATCAAGTTTAACCTCTACTAAGTTTTCATCTTCATAAGCTTCTTCGTCATCTTTGGCAAAACTATTATCCAGCATTTTTTCTATGCTATCGCTACTCGCAATTAACTTTGTATTGGGTTCCTGCAAAAGTGCTGCATTAAGGCTTCTTATAAATATTTCGAACGGACGTAATACCTTGAAGCTAATGTAATCGAATATCTTGTAAATTAACATAGTCAATGTCGTGTTATAAGGAGTATGTTATTAAGTACAAAAATATAACCGCTAATGTGTTGCAAATTTGAGATTTATAGATTTCTGAGCACGATTAAACACATCAACTTTTATACACGAAAAGCAAGATACTACAGTAAAAATAAGATTAGAAATATATTATGAGCAATAACTTATATATAGAACATAAGGTTCTGTAAGTTCTATACGGTGCAAAATAAAAAAAAAATACTGAAGGGAAGGTAAAACTTTAACCCAACATGAAAAATGACGATTTTATAACAGGAACTAGCCATACTTGGTTAATCTGGCTATATGGAAATTGTAGTTGAAAGGGAAAATGTTGGGTGATGTATGATGTATATCGATACAAACGGTAACATTGCTCCCTAGTTATAGACGTCCCATAGAGCATCCAACGAGCTCGTTCCGAAACCAATACTCAATTATATCTTTAAATACCAGAAAAAACTAGCGCTTGTATCACAGCAATCGGAACTGATTTACCAGTTACCTGGAATGACTGGCTCGTCGGCAACTGGGAGGTTTCTTTGGTACTTGGTACCACCTGGTCTGCATGGGGTGACATAAGGATCTGGATGATTCCATTCGGTCAACTTTTGTTCCGTCTTAGCAATTACTGCTTCTAATTCAGTTGGATTGTTAATCTGCTTATTGGCTTCGAATTGGGCTCTGATTTTTATGGTTTCGTTTCTATAAGCATCGAATTTTAAGGAACTGTCGAATGCTGTTCTCAACGCTCTTCTTAATAAAGATGCAACTCTCTTAGAGTTAGATTCTGTGAATGGTAAGATAGAGCTAGACATGTTTGGCAGTATTAACCTTCTTTTTTGATTTGGTTTATCTTATTTACCATTGAAAATTCAATGGTTCAAATTTCATTGGTTTAAAATGAGATCGACACAATCACGTGATATAATATTTACACTTAATACTGCTACATCAGTGACTACGACTACTTGAACAAGCTTTACTAGCTTCAAAAAACTGTATATCGATTAAAGATTTATTAAATAACACAATAGAAGAAGTGAGTGTATTTAGTTATCAGCGACACACATCAAACTTCCGACAAAAGATAAGATCAATCTGCTTCTGACCTCATTTATATCTTCCGGAACCAACCAAATTAAGGCACCCAACTTTCTGGCAATAGAAATCGCCAACCTAGCATTGGCGTATTTTTGATCCTCAGATAAATGCGAACCTTGGTGAACTAAGTCGTAGTCAACATAGCCTGGCTTCATACCATTCAATACATCTAATAAGAAGACGCTATTGCTTAAGGATGAATCCTTGAATGATCTTATAGTATAACTCTTACCGCCTTTTACGACTTGTGAGTTAGCCCACTTCAAGATATCCGAATCAGTTAAGTTTTGGTTGCCGTCGTTACTCAACAGCGCCAACGTGTTGGTAATATTACGTCTCATTAATTGCCAGACTAACGCCAATGTCAACAATTTGTTACCGTCAACAATATCCGAACCTTCTATGCCCACTAATGAGAAGCTGTTAGCCTTACCAATCTCTACCCCGTAATTTGTGTTCTCTAATGCTTTGAAACGCGATATTTCATTTCCGTTAGCTGGCTTTTTATTTATGTGCTTGAAAGATACACTTCCAGGCAAAACTTTTTCATAAGCTTGTAATAACACCAATCCATCCTTCAAGTCTTCGAAAAGCGAAACAATTGGCGGATCGACGTCTAAGGAGTTCAACCACAAGGTGAAGACTCTAGCTTCTCTTTCACCTTCCGCGTCGAATTCTTCGATTTCAGGTTTCTCATGCTCTTCAATTGGATCTAACCCTGGGTAGGTGTTAAAAACATGTGCGACGAAGGCTAAGTTTAATTTAGGGTTACCAGAGACCAAAGAAGTAGGTGTTAGGAACTTACGGCATCCAATTTTTTCAGCATTATTCAAAACTTGTTCCGCACGAGATAACAAATCTGAATTATTTAAAGGATTCAAGTCGCAATGTTCCGGTTGCAATTGATTTAATAAAACTGTATAGTTTTCACCATCGCTAATATCTTTCGAGAAATTGTTAACCCTTCTTTGAGAACCAGCGTTCTTCAAGTGGTAATTAAACCAACGCAATAAGATTTGCTCAGGTGGTAACCTTAAGAATTTTTCTAAAGTCTCATCATCTTCAAGTAAACGATATAACTCAGGATGGAGTTTAATATCAACTTTAGACAACAATCCTCTTCTGACAATCTGCCAAATTAATCCTAAAATCAAGTGTTCCTTGCCATCAATAATGTCTTCGGAATGCACATTAACAACAACACATCCAATGGCTTTGGCGGAATTTATAACAATATTGGCATTTTCGGACATTTGGAAATTGTTTAACACCTTCTTTTTGGCAGATGGAAGATTCAAAACACGAGTATCAATAGTATCTGGAACAGAATCATTAATCAATTTAGACAACACTAAACCATCACGACATTCGTCGAATATTTGGAAGTTTTCGGTGCTGAATGGCAATCTGTCGCCAATTTCTGAATCGCCTGCAAGAACCGAATTGATGTGCCTCGTGAATTCAATTCTTTCTTCGTCGTTAATTGTATGGGTGGTATCTGATGTCTTACCAGTAAAATATGTTTTGTGGGCAGCATTTGCGTTTAGAACAGGTGCAGCTGTTGGTGTGCTCGAAACCTTTCCACTGCCATCTGACGCTGCTGGTGCAGCTACTGGCGAAGGTGTCGATCCCGATTCCTTCAACTTGGCCATCAATTCCACATAATCGTCTAATTCTACATGTCCAGATGCATCAACGTCCACATTCTTCAACGTTTCTCTCGCTTGATCGTAAGTATATTCTCCTTTTTGAGAAACGGAGTTAATCACAACTTTTTTTTCAACCCATCCTTTTTCTTCTAGATCAATGTTTCTGAAGTCTTCGATAATGCCGAAAAGATCACTTTGATCCAACGCTGTGAACTTTTTTTGAAGCTTCAACACATTCATTGTACCAATTGCCTAGCTACTGTTTCTTAAGTCCTCTTATAGATATTCTTTTCGCCCTTAAATAACAGAATATATTATACTGCATATAGACCAATAATGACCGAGTTGCTGGCTGAGCTTTTTACATCTATCCATGTATGGTAATTGCAAACTAATTGCAACGGCCACGATTAGGTGATATCAAGATCATAATATAGGCCAATAGAGGATATTGGCTTGAAAGTTGAGTGGTAAATTGGGCTTCAATTGTGTTGTACTTTCATTGCAAAGATGTGCCTGCGGTACATAAATCGAAGGAACATCACGAAACATTGCTTCTGTCCATTTATATATTGATATGGAAACAATAATCTCCATTATATACCTTTTGACGTGTATAAAGACCTTAAAGGACAACGAAATACTTGATGGAATTCTAGTGTGTAGGAATTTGCGTGAAGTACGCTTCACCTTAGGTTGCAAAATAGCTTGCAGAAGCAACACTCGGACACATAACAGGGTAAACTTACCTTTGATTTTAAGTAGTTTGGTATATAATAACCCCTGAAGAATATAGAAATATAGTGAAGTTCAGGTGACATTTTATTGAGTAGAACTAGATTACGAGATGAGAACTATGAGGAAGAACTTATCAATGATCTTGGGAAAGACTTCAGTTGCATATTTCTCTTATCTCACAACCCAAATATAAAGCCATTCTCAATATCAAGTATAGCTACGTATACATAGTCGTAGATTCGCTACCCATAGGCAACGAGCGATTAGAATGATTAAGTTCAAGAGATACCGGTCCACGTGATATTAGATTGAGTCGATATCAGAACTTTATAGTGAGCTACCAGCGTAAGCATAAAGTAGGAAAATAGGTAAAAGAGTAGACGAATCAAAACCAATGGGGACAAATGAGGAAGAATCATCTGAAATGACAACGGGTGATTTGTCAATTATGTCTGGGATATCAGATATCCCACAAACATCCACCGAACAACCAGTGTTTGATATCGAACAAGTACAGCTCCAGTTTGACCTTAATCATTCTTTACACAGATTGTGTGTTAAGAGTAATACTATGTATCTTGTACTGGATAAATATGTGTATAAGATTAATTTGGAGAATCCATCGGAAGTGAAGCAGCTCATGTTATCAACTGGAAAGGAAAGTAAGATTACTGATTCTTGGCTTCATCCGAATGGATTACACTTGATCATAAAGACCAACAATAACAATTATTATTATTTGCACGAATCATATTCCAACTTTAAAGTTCTCCCACGGTTTAGAAATATGGATATCAAATTTGTCGTGTTTCCGAATTCAATGGAATATAAAGAATCTACAGGAAACTTCTTGATTGGCACAAGGGAAGGCTCGGTCTATATTGGAAATATTAAGTGCCATGAACAAACACAGGATAAGAAGAAGGATGATAAGTATGTGAAATTAGTATACAAACAAATGCTGCCGATTTCTGGCCTTACATACACTAACAATGATTTACAAATAAATTTATTTACTAATAGTCACTTGTTAATATGGGATTGTTTTGAAAATTCATATACCGAATTAACAAAAGTGTTTAAAGTGGTACCTAAAACAATATCACTTCCCAGATCCGATAGTTCAGTTCCTGTTTTTGAATCAAATGGTCAACATTTTTCCTATTTGGTTCCACCAAATAACGAAATATATTCTAATGACCCGGAAATATGTCTATCCAAAACTGAGAAATTAAATATCATAAAAGATTCTCTTTCCACCTATTCCAATTCATTGATTATTACTCCCCATCATTTGGTTGCATTGAATAAACATCACGACAAGCTATACGTTTATAACAAGTTGGCCAACTCGAAACCTACTGTGATAGATGTTCGAAAATCTTTACAAGCAAACGAGAGTCTCCTTGGAATAACAGCTGATTATGCGGCATCGACTTATTGGTTGTATTCAAGTAATAATATATATGAACTTGTTATAACTAATGAATCTTCATCTGTATGGTATAACTATTATAAACTTGGAAAATACGACGAAGCATTGAAATGCCTTGAAGTCCCAGATTCAAAGAATTTTTTCAAGAAAGATATGGTTTTAGTTAAACAAGGTTATGGCTACTTACAAAAAGGTGGTTTTGGTATTGACTTCACAGACGAGGATATAGACAAAGAATTATTCAACCTTCAAGTTAAGGGTATAAAGATTTTGGGACGACTGTCTGAACCATTTGAAAAAGTATGTTTGATGCTATTAAATTTACAACAACCGCTTACCGATGAAGGTAGAGCAAAAAGAAATTACTTGTCAGAGAAACTATTGGTTGAGTATTTGTTGGTAAAGTTTCAAATCGCCAAAACAATAGAAAGATCCCGTATAAGAATAATCATATTATCAACTTGGATTATCGAATTAATGCTTAGAACTATTTATATCCTAGAGAATGAAATTAGTCTCAAAGTTACGTCAGAAGCTCCACTCATCCAAAAAAACGATTCGTATCAGAAAATTATTGATAAGAGGAGAAATTTTCTTACTTCATTAAATAACCAATTCGAGAAATTCTTATCACAGAACTATAAAATAGTTGATGCTAAAACGGTGTACCAGGTAATTGGTGATTTGCACTATCCTTCAAAATTGATCTATTTTGCCGAATTATTAAATGACTATGAATTTATTTTAAATTATTTTGTTGATATAGGAGACTGGAATAATGCATTGAAAATTTTAATTAAGATATATACCATATCAGAAACACATGATATGGATATAATTTACAAAAGGTCTACAATTTTATTGTTAAATAGTCCAAAATTAACTGTTGACACTTGGTTGAAATTGCCTAATTTAAATTATGAAAAAATATTACCAGCAATTTTAATTTACAATAAGAATAGCCGTATACTACCATTAGCTGATAATCACAGTATTCGATTTTTACTGAAAGCGATTTACGATAAGGGCGTAAAGGATAAAACTGTTAATAACTACTACTTGTCGCTATTGATTACGTATCCTTCAAATGATGAACATACAAAGAAACTAGCTACAAGAAATATTGTTAGATTCTTGAATTATGCAAAGTCGGAATCTATAAGCAACTCAAAAAAGACAGCCATGTATTCCGCTGACACGATTCTTAGATTATGTATCAACTACAAGCAATACCAAGCGGCCATTCTTATTTTGATAAATGATATGGGGTTATTTGAACAGGCATTAAAACTTTCCCTTGATAACAATTTGACTGAATTGGCAGAATTTGTTTTGAAGAAATACGAAGAATCAATTTCAAATAATGGTGAGTTCGAATTAGTAGGAGAGGATTATGAACTAGTTTATAATAAAAATGAGGCTGACGATATAAATTCTGTATCAAGAATTAAATTGGAAGAGGAAAGTTTTACTTCCAGAAAAAAGCTTTTGATGATGTTTGCTAAATACATTATTGATGGAGTTTGCCAAGGTAAAGACTTTCAAATTTTGCATATTGTTGATGATAATAAAACAATTGATGATTCGATTTCTGACAACATTAATAATGACAATCGAAATGGTGATATTGTCAAGGACATAACCGATAATTTGATGGATTCAATGAGCCTGAGAAATGATAAACTGATTATTAAAGAAATAGATCTGTCGAATTTAAGAAGAACTTTAAAATACTTATTGAATTTATCATACGGTAACAATTCAAATTCCAATATAATAACTCTAAAGGATCTATTACCATTATTTCCGGAGTCTATTATGATAAACAACTTTAAAGACGAAATTGTTCGGTCTTTAAACCAGTATAACACAAGGATTAGTCTATTGTCTTCAGAAATGCAAGAATCGTTGAGCATTACACATAATTTAAAGAACCAAATTAAAGAATCTAAAAAGAAGGAGGCAAAAGGTAAAATCTATACCATTATTGAACCCGGAGAGCCATGCCAATTATGCCGATATTTGCTAATTAATAAGAATTTTGTTTCTTTTCCTAACTGTCATCATAACTTCCATAAAGATTGTCTAGTGAAGTATTATCTTAAACTGAAAAGTGATTATCGGTTCAAAAAGATATTCCAGAATTTCAAGAAGAACACAACGGTTTCAAATAAACAAGAACTAGATGATATTATGTTAAAAGAATGTGTTTTATGTAATGATGGTAATATAAATACTATCGATGAAACTTTGGTTGATATAGATAGAAATAAATCTGAGATTCAAGAATGGGAGCTATAATACATAAGGCATTGATGAATGCTGCTGCTATATTTTTTTCCAACTCCTAATCGTATTTTTAGTTTAGATAATAAATAAATATATGTATATGAACACATTTCTTTTCTTTCACCTTACTATCACACTCCATGGCTACCAAATTAAACTATACACATCATATTTTCTCTTATCGTGTAAAATGGTTTTAGTTTACTAGCGCGCTGGAATACATGATAAGTGTTTATCTGCAGTATGCTTTTTTTTTCATCTCATCTCATCATTTAGGTAGAAACTATTGAATTATATTGCAGGATATATTCCAGAAGTTATAGATACAAGCTAGGAATGGGGAAAACACAGAAAAAGCACAGTAAAGGTCGTTTAGATCGTTATTATTACTTAGCCAAAGAAAAGGGGTATAGAGCTCGTTCTTCATTTAAGATTATACAAATTAATGAAAAATATGGGCACTTTTTAGAGAAATCTAAAGTTGTTATTGATTTGTGTGCAGCTCCTGGTTCATGGTGTCAAGTTGCATCACAGTTATGTCCTATTAACTCTTTGATTATCGGTGTTGATATTGTACCAGTTAAGTCATTACCAAATTGTATTACTTTCCAATCTGATATCACAACAGAAGATTGTAGGTCAAAGTTGAGAGGACACATGAAAACGTGGAAAGCAGATACAGTGTTACATGATGGTGCTCCAAATGTTGGTTTAGGATGGGTTCAAGATGCATTTTCTCAATCGCATTTGACATTACAAGCTTTAAAGTTAGCAGTTGAAAACTTGGCTACTGGTGGGACATTTGTTACTAAAATTTTCAGATCCAGAGATTATAATAACTTAATGTGGGTGTTTCAACAATTGTTTGAAAAGGTAGAAGCCACCAAGCCACCAGCATCGCGTAATGTTTCCGCTGAAATTTTTGTCGTTTGTAAGGGTTATAAATCGCCAAAGAAGTTAGATTCAAGACTCTTAGACCCAAAGGAAGTCTTCGATGAATTGCCTACCGGCCCTGATAATAATGAAGCAAAAATTTTTAATCCAGAAAAAAAGGTAAGAAGAAGACAAGGTTATGAAGAAGGTGATTATATTTTGTTCCACGAAATGCCGTTGTTGGAGTTCATTAAGAATGAGGATCCAATTAATACTTTAGGAACATTAAACAAATTATCGGAACCTCCTAAGGAAGATCATGAATGGAAGATTTTAAGAAAAACAAAATTGTGTACACCTGAATTATTGGAATGTATTAAAGATTTAAAGGTTTTGGGTAAGAAGGATTTTAAGCTTTTATTGAAATTCAGAAAACAAGCCAGAGATTTGCTTGGATTAGATGCAAAGGAAGAAACTCGAGAAATTGAAGTAGAACCTTTGACAGAAGACCAACAGATTGAAAAGGAATTACAGGAATTGACAGACAAGCAAAAACAAAAAGCTAGGAAGACTAAGAAGCAAGCCAACGAGCTTAAGCAAAAGGAAATTCAAAGATCCCAAATGAATATGTTGACGGATATGAACATTGGTATCGAAGCTGCGCAAATTGGGTCGGAATCCTTATTTAATTTGAAAACAGCTATTAAGTCAGGTCAATTGGACAAATTGAGTAAGGGTAAGAAGAAAATGATTTTCAACAATGAAGAAATCATAAAAGACAATGACATTAATTTTGATGAAGAATTAGATGCTAATTCAGATGAAGAAATTGACGAGCTCGAAGCACAGTTAGATGATATGTACAATTCGTATCAAAATAGAAGAGCAGAAAGAGATGCTAATTATAGAGCCAAGAAATCGAGAGGTGATGTCGATGACGAAGGCTGGGAAGGTATTGAATCAGATAAGGAAGGAAGTGAAGAGGAAGAGGCAAACGATTATGAAATGGAAAGTGAATCTGATTCTGATGACGATGATCATATCCAAAGAATTGCCGATCAAAGGAAGAAAGAATTATCTAAAAATGCCAAGGTATTTTTTGCGTCAGATAATATATTTGGTGAGTTAGGCGATGATGCAATGCTTGAAGAAATGAATAAAAAGATAACCAAGGTCAACGAAATTGCAAATGGAACCAACAATGGTAACGTTAATGTTGACAAAAAGTCAGATAAAATGGACATCGATAGTAGCGATGACGAACGTGAGGCAAGCGATGATAGCGACTTTGAAATTGTTCCTAACGCTAAAGAAGAAGAACTCTCTGATAGTGATTCCGATAACGAAAATGACGTATCACGTAAATACTCTAAGGCAAAGGACCAACAACAGAAAGTGGATATTGCAACTGTGGAAGCCATGACATTAGCCCATCAAGTGGCGTTGGGTCACAAAAACAAGCATGATTTAGTTAACGAAGGGATCCATAGGTATTCGTTCAGAGACCACGACGACCTCCCTGAATGGTTCGTTGACGATGAGAAGAGAAATTCGAAGATAGTCAAGCCAGTCACAAAAGAAGCTGCGTTGGCCATCAAAGAGAAACAAAAGCAATTGAATGCCAGACCTATCAAGAAGGTTTTGGAAGCCCAAGGTCGTAAGAAATTGAGAGCATTGAAGAGATTAGAGAAATTGAAGAAGAAGTCTGACATGATCAACGAGGATAGTGGCAAGTCTGAAAGAGACAAGGCTGACGAAATCCAAACGTTGATGAAGAAATTAACCAAGAAACAAAAGACAAAGCCAAAAGCCACATTGGTTGTTGCCAGAGGTTCCAATAAGGGTTTGAGTGGAAGACCTAAGGGTGTCAAGGGTAAGTATAAGATGGTCGATGGTGTTATGAAGAATGAACAAAGAGCATTGAAGAGAATTGCAAAGAAACATAAAAAATAAGCATAATCTTAAAATGTCCTCTTTTTAACCCAGACTATAGTATATATTATAATATTATAATACAGTCGTACTTCTATCGTGTAATATATATCTTAAAATCATTCAGTACATCTAATCTTATTGTCTAAAAAACCTAAATTTATCCATTTCGTGTCATAAAATACTCTCGAACGTAGCTGCAATATCACATATAGACATTCCAGTATATAGTTTTACGAATTACTGCCCCTTTCAATGCCTCTATTGTATTCGTCTATCAGAATTATTCTAATAAAAATTTTCTCACACTTCTTTAAGACACAATAAACGCCTACCAAAAAAGTAATTTAAACTCAATCTAAAATACGCTAAAATTGTGATCATCTCATTTTCCATTAATACTATTTACATTATTCTGAAAGTCCTTTTGGTTGACTATTGATTTATAACCCATATATTTGCTACGTTATACGTTAGCGTCCATTCATTATTGCATCCTATAAACCACTTTAATACCATTATTTAGTTCACCTTTCGGTCTGTTTTTTAATATTTATTTTATTGATGACTTCGTTGCCAAACACTTCGCATCCAGCACTCACGCCGGGAAGGAGACATAGACACAGAAGATCTGCAGCCATTTCGGGTGACTTTGATCTGGTTGGACTCGGGTTGTTTTCGCCTACTAATAATACCCACACGCATAGCGTTAATTCGCCAAATAATATATCGGCGCCGGGAGAAACAGAGCACGATTATAATGAAAAAGATGACAACCTAGACAGACACTTCCATTTTAATAACGATGATGATTTCTGTAAGAAGGCAACTGAAGACAACTTTTCATTCCCTAATAGAACACCCGAGTTGAGTCAGAGCAACCAAGGTAATTTTACATCATTCACATCCCCTCCGAGGAGACAAAACAACTATTCGTTGAACTCACCGATAAAGTTGAACCATTCTAAATCGGCGTCTACATCAGCGACTCCAAAGACCAAATTTTTTTTAACAGAGGAAACCAAGTTTAATAATGAAAATGTACCGGATGCAGTAATTGATCTTGATGAAATCTTTAAGGCTAACATGCATGTTGAAGATACTACATATCCATCAATTCCCATTCACAAACGAACTCAACTGACTCCGCCAGATCTTTCCGGGTATGATGAATTCTTAGCATCACCATTCTTGAAGCCCGCTTCAAGTCCATTTATTTCATCGCCTTTATCTGCCACCCATAACCCACTTTTCCATCAGCCAATTAAAGAACAAATAAGTGATAATGAAGACATTGATGATATTGATGAAATTGACGAACTTGATGAAATGGATGTGCCTAACGGGGACAATATCGATTTGATAACTGATCAAGACGAGGAGTTTTTTACTAATCCTCAGCATACATTAGAAGGACTCTATTCGAATTCCTCAGCCAACTCATCTTGCTCAAGCATACGTTCGACTAAAGCTATTGAAAAGACGTTTTCGAATTCTTCTAACAATTCTGGTATTTCGAACAATAAGATGGACACTTTACCCCATACCAAGCGGTCGGGTGCCAAAGCTCATAGATATCAATCCTTCTACGACCAATCGTTCAAGGTTTCGAACGCGTTGAAAGTATCGTCATCTGAAAGCATCAATATAGTCAGATCGAACAGTATAACAATTAGGATGGCAAATACGCCGACAAATAAAGAAATACGGTTATTGGGCCACTCTTCAAGCTTACCAAGCCTTAAATCGAATTCAGTGAAACGAATGAGTTCACGGCCGTCAAGACGTGGGGAGACACGGTTTAATGATGTGAGACATAACGAGTCTAAACATATACATTCTGACAATAAAGTAGCATCTAGACTGCCTCAACAGTCTAAAGCCACAACTTCGGAGTCGACTGATAACAACAAGGATGATACTACTAAAGTACCAAAGTCACAAGAAACTCAACTACGCATTGGTAAGAACAACTCGAATAGTCCAGCTAGTATAAACTCGAACTATACTTCACTTTCTATTAGCGGAACAATTCCATCAACAGAACACTCATCGGTCACGTCGCACAATGAAATGGGCCATAAAAATGATCCTAATCCCAATAATCCTTTATGTTTGACTAATCCGGCGCTTACATCTAATACAATTAATCAATCTAAATCAGCTAGTGTTCATAACAAAACTAGTTCATCTCATATGTCTATAATATCTGATACAACCAACGCATCCAATGTTTCTAACAATACTGCCACAAGTGGCAACTCGAGCTCGAAAACTCCTGCCATAGTTGTTAGTTCTGATCAAGAAAGCATCCCATCTACAGACTCAACCTTTAAAGTAGACAATGAACCTCGAGTTCGGTCACAGCCTTCTTCGACTATAACAACTATACCAGCTGGCGATTACTCACCACGTCAAATATCTCCCAAAGAAGAAGCGTTTCTTAAAAAAATGGAAATTCCAACATTTAAAAAATCTAACCATTCATCTCCAAAGAAAAATAAACACACAAGATCAAAATCAAATGTGCTTGTAAATGAACTAGAACCAAGCCTATCAAAGACACGTACATCAGACAAAATGAGCTTAAAGCAGAAACGAAGAACTAGCAAATTCATCAGCTGGTTTAAAAGAAAGTAAGAATTTAGCATTTGTCGCATGTCGCGTTAAGCTGGCAAATTTATTAATTCAGCATTCCGTCAGATATAATTAGATAGATATATAGCCACTAATTAGACAATATGATTTATGATCTCCCATCTAATTTCTATGATACACTTGATAATAAGTATCAAGAAGCATTAAAGAACGATGACATCAAATTTAACGGAGAATCAGCAGTAAGCAAGCTTAAGCAACAAAACGTTGGTGATTCCACTTTCAACTATCAGATCACATTGCTTAGTTCACTTATGCATAGACCAGAAAAGGGGAGTAAAGAGAACAACCCATTTAAAAATCCTGAGAAAGAATTAACCATAGCTGATAAATTTGGGCCAGATGACGAGTTCAAGGTAGTATTCAACAAATTTCCTGTTGTTCCAAAACACTTCATGATGATCACCAGGGAATTCAAGTCACAAGATGCACCATTATCGCCCTCTGAATTAGTTGGAATCTACACACTCTTGGGTAATTTGAAGAAAGAATCCAATGAGAAATGGTTTGCATTCTATAATTGTGGTCCCCAAAGCGGAGCATCTCAACCTCACAAACACGTTCAATTCATGACGTTGCCAAAGGAATACACATCATTCGGGGAACAATTAGCACACACGTCTGCGGCATTCATTCCAAACCCAAAGGAAGAGCCGTTGCAAAACAAAGACTTGCCTTTTGCTCATTTTGCTGCACGTCTTCCCACCAACGAACTGGATCTTCAACATGAGGATTTAACGATGTATTTTGTCTCGTTATTGCAACGTTGTTTGACGGTTCTGAAGCAAAACGAAGCAGATCATATTTCATATAGTTTTATCATGACCACAGACTACATGATGCTTGTTCCAAGATCCAACGGTGTATACAAGAATATAGTAGGGATCAATTCCTGTGGATACGTTGGATTATTCTTATGCAAAAATGAAGAAACACAATTCTTGATAAATGAGGATGGTCCACTTACAATTCTTGGAGCATGTGGGTTTCCGAACACAGCTGGGGAACCTGTCGACGAATACCATTATTAAATAGATATATGATATATAATTAGATACATTATACAAAAATGCACATATATCCTAATTAGGAAGTCTATCATGGAGCCACAGAGCCAATTAAATCGTCACAAATTTTGATTTCTCACGCACCAAATAAACTGAAATTAAGCTATAGATGATAAAGACTTAGGTATACATTAAGAATCAACACATAAATCGAAAGAAAGATGGCTTCCATTACTTCTATTGTCAAGTCTGCTGACTACATTTTATCCAGACCAGTTTTATCCAAAATTGTTTCTCCAGTTGCCAAAGCATTCGTTGCTTACGCCGGATACAGAGAAATGGGTTTAAAGTATGTATCGATGAAAAACACGAATAAATACCAAATTGCTGAATAGTAAAGCTGGGTACCATATTACGGATTTTCCAGATAATTCATAATTGCTGAAAGTACTTTAAGCAAAATTACTAACAAAGTTAGGTTCAACGATTTACTCATTGAAGAAACTCCTGTTATGCAAAAGGCTATTTCCAGATTACCAGATGAAGAAATCTATGCAAGAAACTACAGATTTATTACCGCTCATCAATGTTCTATATCCCATCATTTATTACCACCAAACCAGGCTGTTCAACCAGAAGAAGACACTCACTTTTTGATTCCATACATTTTAGAAGCTGAAAAAGAAGCATTCGAAAAGGCCGAATTAGATAACATTGAAATTACTAATTAAATGTAATGATTCAATTTCATTGCTCCTAAGAGATTAATGTCATAATTTTAAAATAAAGAAGTTTATTTGATTTCAATTTCCATATTTTTCAAACTATTTATATTTTTTATATTTGAATTAACATTGTATAAAGATACGACTGGACGGTACTTGTTGCCTTTGTATTAATAGACGTAAATATATACTTACAGTGATTTCAATTAATTAATTATTATGTCTTCTAAATTAAGTCTATAAAAACCATAGCGGTTCAGTCTATAATATGATACAGTTTTTCAAGGAGCATTTATGTTATTCAAAACATACCAACCTTAAATTTTCTTAACTGCTCCAATGCTAAGAAAGTGACAATAGTATGAGGACCAAGTCTAATAAAGGAAGGTAACCAGCCTCTGAACATGAATCCAACTCCCTCTGTTTTAACTGCAGTGGTTAAGATGGTGACAGCACCACTTTCGCTGGCACCTTTCGAATTCATGATTCTTGTCTTGACAACATCTGCTGGAGAACAAACAGTAGTTGCAACCAATCCAGCCAATAATGAGGCACTGAAATGAGTCCCTTTTTTGGATGGATCCAAATGGAAGGTATCTACCAATAGGTTCTTTGCAATATCATATGTGACAACTTGTGACGCCGTCATTAAAATACCACGCGTTAAATTTGGAACCAATCCTCTGAATAATGTCGATATTTTTTCTTCTTGGATTATACGGATAATACCATTAAATGCGTTCCTGTAATTTCTTCTCTGTTCTATTGGTAATGTGGAGTCATTTTGCATTCTAATATTCACGACATCAGAGGGGTTGCCAACCAAACCACCCAAGGCACCTGCAACCATAGACATAGGTAATAATATACCTGTCGAAGGGTTTTGATGATATTTATCCGTGTATGAATCTTTCAAGAACTCATATATACCGAATCTTGCAGTAGAATATGTCGCTTGTCTTAATAATGATGCACTCAACCCTGAATAAATTTTGAAAAATCCTTCCTTGGATATGATTTGATATACCATCGAAATTAGTGATTGTCCTGGCTTAGATGCCGTTTGCAAACGAACTTTTGCAAGATCTAATGGATGTGTCACTAAACATGCAACCATGCTTGCAGCACCACCATACCAAAACCTATGTTCATCGTTAGTATTCTAATTTCATCGCAGGCTAAATATTTCCACGCCAATACTATGATTTTTCACCAAAACATACGGGTAATTAACTTTTTTATTTACTGAGGACATTTTTTGTGATATTGACAGTGATTCGTTGTGATTCTACAAATACAATTCTTTACCTGAATCTTAAATACTAAGAAGTATAAGACTGATTGAAGTTTTCTTCAATAATTTTTTTTATTCCGGAATCAGATTGGAGTGCGGGCGATATCGCAGAAACTTCTTCAATTTCTGGCACCCAATGATATATAAACACCACTTAAACTGGGCGTGATACATATATCGCCTTGCAACCTCAACAACAATAAGAGGTATAAACAGCAAATTCACATTTAATTGATAGCATGTTTTTCGACTCAATTTAGTTGCAATAGAAACCACACATTCTTCTAAAAACGTTGGGAGATTACGCAACAATAAACTTAATATCCAGTCAAAGAGGTAATAAATGGGGTATCAGCAAACATAAATAAAATAAAATTGAAATAAATATTTAACATTTATTAGAAGTTGGTATCATTGATTATCTAAAGTAGTCGTCTTCAGTGTTAAAATCAAAAACTCTATCTTCTTCAACGCCCATATATTGGCAGTACAATTTGGCATCCTGTGGATTTATATTTTCCACCTGACGAACGTATGCATTGTTGAAACGGTTAACTTCATCTAACGACTGACCATCATTATAGTTGACTAAGATTGACGTGTAGTACTTGTAAATATCGTTGTCCTTGATGTCGATGTCGATTTTGATTTCGTTGGAATATTGTGATTTGAAGTGTATGGACAGACGATATGCAAAGTTGGACAAGTCTGCTTGAGAATGGTACAAATCCAAATCCTCTTCCTTCAATTTTGGTTTGGTTGATGATTTGATGTAATCGTATTCATCCATATAGCCCCGATCTCCCATCGGCATGGACTCAAAATTCAAATTACGTGAAGTAGAATACGACTTATTTGACGTCTTCATATCCTTCGAGGAATGTAATCCAGTCGTATACCCTAATTTTTCTATTTTTGTTGCAAGAAAGTTCTTGATCTTTTTTGAATTAGCAATACCAATATAATTATGACGGGAATCGTTATGGTGGTTATACTGATGATTGTGTTTGAATGAAGCATTTGAAGGGTCTCTTTCAATTTTAGTTTTCGCAGATTGGTTTTCCATTTCCATATCTTCATATTCTGCTTCTTCTTCTATGCCCTTCATATTATCATCCGTTCTAGTATCAGTTTCGTCCTTACATACTTCCAAGTATCGTAAGTTCTTGGCTCCATTTTTCGAGGTCATGAGATCAGTTTCGCTAGTTCTATTCGATCTTAAAAATGGCTTTCTCGACTCAAACGGACTATAGTCAAACTTCTTAATTGGATCAACATTAATTATGGATGGGAAATATCGGGCATTGGAGTTCATATTGACCTGAAATAACTCATACATTGACTGAAATTTCAGTGTAACATAACACTCATTAAACCAATTATCATTATACTCGGGGAATGGCATTAGCTTTTTGCAAGACCTATCGTATAAATTTTCGGCCTTCTTGTCAGACTCAATCAAATTAAATTTAAATCTGCTTTTAGACAAATAGTTTTCATTGTACCAATGTATGTAACTTAATTTAACCCTTATATCCTCAATCAAAATATCATTATGCAAATAGAAATCACTTTGTAGTTCCCAAAGCTTGGGTTTATTTGGATCGTATTGATAATTCCCCAAAAAGAGGTTAATAGCCTCTTGTCTGGTCAGATCCATGAAAGAATTCGAATAAATTCTTTTAATACTATTCAAAATATCTCTCGTGTGTGATGACCATTGATTGATTCTACGGTATGAGTCCATAGTATTTACCAAGTTAGACCCACCATATTGAACTGCAATTGTGTCCCCATGGTCATGAAATATTTCTGTAAGAATGTTTATTAAATCAGAATCATAATCTAAATTTGTAGACTCTGAAATAATCTCTAGACTTCTCAATTGATACGAAAGCGCCTCTTTGCAAATTATGAACTGAGCTGCATTCGTCCGATCAAGGCAATCAATGCAATTAGTTCTAATAATACCTTTCTGGATTTTCGTTGATTTTAAATCAGTGCCATTATGAAAAAAGCCTATTCTGTCTATCGAATTTGATGCAATTTTCTGCAACGGTGTGATAACGTCCAAATTTTTTTTGGAATGCTTAGACATATCAAATGAATGATATTGTAACATATGCTCTTCCGGTAAGAATTGATTAAGGTATTTTATGCAATTCGTAAAATGTTGGTTCAACTTCAGTTCTCGAGGCTGCTTTTCCTTGGTTTTGATTAAATTTAATATAATTATCGGCAGGCCATATCGTTCAAAGAGACCATTAAAATGTATAGCCGAACTCTGATAGAAAGGATCTGGTAAATTGATTTCGATTGGTGGTTTGGGTAACCTATTTAAATCTTGGGTCCAATAAAGTGGGATTGAACCCCTGTGTTGGACAAAACTCGTATATCTTGGGTTATTAAAAAAACCGTACCTCGTATCATGAAATGAAGAGATCAACATATCAGAAACAATTTGTTCAGTTTCCACCTCATTTGCAACATTCCCTTTATCATTAACTCCTCGCTTCAAGAATCTAGCTCCAGCAAAATGATGAGAACGACGAGCCAATATTGTGATGTAGATTTTTTTTCCGTAAATCGATATGTTTGCTTGGTCTACGAACCCGTGTATTATTGGCTGAAACCATTCATATGTTGCGATGTCAGGATTTTCTAATATAGGCTGTAATAATAACTTATTCCATACGAACCTTTCGTTATGTTCAAAATTATCAAAATTATCTGGTATCTCACTCTTCTGCTTTTCATCTTGCTTGTACTGATATTCGGTCGCAAGCTTTTTATGTCTTATAAAGTTTGTTTGTAAAGTGTTTGTAATGTCATAAGCATAACTGAAATAAAATGTTTTGCCCAAGTCCATGTACTTGAAAATTGATAGTAGTCTTTCTTCATCGCTGTATTTTTCTGGTCTTCTGTAATTCACATCCAAGGGAATTAATTTAGTTTCGTCGACATGATATATAAAGTGACCGCCAATGATAGCTACCTGACTACATTTTGTGATTATACTCAAGTAGTATCCTTTTGTAAATTTGATTAATCCTAAAAGCCCATATCCTTGGGTGATTTTATGAAGGGTTCCTTCCATTGATTCATTTAGTCCATTGATTAATTCTATCATATCTTTCCTAGTATAGAAATAATTCTTGTCCTCAATGATGCTTAAATTTGTCTTATTTTCAGGATCTTTTCCTATTTCTAACACACGAAATAGACTTTCTTTTGCATTACTCCCAACAACGTACATGGTATTAAGCGAGTTATATATTGTGAATTTTTGCAAAATAATACGCTTATTAGTATACTCCGGGGATGTGTTGTATGCAGCGTCACCATCATTTTCCACTTCACTTTCATTAACAATATTATTATCGATGCGCTTATCTCTCAGACTCTCCGTATTGTTTTCATCATTCTTTGAATTTTCACTGCGGTGACTGGTTTCAATTGGACTTTCAATATCATCATCTAGTTCATTATCTATTTTATTAAAAGTAGATATCAGGTGTGATCGTCTATTATCTACGGGAGAAGTATCTTTATAAGTTAATGAATCGGGTCTTATATCCTGAGAACGTATTTTGGGCTTTTGATCCATCTAATTCATTGATATTTAGAGTATACCTTGAAGTATAGTTAAAATAAGTATAATACATAATAAGCGTTATCAAATATTAGTGCACGTGATTTTCTTAAAGTATATCACCTCCAGGCGAATGGATGTCTATGTATTGCATGCTAATCTACTTTAGATATACGAGTTCATGTTAACTATAAATCAAAGTACCTAAACGTATATGCAAATTTGGAACTGGTTGAGAATTATAGCTCACCAATTATGGGAATTTTCCATTTCAATCCTTCTCTATCATAAGTACATATTCTCCTATTTTTATTTTCTCCCGTTTCCAACCCGTCATTTTCATTGCATTCATTCCAGTCAATTTCAAAGTCACCAAATCTATTGATGAATTGTCTTCTCTGGTATATAGTGTTAAATTTGAATAGCCGCTTCCTGAAACGGTTATTAAAGTAGAAATCCGCATAGGTCTGAAGATTTTCAAGCTCAATTTGATCATCTTTATTAGCATTGGAATTGTTAATAGCCTCGATTGCAGCATTACTGTCAGAGTTGAAATGATAACCATGCAAAAATTCTTTGTCATATTGGTCCCATATGGAATAAGGATCCGCCAAACCGTATTGTTGCTTAGTTTGTAGCTTTTCCAGAATTCCACCGTTCTGAACGTAGTTCAACGCTTTATAAAAATTCTTCAATGGAATATTGATGAAGTATCTGTAATCAGTTTCCTTGATTGTATAATAGAGTAAATCAAAGTCGTTAAATAGCAATGATGGTTGGCAAATATCGATGAAAAAAATTCGGAACCCAGACTTTAAATATAAACCAATTTCTTCCATTACCACTTGGACCTTTCTGGTCTTATTATCCTCTTTAGCGTCGTTTGCTTCCGGAATGACGATGTCACCCAATTTCATAAGGCAAAATTGCTTCTTGGGCAAAATATTTTTGATATTGGTAGGTGGGTAAAACGTCTGGAGAATAGGTTTCTCATCTTCATCGTTGTATTTCACTTCAAATTTGGTGGTACCAAGACCACTCCCATGTTTGAGGATGAGCCCGATGTTTAAATTATAAGTTCCCGGAGATAACCACATACTCTTAGTATATGAAAGCAAATATGTCCTATTGATTTCTACAAAATGATTGAATACATAGTTTGTAGGCTCGTCAATCTTGTAGTCCTTGTACTCTGCAAATAACCTCTTGTTCTTCAAAAGCGAGTAAATGTACTTCCAGGAGTCTTTAACGTACATGCAATGTAGCGGGTTATCATCAGGAGCCTTCTCAGTTTTTATATCCTCCAATTCTAATCGGGAAGCTATTATGTTCCGTGAAACACACCTGAAAGCATCAAGTGTCTTAATGTAAACCTTCAACCAGGGTAACACTTTAATAATAATGTCCATTATACTTTCGCCAAATGTTCGAACTATCTTCTCATAATACAAATCGTTATATAACATGTAAAAATGGGAATTAACATATTTCAACGCACTTGACGGCTCAAGTGTTATCAATTGAACCTGGATTTCTAACGGTAGTTTGCCTATCATTGTACTCTGTTAAATATATTCGGAACTTTTCTCCGTTAAACACTAAGAAGACCGTTTTTCAACTTTTTAGCACGATTGCGGGTTCATGTTTTCACGTGAATTTTGGACCCCTTTGATAAGGCTCTAGATCCATACTAGGCTACCATAATTTTGAGCTGCACAGAAACATTACTATATAACGGTTATGGGAATGTTATAAGATGTCTGTATAAGCATCAAGATTGGTCTAAGCAATTTCTAGTCGTTAAACACATATAAAGCACGATAATTAAACTCTCGAGACAAATTGTGTCGTGAGACTTGAGTCTGAAGTAGACTATACCGCGTCGGTATATGACTCCATGGCTAATGCATCAAGTATAGTTGTTGCTGGTTCTCCCCTTGGGTCATTGTCTCCAAGTATGTTTAGCCACTCCTTCCTCCCAACAAATGTTGTGACGCCTAAATCAGAGCCGCTACGTAGCTTGTCCGTATTGATACAGTTCTCAACAATATCTTGCTCACGATATAGCTCATGATTCCCAGACTATCGGGAATCCAGGAACAACTACATGCGATACTATGAAATACCATGTTACGATCAAAGCGTCTACTAACCTAACTACACGCGGCGCTTACGTTTGAACTCGTAAAATCTACACGTTTACATCCGATTCACAGCTCATGATCTACCTTCCTGCTGTTTCCCTACATCAATCCACCATAAGCAGATAATTCTGCTAACGTACGAACCTGGTGGTTTTTTTTTGCAGAATTATGTATGTCACGTGATTTGGGATCGAACGTTCCAGAAGGCAAAACTTCCGCCTAGTGATTAAACAACGTTGCGATAATTGAAGTAATAAATGGCAGAAAAGAACAGTATTTTAAACAATTGATATAATTTGGACAGATAAATCAATCAGAATTATAATCATGACTACTATTACACCAACCGTTTTATGGGCTCAACGTTCTAGCGCAGACGAAGCTAGCAAGAATGTCATTTACATGACTATTGAAGTCCTTGATCCAACTAACATCAAATTGGATTTAACTTCAACCAGCTTAAAATTAACCGCTGATTCACTGAACAATGACACCCACTATTCATTAGACTTGGAATTTTTCGAAGAAATCGATACCGAAAACTCCCACAAGAATACCGAATCAGGACACCAAATCTACTTGATATTAAGAAAGAAGAACTTAAAGGAAGAGTTCTGGCCAAGATTAACCAAGGAAAAGTTGAAGTTGCACTACATCAAAACCGACTTCGACAAATGGGTTGATGAAGATGAACAAGACGAACAACCTGAAGAAGAGGACATGTCCAACATGATGAACATGGGTGGTGGTGCTGGTGGCATGCCGGGCATGGGTGGTGGCATGCCTGGCATGGGCGGTATGCCTGGCATGGGTGGTGGTGCTGGTGGCATGCCTGACATGGGCGGTATGCCTGGAATGGGTGGTGGTGCTGGAGGCATGCCTGACATGGGCGGTATGCCTGGCATGGGTGGTGCCGGTGGCCCAGGAGGAATTGACTTCGCCCAAATGATGCAAAGTATGGGTGGTGCCGGTGGTGCTGGTGGTGAAGGAGGAAACTTCGACATCAGCCAGTTGGCCAGCCAATTGGGTCAAGCCGGTGGAAATGCCGGTGGCGAAGATGAAGGTGGGGAAGGTGAAGATGAAGCTAAAGTAGAAGAAGCTAAATAAGAATAGTATTACATTTTGCGTCGCGAGTGTTAAAGCTCGAATGGAAATCTACGTCAATAAAATTAAATAACTGTAAATTCATATGATTTCTGCCCATTTTGAAAGTATTAATCCAAGGTGGACGAGATCCACTTGTCCTATTCTTGAGTTAGAATCTTCAGAATCAATGTCCGTGGTACTTATTGGCTCAGGGCGAACCCAATTTGTATCTGATCCTTTAGTCTCTCCTATTCTTTCCGAGTCTTCCTCAGTATTGTTTGCTTCTTGTGGAAGGTAGTCAATGCCAATGTCAACTTCCAGCTCTTTGTCTGGTTGCAAATTCGGGATTCGCTCATTCCATATTATTGACTTATATGTTTTTCCCATAATATTAGTGTTTTCGTATGGATCGTTCATGTAGATTCGATACTTCTTATAGAACTCTAAGTTGTACATTATGTTACAAATGTAATTAACCGTTTTGGCAGAATAATCCTTCTTGTCCATAAATGTATCATTAGCTTCTTCCTGTGCCCTATATACATTATCCCCCTGTATTTTCAAAGACTTAGTCATCAACTTAGTGCCCTGTTTTAGAAATTGGTCAAACACCCCATATAATCCAATTATCTTGGTATTTTTGTTGATTGATGGTAAATCTGAACGTTCTTCTCTTTCTTTATCCAGGAAATGCTCTCCCAACACATTGATTAGTTCTGATAGTGACTCTACTAATGTCACATTGATATACCCTAAACTGTTAATATAATTCACGGTGGCTGTTGATTCCGTACCATCTAGATAGTAATGTTCGTAAATATTATGATCTGCAATAATGATATTAGCACTTCCGCTATCCTCCCCTGATTCACGTAGCTTTTCTAAAATTAAATATGAAAATTCTTGAAATGAATAACAGCTACTAACATACAGTATCATCAATTCCTTTTGTATTCTCAATGATTATTACTTTTACTATGTATAGATAAAGTGATCGATATCAAAGATATCACACGACATTTTCAAATGTCGTGTGATATGTCGTGCTACTTTTTGATCGGAAAGTTTGTCGTGCGATAATCGAGATTTGAAAATTCCCAGCGAAAAATTTCATTATACTTACAATTCTGTTGGTTACCAAAGGTTGGTTTAGCTTTATAGTAAGACTGAAACGACCAAAATGATGGGATGTTCTAAGTCTTATGTTACGTTTCATCGATTAATAGTACGTGGTACATTGCATCGTCGTCAGGCATATTCGACCACGGCTGTAGAAGAGAAATCAGTGGAACAAATGAGTCAAAGAGAATTACGTGAAAAGACAGTGGCTGAAGCACTTGCAAGGGAAGAAGAAGCAGCAGCAAAAGCCAAGTCGTTACGTGAATTGAAAAACCAAACCAGGGATTTACTTAGCACTTTGAACCAAGTCCCATCTACGTTAATCAATACTAGATTGCAGAAATTACAACAAGAGTTAGATGGCATTTCAAATCAAGCAAAGGTTAAGCAATTAGATCAAGAGTTGGAAGAGTTTATGCTTGAAAAGATGAACCTACCACAATATGAAATTGAAAATAGACCGTGGGCCATTGCACCTAAACAAAAAATTGCCAACAGTGGGAATGAATCACACGATGATGCATCCACACAAATTAAATCCACTGCATCCAATTCATACACCAGTCAATTTCCAAATTTAAAACCAACCCCGGATTATAAGCCATACTCAACACAGGAATTATACTTAAGACAGTTAGCACATTCTCGTCAATCGGGTAATTTAGGTTCCGAGTTAACCAATATCTATAAGCCAAGAGATGAAGTGAGAAAGCCGCGTAATATTTCCGATACCACGATTTTCACATTAATGGCTGCGGGATGTCATTTGGGTCATGCCAAGGCTATGTGGAGACCTTCTACCCAGCCATACATTTACGGCGAATATAATGGTATTCATTTAATAGACTTGAATGAAACTTTATCGGCTCTTAATAGAGCTACTCAAGTGATTAAGGGTGTAACAGCTAAAGGTGGTATTGTTTTATACGTTGGAACCACCAAGAACTGGGAGCAACATCGTGCATTAGAAGAGGCGGCAAAGAGAACCTGTGGCTATTACGTTTCCAAAAGATGGGTCCCTGGTACTATCACTAATTTCACAGAAGTCACTAAACAGATAGGAGCTAACAGTAGAATTGAAGTTGATATGATGGATCAACCAACGGACCGTAAATTGGGAGAGGAAACTTCCGGTAACCTCATCAAGCCAGATTTAGTAGTCTTGTTAAATCCTGTTGAAAACAGAAATTGTATAAATGAATGTATCAGGCTGAGGGTTCCAACTATTGGTTTATGTGATACTGATATGGAACCTTCGTTGTTGACTTACCCAATTCCATGCAACGACGATTCTATGAGAGCATCTTCCTTAATGACTGGTATATTGTCTAAATCCGCAGAAGAAGGCTTAAACGAAAGATTAACTCTTTCGAAAGAATACAAATTAGCTCAGTCAAAGTTTGGTAACAAGTTAACTCAAAAAACTGCAAAGGTTGTTAACTCCAGTACGCGTTCTGTTACTGCTTAAATAAATAAATTATATATATATTGTAGATAGCCCTTTTTAAATAATATTCATTAACATATTAAGCTTCTATAAAACTAGTAATTTAAATGAGTTACATTCTTATGAACCACTCTATCATTATTGTCATTTTCATTATCATTTTTTGTCTTCAACCCTTTCTCTTTTATTTCATTCAAGAAGTGTAGTCTATGGGACCTCTGTGATTCAATATATTCTTTGAAATTTTCATCATTAATATAATCCTCGTTTGATGACACATTCAGCTCAAATATTTCGCTATCAATAACTAGATTAGACAACTCAATTCCCTGTGGCCCATGATATGTTTTTGGTGGTTCCTTCAAAATACCTGAACTCGGAATCGATACGTCCTGATCATTATCCTTTACCCAAAAGGAGGCACCTTTCGACTCTATGAATTGCAGAATATTGTTGATCTTATCATACTTAGCATATTCTAGATCGTGATATTCCAAGAATTCCAAATTTGAAATAGTTATAGTCATCACTCTTTTGGCATGTTCAATAAGTGTAATTTTCGTTCATGATTAATAAATCTTTTTATGCACTACAAGTTGCAAATAAAAAAAATTAGATATCATTTAAATTAAAATATATAAAAAATCTTTACGAACATGATATATAATATGTGCAAGAAACTATAGAGAACTTTATTGGGGATGAATTTACTTTGTCTTTTTAGTTTCTACTTCGCTGGATTCACTTTCTTCTTCGTCTTCGTCTTCGTCTTCGTCATCACTTCTTTCATCCTTGGTAATACCACCAGCGACATATCTCCATAAAATACGGATGATCAAGAATAACCAGTACGCATTAACAATCTGCAAAGCACCAATCAAGAAGAACACGATAGGTTGGGAAATCCAACATTTATATTGTTGGGTATCCCAGTTAAGTTCCCATTCACCGACATCTCTGAATTCAGTTATAACAGACCACAAGATACGCATATTAATATAATGTCTCAAGTAAATCCAAGTTCCAACAAATATGACCAAAAACGGACCAGTTAATGGTGAGTCTAAGTAGTTTAAGGTTTTCGACGTAGCTAAAAAGAAGTCGGAAACATCCATCGTGATGTAAACTGCTAAACCCATCCATGTAAAGTGAAAACGGTATGAGCACCAAATCAATGCAATGGTGATAATGTGGTGCAAGACAAGCTCCTTGAAATCCTTGCGCGGTTTTTCTAATTGTAAGATCAAGACGACCGATTGTTGGACCCAGAACGCTGCCTGACCCAAGTAATAGACTTTAAAGTACAAGTCATGGGTCTTGTGAGGGTAACTTTGGTAAAATGGTAAAGTTTCAAAAAACCATAATGGCAATTTAGACATGATCCATAAACCATATGGACCAGAACAGCCGTAGTAAAACATCGCGTAGGTTTGTTCCATAAAACGTTTAGACTTAGCCTCTTTGGTGATGTTCAACCAATTGGCAATTGGTCGTAAAATACAGCACATCAAAAACTCTCTCAAGAAAGTAAAGAAAATAGCGTAGAATCCAACAAAATAGAAGTCATTTCTACCTTTACCGTATTGGTCTGTACCCTCAATTTTGTACCCTGGAACAATCATAGCTTCTAAGAACTTGTGGATTGCAGAATCTGGTCCTGAAACAAAGAATGTCCCGAATGTTGCAACCAACACGAGCAATGGGTTAATCCAGGTATGTCTGTATGTAATTTCTCTGTATGCAACACCAATCTTTTTCACAATCGCCCTATCTGAGTCTGATTCCTTCGATAATTCAACTATCCTGGCATCTGATTTCTTTCTTTGCGATTTCGACGTATACATCGTAGCAAATGATGGTGAGGTGTCTCCAACATCAATATTTCCTACTGATGATCCACGACGACGAAGGCCTGGTTGCACTCCTAGTGACGTACTTGATCGTAAAGGCAATAAGTTGTTCTGTTCTGATGATGACATTGTTACCTCTGAACTTATTTCGAGATAAGTGGTTGCCTAATGGAACTAATCCTCTTTATGTCTGTTCTTGGCTTGTTCGTCTTTGACGGTTTTTTTTTAGAGTAAATAATATGATTATATAAGCAAACATATTTTGTCCCCTATCGTGAATCTTTATTAACCAAAAGTTGCCTTCTTCTATAATTAGTCCAATTGATACATAATAGATACATACTAGGTATAATAGGGTTACTCGTATGTTTGGCGGAAGACAAAGTAGTAACAGTTCTAACGACTCGTTGGAACAGCTTATTAAGCGTGCGACAGACGAGACATTAACTAGTGATAACTGGCTGTACATACTTGATGTGTGTGACAATATTTCTAGCAACCCCGAAGAGGGTACAAGACAAGGAATTAAGATGACATCGATGAGATTGACATCAAAAGATGCTAACGTCATACTTCGTACATTGTCGTTGCTTGTGGCCATGGCAGAAAACTGTGGATCAAGGATGAAGCAGGAGATTGCAACAACGTCATTTGTACAAGAATCATTATTAAAGAAGTTCACAGATAATAGGTTACATAAGACAGTGAAATTTAAGGTGGCAGATGTGATAAAGCAGTTGCATGAGTCTTTTAAGACGGATCCATCTTTGAAACCGATGACCGATGCTTACAATAGGCTCGTTAATGAATTTAGCCAGTATATGCCAGGGATTGTAGATGGTCCTGTCAAACCAGCAAAAAAAGAAAAAAGTAGACAAGATAAGAAAAACGAGGAGGAAGAATTGCAGAGGGTGTTGAAGTTATCGTTACAGGAATATGAACGAGAGCAAACTGTAAAGAATAGTTACTTAAATAACAATCGTTTGCCACAAGCACATAATCAGGAGCAACAACAACAACTACAACTACAAGAACAACAACAACAGTCTCAAAATCAACCAATGAAAAGCACTCCAACAGGTCGACAATCATCACAATCACCAGTAGAATCACAAACCATAGCAACAGTGTCAAAAGTTCGTGCATTATATGACTTAATATCATACGAACCCGATGAACTCTCGTTCAGAAAAGGAGACATTATAACGGTGATTGAGTCTGTTTATCGTGATTGGTGGAGAGGATCTTTGGCTAATGGAAAAATTGGTATTTTCCCATTAAATTACGTAACTCCTGTCGTTACCAAAACTCCACAAGAATTATCTCGAGAGGTGGAAGAGGAAGATAGGGTCTTGTCAGGGGACTTGAAGAAAGTAGATAGGCTTTTGGCTTTATTGTCTTCCAATCCGGAAACCATCGATGAAGACGAAATAACTAAGCTCTACAGTGATATCATACCACTAAGGACAACATTAGGCAAGTTCATAGATAAATACAATGTCAGAAAAGAGGAACTTCTGGTCTTGAATTCCCAATTGAACAACGAGGTAAAACTCTACAATGATTTAATGGATAGTTCAATTTCTAACAGAGTTAATCATCAGCCTAGTGGAGTTGCTATGGCGCCATACCCTACTGGAATTGCTAGCTCAACACACGATACATTTTCTCAGGCTGGTCCGGCGGTGCTTCCTCAACAGCCGACTAGTAGCGGTTTTGGTAACGCGAGAATAAACAGTTCTAATGATTACTATCACTCGCAGCCTGTACCCCATACTTCATTCAATCATCAATCACAACCACAACCACAATCACAACCACAACCACAATCACAACCACAATCACAACCTCCTCAACAATCAGTAAGTCAATCACATAACCCTCAATTTCTGAATATTAATAATTTCCGAAACGTAAATAACATATAGGCATTCATTCTTATCTAATATACCATAATTTCTGTTCTTGTTAACTAAGTAACCGAGAGCGCGACAGATTTTTATCAAAAAACACTATCTCATAATAGGTGCTTTTAACTAAAAGTGTCTAGATAAATATTAAATTATGTCAAACCCGTTGTATTCACATAGAGAGCAAGAAAACAATCAACGGTTTGATAATCTTGCTCAAACTTTAAGTCAGTTTCGTAATACTGTAAGCAACGAAATTCATGGATCAATTCAACAAGAAAATCTGACATTAGATTTATTGGGTGATAATTTTAGTCAGTTAATGCATCTGGTTAAAAGAACAAGTGGAGATTTACGAAATGTTATGAATAGAAATGCAAGTCTTACAAGAATTGTGGGTCTTATACTTCTTGGTTTTTTTGTGGTTTGGATGTTATATAAATTAAGGTAACAAAACAAAAGAAATTATTGTAATTTAACTCAGACAGTTACATTACAACGGCAATTACGGAAATTGTATTCAGTTCTTAAGAATTTCATGCATAT
Source organism: Debaryomyces psychrophilus (assembly GCA_900186205.1). NCBI lineage: Eukaryota > Fungi > Ascomycota > Pichiomycetes > Serinales > Debaryomycetaceae > Debaryomyces > Debaryomyces psychrophilus. The sequence continues at coordinate 227,276 of FYBW01000009.1, read as the reverse complement.
ACAAATATATATTCAGAAGAATAAACATCTATTTATTATGAACCACATCCGATCCTAGTCTATAGTTGCCAATGGCTTGACCCCAGTTGATTTTCGACCTAGTAACTGGTAAAAGTCTTCTCAAGTTTTTGAAATACTTGTGATTTAGTTCATTGAAGTCTTCAACAATCTTTAAAGTCATTTCATTCTCAGCGTTATTTATGAAGTTGACAATCTCACTAGCATTGCTACTAGATAAGCTACCACTTTTCAGGTCATCAAAGTTTAACCGGACATTACCGTCTTCATAATAATGGATATCCAACTTTACTTCACCCTCGATTGATTGTGATTTTATCTTATAATGCGATTTCCATAATCCAGTATAGAAATTTTCATAATTTAACCTTTGGCCAATAATAATGATTTGTATGTCAGAACCATCAGGTACAATCGTGAAAGCATACTTAGATGGATAATGGTCCTCGCCATAGGCTTCTAATTTTTTAACCAATTCGTCAAAATAAGCTGGATACTCAACATCCGGCTGATAGTCCTCAAAATCAATTGCAGTTAGCTTATGAAAGTCAATGTTAAATAATTTTCTACCAACGAAGTCAATATACTTCGTCGACAATTCATGTTTATTTATCTTCGATGCAATATATTTCGAAGAAAACACTCCTGAGTTCTCATTTATGTAGTTTTCAATTGCTTTATTTACTGTGGAAGCATTGGATTTACTTGATAAAATTGCAGACAAATCTTGGCTAATCCCATCCAATTCACCTGATGGTGATGACTTAACTAAAGATGATACGATGGTATCTAATTCAACAGAAGATGACATGCTTTTAATCACTATTGCCCCTTGAAAATACGTAGCGATTTATATCCAGATATAACACCCTACAACTTAATGATTCTATATGCAGTATGTGCAAATGTTTTTATATTATCTACTATATATACTTGATAATGGTGCTTATGATAAATGGAATGCACTGGCGCCTTCATTCACTGCCTGAAGCAACTTCTCTTTCATAACAATCTCTGACGAATAATTTGGAAGCTTAAGATAATTAGCACACGTCATTACACTAGGTAAATAATCGTCGTCCTTCTGCCCATTGTCAGCGTGTTTCCTAACCACTGTAAAAGTCGGTCTCAACGCCTTGAAGCCACCTATCGGTAACTTCGGTGCTCCTGTTAAAAATTGCAAGAATGCTCTCTTCTCTATATCGCTAAATCTAACAAGTATGTTAATCAATCTGTTGATTGATTCTGATTCCTTAGTATATCCATGGTTTGCATTGATTGCGGATGGTAACGTCTCAATCGACCAGTCTTCTTCAGCACTCCCAAATAATCCAGCTAGTTCCTCTGGCGAAAAAATTATCAAAGAATTAATAGGGAAAACTTTTGAAAATCCATCCATAAATGCCTTTGTTTGATGTACAATACCAGTATACAACGTAGACTCTAAAACTTTGTTGATGTACAACTCAAGGTTAATCGCTGTTACAGGAGTATTTTCTCCATTTGGTATTAATTCGTATTGAGGATATCCCGGTACAATGAAATATAATGACAAGTCATCTATCGTACAATCATCAACCTTGATATTGTTCCTATCTTGTTCTTCATTATGTGGAAATTGGTCAACATACTTTAAAAGGTGCCCCATAGAGTCAGCCAATTCTGGATCAACCAACTTGAGAGTTGTCAAGTTTGCTAACTTTTTAACATCTCTTCGCGTTGCTTTATGAATACCATTCTTGTTAAAAAATTGAACAAGTTTCAAAAATACCAAGTTAAAATTAAAATCAATTATTCTTGAATCTAATAAGGCACGAGCAACAAATTTACCTAGATTTGAAAAGAAATATAAAACCTTCCGTCCATTTTCACTAGAAGCTTGTGATTTGTCTAATGCGGCAGGGAATAGTCCAGTTTTTGAAAATATGTAACCTTCATCGTCGTCATTGGTTGAATCATAATCTCTCCACAATTTTAACTTCTTCTTTGAAAATTCTTTGGAAACTGTTGCATAGAATTCCAATGTGGGTCCTAATCCAGAACCAACCTCGTCAAAATACTCAATCTCTAGGATTCCAGGTGAAGATCCGTACAATCCTAATACCTTTACTGCACTTTGTAGCATCAGGTTTCTAGAAAGTCTTACTTTATGTCTCGTGGGTCTACCTAATTGCGGTCTTTGGTTATTGGAATTGTTATTATCTTCAATTTCCTGATTAGTTCTAATTTGCCATTGGTGTATTAATCTCGAATAGCCAAAAGACGTGGATTGTAATAATAAAATTCTTGTATCCAACGGAAATATGAATGGAAATGCTTTGGTTATATTGATACTCCAACCAGGTAACGTGCCACTTGCAACCACTAGAGGTTCTTCTAGTTGTCTGTTCAACTTAACAGTAAGCTTCCAATTCATAAAACAATCATTCGGAACACTAACACTATTTGGATTATTATTTTTGACGAACGAGTTCATTTCAAATAAAACTTTTAATAATTTTAGAATACAAATTGTATTCTTATCATAATCATCAAGTTCATTAGAATCAACATTATTATCATACGATACTGGTTTGGATTCTGTCTCTGGAGTGATATTTACCTTACGATAAGTAATATTATGAATATTTGTCCAAATTGTGGAAGGATCAACGGTTTCATCAATTTTTGTTTGTAATGACCTATAAACAGCACCATAAATTGTGGTTTCATTTGGAATTACCTCTCCGTTATTCAAAAATTCAATGCCATAAGACGAATCTTTTGAACCTCTTTCATTCTTTTCTTGATCAGAATCATTGTCAACCTCGTTTTTAGAGTCAATATCAGCACTACCCAAGCCATTCAATTCATCAACGAAGCGTAATCTTTGCTTCATAAATGTGTCAATTGATTTAAATGTAGCAATTGCATGAACAGATAATACCATGTTTTGCATACCTGTTGGTAATTTGTTCTCCAAAATATCACCTTCAGCCGTAAGTTTTAATTTTACCTGCCTCGCCATTGCTGCTGTATGGTAGTTGTCATTGTTGTAATTGGAAATGGATGATACACTGCCTGATGATACAATTTCAAATAATTCACATCTGGTTAATGCTTCTTGTAATTTGTTAATTAATAACAAGATTGATGAATCTTTATACACACTAGGATCGTTTAAAAAAAAGACAGATATGAATGCTTTGTAGCAGTCACTAAATTCGAATCCAAAATCATTAAGATCAGACGTAAAAATTAAAGATAATGACTCTATTATTCCTGAAGATATTAATTCAAACGATGATGTTTGTAATTTACCAGTTGCCCCGTTTAATGATACCTTTAATTTATTCCATATATCCTTCCATCTGTTGAAATTAAGTGACTTAATAAGTTCTTGATCATTTAAAGTATTCCTTATATCTTCTAATCCTTTCATATGATCGGGAATAGCCTTAACATTTCCTGAAGACTTTGATGAAAGGTACAGGTCTTCCGTGCTTTGTGCCACTTTAATTAATTTTCTATAAAGTGAATCACTAGACAGAGAGTACTTAAAATCTCTGGTAAATTCCATATCAATATATTTATTGGTATAGCTAGATGAAAATAAATTTTCTCTGGTAATGTTTGGTAAATCTTCTGTTGATTCATATTTCAATAACTTTAAGTTATTTAGAATGGAAAAGCTATCATTGAATAATCCTTCTCTTTCAAAATCAGAAATAAATAAGCCTGGTGCCTTTTCAATCAACGCCTTTGATATAGAAAATGCACTTAACAATAAACAATTAGAGTTTAATTTGCCAATGTCTTCGGATTTATTCCTTTTTGTGAAAGATGTTTGATTGACCTCTTGAATTTCGTCTTCGCTTCCGAGCATGTCAATATCTGTCTCATTTTTGTTGTCAAATGATAAATTTTGATGATTATTATGAGCAGAGAATTCTTTATTCATAGTGCTCTTGCTTTGATTGATCATTGACGCTAATAGACCAGTAATCATCTCAATTCCTCGTATGTTTCTGAACCCCTTCTCGTCACTAAATGAAATAATCCTCGATAAATTAATAAGAATTTTTTTCCGGAATTCAAAATCCATAGTAACCTGGAAACCATTAATTAATAGCGACCAAATTTCGTTGACAAATTCCGAATATGCACTCGGTATAATCTTTTTGCATAAGACGATACGATTTTCATTGATTTTTATTTTCTCTTCATAATCTTCGTGGTTGTCTTTTAGGAAGGGTGAAACTCTCACATCATAATTTATAGGCAATAAATAACCAATTAAATTTAAAAATTGGGAGAGTAGTTCTTTAGGAGCAGCCATCAAGGCTTCAATTGAAATATTATCAATTGAATATTCCAGCGTAATTGTTTCTAAATTTCGTTCGTTATTAGGTGCAGATATATTCAAGGGCATTTTGGAATTTTGCTTAGTCTTAGAATATTTATTCAAAGATTTCACTATTATTTCACCGATACAACATGTATCTAATATAATTCTTGATATTTCAACACTTACGCTTGCTAATATGATCAAAGATTTAATTAAACTCAAACAGGATCCAAAATTCAATGATACCTTTGTGGCTTCGTTTGTTGCCGAAGAGTTCAGGGATTTATTGGAACTGATATAAATAATTTCAATTAATTCCTTCAACAATAATTCGTTATTTAAGAACAACTCCTCTAAGTACTCTGGTTTAAGTTTGAAACTCATTATAATTCTTGAAATCGCGAGCCAACCGCTTTCAACCACATTCGAATCAGTATTATTTCTAACCACATCAGATATATTATCGAAAACATTCTTAACCATATTAAAATTACCAAGTGATATATTAGTACATGAATTTGCCACGATGCCTAAACATTTCTTTTGCGCATGAACGGTTAAAAAATCTAAATACTGCAAGCATGCTTTCAAACCATTAGTTGCAATAATTGTATTATGGGAAATTGGGTCGCGTGAAATCATTTCTAACGTCTGCAACGATTGTTCAGTTAAATCGATACACGTGATCTCTAAGAGCTTGCCACATAAGCATTCAATTGCATTATTATTAAGCGCATCATGAATGAAATCTTGGTTAACCTCCAAGAAATTGTATAAGCATCTGCAGGCAACCAAATTGATTTCTAATTCTTCTGTCAAGTCAGGATCTTCCATAATATTGATTAAGCTCTTCGCAAGCTTGTTGGCAGGAATCATTCTCTCTGCTGTGATTCCGTTCATCATCAATAACCTTTCTGATAACTCATTCAAGGTTTCTAATATAATATAGTGGTCATCCCGTTGGTTCAAATTGTTAATTAGCCCCTGCATCTCACTGTTATCTCGATCAAATCCATTAAACATTATACCATCCCTCATTATTCTGTGTACCACATCCGCAAACCCTCCATGACCTCCAGCACCACGCTCCTCGTCTTCGTCGCGATTGTTAAAACTTGCGAAAGCGTCCGCTCTTGTGCCTCCAAGCGACCTCATGGCTCTCAAGGGATCCAAGCGGGGGCTATTTCCATTTTCATCATCGTCGTTATCATCGTCGCTATCATCGTCTCGCGTCCCCATTCCCCCCGGTCCTCTCGCGCGTGTTTGAGTTAGCCTGCGCAAAAAATCGACTGGATCTGTGTCGTCTTCATCGTCGTCTCGACCTCCATCGTCTTCTTCGCGGTCTTCAGCTTCAGCTTGGTCCTCTTCGTCTTCCTCGTCGCCATCGCCGTATGGGTCGAAATCTCGCCTTCTCATCGCCTGGTCCGATAACATCTGCAAAGAGTCGTCATCATCCAACTCCTCTATCTCATCAATAAAGTCATCTGTATGGTTCTCAAAACTACTGTCTTCATTCTCTCTTTCTAGCATATCTGAGTCGACCTGGTCGGGATGATCTCGTGAGACCACTGGTTTTTTATCGCTGTAATCCTTAGAATTCGACATCTCATAAACTGAATAGTAAAAATAATGCAAACAGGGTGTCTAGTAGTGGTCTGTAATCAATGTAAACACTAAATGACCTTATCCGCCTAACTGGTATATAAATCAACCGCTGCATAACTATTACTAACGTCTGCTAGATAATCAAATGTCGCGATTGCCACAGGCATATTGAAACCGCGACATTATAAATACACCACATTCCCTGGTTATTATCTTATTCTTATATAAGTATTTGTCATGTTTTGCGACACGATATGTATATAAGGTGTTGTTGCTGCGAAACCAATCGTGTCCGTCCCTCCTGTACTTGCCGGAAAATCCCCCAATATTTTACTTTGGCACTGTATTATAAGCACATTTCTAAAACAACCATTTAAAACAACTCAACAACTACAATATGCCCGGAACATATCATGCATACTCTGCAAGGTAGAAACAATGGAATATGACCGAAGTCTCGTGGGGCTACTACGATTGTTGAGAATAGTTAGCGGTGTCCCCCACGGCAGGGGAAAATTTTGACGTGGGGATAACGCATTTTTTTAGCAGCCTTCCTAATGCGTTCTTGTTCCTATTGTATTGGGTATGTTATAACTGCCACTAGTGGAAGAATCATATTATATGCACGATTAGCCTATTCATTGGAGTTCGGGGTTGCATATCAAGCGTTAGAGGAAAAATAACTGGATGTTAAACTGGACGGATTATGCCTGTGGAAGAATTGTTGGCAAAAGATGGTGTAGTTAAAAAGGTCGCAAATCGCTGTTACGGCCTAGAGGAGAGTTTTTTTACCAACGGGACATTCAAAACTACAACATGAGTGACAACATAACAGGCTCAGGATTACAAGGTCAAGAAAAAGGGTCTGAGGTTTTACACCAAGAAAAAGGCATCCACACATTACATTACGAGGACAAGGAAGACTTGAAGAATGTGGATAAAGTTTCTGTATCGGAAGAATTGGCCAAAAATTTGGAACTTCCAGATTCATTGAAGGATTTGACAGACGAAGAATTTAATGCATTGGAGAAGCGTACCAAAAGAAAGGTCGACTTAAGAATTTTGCCAATGGTTGTGTTGATTTACATTTTGAACTACTTGGATAGAAACAATATTGCTGCAGCTAGATTGGGTGGGTTAGAAGAGGACTTGGGGTTGAAGGGTACCGAATACCAAACCTGTATTTCCATTTTATTCGTGGGTTACATTTTGATGCAAATTCCTGCTAACATGTTTTTGAATAAATTGGGAAAGCCTTCCTTGTTCATCTCTTGCATTATGACAGCTTGGGGTATTATCTCTACTTGTACAGGTGCTGTCCAGAGTTACGGCGGATTATTGGCAATAAGATTGCTTCTTGGTTTCGTTGAGGCTGGGTTTTTCGGTTCTTGTTTGTACTATTTATCGTGTTGGTATTCTAGAAAAGAATTGACATTGAGAAACTCTATTCTTTATTCCGGGTCTCTTATTTCAGGTGCCTGGAGTGGACTTATTGCAGCTGGTATTATCGAAAAAATGGATTATAAGATGGGCTTAAGATCATGGCGTTGGTTGTTTATTATTGAAGGTGCTATTACTGTGGCTATTGTTCCTATTTCTTATATTATTTTACCAGACATGCCAGAAAATACTAAATTCTTGACTCAACAAGAAAAGGATATTGTAATGTGGAAGTTAAGATTAGAAGTTGGTCAAGATGATTCAGATAAGGAGAACCAAGAAAGTTACAACGGTGCATTCCTTTTAGCCATTAAGGATCTTAAGATCTGGTTAATTACGATCACCTTCTCTTTCTTGGTCGCTGCATGTGGTGTTACTAACTTCTTCCCTACAGTTGTGGAAACACTAAACTTCGACAAAATGACAACTTTATGTCTCACAGCTCCACCATATTGTATTGCTGTCGTAGCAACATTTATCTGGGCAAGACATGCAGACAAAACTGGCGAAAGATATTTCCATGTTGTCATCCCATTGGTTATAGCATTAATATCGTTCATCATTTCTGCAGCAACCTTGAATGTTGGTGCAAGATACTTCGCTATGTGTATCATGATTCCTTCCTTATATTGTTCATTTACCACTATTTTATCTTGGATGTCGAATTGCGTTCCAAGACCACCTATGAAAAGAGCTATCGCAATTGCTATAATGAATTGTCTTGGTAATTCTACCTCAATTTGGAACTCATATTTATATCCATCAAGTGGCGCACCCCAATATTTGGTTGCATTTGTTTGTAATTGTGTTTTCATTTTATGTTCAATCGTTGCTGCTACTCTTTTAAGAATTAGATTATTGAGATTGAATAAGAGAATTACTTCTGGAAATATGAAATGGGAAAAAGAAATGGGTAAAGGTAATGATGGTTCAAACATTTCGCCACATTTCAGATTCTTATATTAGGGTTGTATACTTTTATTTTTACGAAATATATACTTAATACAAATATTGCATATATTCAAATTTAATTACTTTGACCCATTCATCATCATAATGGGCATGAATTATGCGTAAAATTGTCCGTAATGCTTCAATACAACCGACAACAGGCTACCGGTTGCATTTAATTATATCCTTGTATAATTGGCGCTTGAGTTCTAGAATGCTCAACTTATCCTTACTCTTATCGAATTCAAATTCTTCGTGGGGAATTGGCATAGTAACTGGTTCGTCGTCGGGATCATGATATGTAGAAACGTAAGGATGTTCTAGTGCTTCTTCCACGGTTAATCTTTCTTTAGGATCAAATATTAGTAATTTTTTTAACAAGTCAAGCCCCAAGGGGTTTATTGGTTGACCCGAAAACCTTTTGAGTCGGTTTGGATGTCTATTAAATACTTGGTTCAAGTTTAAAGGATTACAATAGGGTAAAGTCTTGATATAATTTTTGGCTCTTTGAGATTTTATGCAAGCCAAGTCTGATTCTGTTGGAGTACCAAGTAATTGAAATATTAGCATTAGCTGATGCCTATAATCGTTTCCGGGAAACAATGGAGTACATGTAAATAGTTCGGCTAATATACAGCCTACTGACCACATGTCTATAGCCGTAGAATATTGTGAAGATGTCAACATAATTTCTGGTGCCCTATACCACCTTGTCGCGACATATTCTGTTAACATTGAGATTCCAGAATTGATTGCCAATTTCTTGTCGTACCCTTCTTTTAAGATGTCTAGCCTTGCCAACCCAAAATCACAGATTTTTAAATCACAGTTTTCGTTAACTAATATGTTGGACGGCTTTAAATCTCTGTGAATCACACTAGCACTATGAATTAATTTTAACCCCCTCAATATTTGATATACAAAATATTGAATGTGGTCGTCAGTTAGATTTTGTGTGGCTATTGTCTTGTGCAAATCGCTGGGCATGTATTCTTGAATCAAGTAGATTTCGTTAAAGTTTTCAAAATTCAATGGCTTTTGGACATCGAAGATTGAAATAATGTTTTCGTGTCTTTTGAAATATGTCAATAATTTAATCTCTCTTAAGGCACGAAGACAAAATAATGGTTTCTCGAATGGCTCAAGTTTCTTTATTGCAACCTTTATTCCTGTTGGCTTATGAATAGCCAAGCAAACGACCCCATATGCCCCCTCACCAACTACTTGAATAACTTGGAAATTTTGAGAGATATTGAAAACAATTCTCCTGGGTTTTAGTTGCAGCATGTCTACTATCCTCAAGTACTGTCTTTATTATTCTATTTGGAAATATATATATATATATATGCCTTTTAATAAAACCATGTCTAATACAAAAGTCCCACATTTTGCAACTTGTGTGACAGACTTTGTGAGAAAATCTGCAACCCCATTATTATTATTAAAATCTGAAACTCCAAAACATTAAAAAAAAAAATGATCATAATTTGCGGAACCTCATTCTATTTGTAAAGAAAAATGGAACGTGTTAATATTATATGAAACATGACTCCTAACTACAGATCTAGTCTTGAGGTATATCATGTCTAATTTACGGGGGAGTTGACATTTACGTAGAAATTGCCATAATTTTCAGAATTATTTTATTATCTAGACGACGTTGCTGTAGGCAATTACATAAAATAAAAGTCTCCTTATATATGTTTGTCTGTATGTAGTACGTAAATAAAAGGCAGCTTGTCCGAGTGGTTAAGGAGAAAGATTAGAAATCTTTTGGGCTTTGCCCGCGCAGGTTCGAGTCCTGCAGCTGTCGTTATTTTTTTATGTTTAGCAATGCTGTCTTGTAGGAAACATTCACACTAGTAACTGTAAATTGACACAGACATACACTATATACATAGAAAATATAAATCTGCAAAACAAACATACGACAACTAGTATATAGGCAATTTTTTAAGGGCATCATAAAGCGGAATTCGTCATGAGTTGCATTTAGTTATTTATAAATATTTCTAGCGAGCTAGAATAAGGTTCATCATGTATTGATTTATATACATTAGCCATCTAACGATAGAAGTCTGGTCGCGACGTATTTAATCCATACTCATTCAAAGCACTACTTAAATCCTCCATAGTTAATACTATTTTACCTTGTTGGTTACCTGCATTACTACCAGTGTGTTGCAGGGGTTGTTGCTGATCACTCAGACCTTCCGCACCCGCACCCGAACCACCAACTGCCCCAGTTATCAGCTGTTGGTTGGCGTATTGCTGGCCCTGTATCAATTGCTTTGCCCTTACTTGTGGATTGGAAGAGTTGTAAACGGACGAAGAATTTCTAATACGTGAATATTCGTATGCATCCTGCGCTACATCCAGAATGAATTTTTGAGTGGCTAACGCTAGCAACCTTTTGATTTTCACGTCTGATGTCTCAAACCCATTTTTGGCTAAGTAATAATCAGTAACTGCATCAGGTATAATTGGGGCAAATTCACCATCCATTAAATCAAGAACCTCCTTCAAACTTTTGTCCTTTCTTGAGAGCTCTGGTAAGTCGGGTATTGCACTAGCCCCTGTAGATGGAAACACAGTGCTTTGTGATGGAGCTTCTAAAGGTGTTTTATTTTTATTTTGTCCAGATTGTCCTGGTTGTTCGTCAATATTATCATTAAATTCATCCTCTAATTCTTCATCATCGATCGGCATATTATTAGCTTCTTCACCAGGTATATTCTGACTCATATCTAAGCTAGGTTTATTCTATGGGAATGGGGTTCTGTTTCTATTCTTTCATATATTCAGGTTCATTTTGATTTTTATTATCAGCGCGACAAAATAGACTGTAATTAGGTAGTAAATGCAGATAAACTAATAGTTATAGCTATACACGATAATTGATGCAATGACAGATAAATTGCAAGACCCGTATGATTCTATAACATTCGGTAATTCACTACTGTTGCGTGTGGATGGTGCTGTTGGGGCAATGTCTTTATCACCCAACGGTCGGGACGCCGTATTAGCAGGAAGACGAGGACTCTTTATTATAAATTTAGATGATCCATTCACCACACCAAGATGGCTTCATCACATAACGTCTTGGGAGGTTGCGGATGTACAATGGTCTCCCCACCATACAGTAAAACCATCGTGGTGCATATCAACATCAAATCAAAAGGCATTATTATGGGATTTAGCAAGGCCGTCAAATAATGCAATTGCAAACGTATTGCACGAGCATACCAGGGCAATAACAGATATTAATTTTAATCCATCAGACCCAGAAATATTAGCTACTTGTTCTATTGATACGTTCATTTTGAGTTGGGATATGAGAACCCCGAGAAAACCCGTTGCACGGTGGGCGGAATGGAGGGCAGGTGCAACTCAAGTCAAATGGAACCATAAGAATCCTTATGAGATTGCATCAAGTCATGATAACTCCTTCTATATATGGGATTCTAGGAAAGGAGCATTGCCCCTTATAAAAGTTAATAAAGCCCATGAAGGAAAAATCAATGGACTTGATTTTAGAAATGGTTTGTCCAACTTTGTAACTTGTTCTAACGATAAAAAAGTGAAATGTTGGAATTTGACGAGTGTCGAAGTAGAAGATCATTCGAATGATTTTAATTACTTTGCTAATGAAAATAATAAAATTAATACGATACAGCCAACAGTAGTTATTAATGCGGATTACCCTATAGCGCGAGCACGGACTTTACCATTTGGTAGAACTAAGACGTGTGGAATAATGCCCTTAATAGGAGGACAAGATGCAATACATATTGTAGATTATGATTCTGCTCATCAACTAGCTATTGAAACAAGAAAGACCCAAGAGATAAATGCTGATGATATCTATACATTTAAAGGACATAACGGAGCTATGAAAGATTTCTTATGGAGAACTAGACATGAATCTTATGAAGGTTTTGATTGTAAGAACAAATGGAAAGATTACCAATTAGTTACGTGGTCTTCAAAAGACTTTGATTTGAAATTATGGCCTCATGATGAAGATTTATATAAAAAGGTTAATTATAACCCTTCATACCAGAAGATTATTGGTGTGTTTAATAATGATGAGCTGGACTCCGAAGATTCACCAAGGATACAATCTCCTAGTAGGGAATACTTTGATGAAAAGAAAAAAGCCTTTTATAAGTATCAGTCATATTGTATGGAACCACCAACTACTATCGATGATTTAAAACGAGACAATCACGGAGATATGTTGTCGTCATTAGCATTATACCAAATTGCACAGACCCATAAACAAGCTGGTGACTCTTCGCAATTGAATCACCTTGATTGGATTTCAGGGGTTCGTATCGGTCGTCGAGGAAGAACTAATGGTAACGATCAAAGCGTTAATACAACATTTGATGAAGATGGTCCTTCGAATTTGGGGGAAGAGGTGACAATTGTTGGTCATAAGTTCCCGAAAGTCCGTTTTGAAAAAATATCGGTTTCGACCGGAGAATTGGTTATCAGTCTAAAGGGACCAGCTCCATATGTGGAAACATCTAATGTTGATAAACCAAATGCTACAAATATTGAAAAGGTTGAAGACTTGGGGAATAATGAATATGTGGATAAGGCCACCAACAAAGATCCTGTAAAACCAAGTGCTTCCGAATCAGTCACAATCGAAGATAACACTTCTACAAATAATCTCTCAACAGGTGCTACTAATTTTAATAGTAATGAGAACTCTAGTGATAGAAATTTGAATATTACTGCTAATACGAGCATGAGTAATAATATTACCAAGAACATCAACAACACATCGGACAATAATACCAATAATAATATTAATGTAAATACAACAAATGCTAGTACTAATTTATCTAATACTAACGAAGAAAATGATTTGGAGAATATTCCTAACAATAATGCCAATAGTACAACTATTCAAACAAATGATGATATCAGTCCCGAACAGAGACTTATTTTTATCCGAATTGAAATAAGTGTTCCCAAGACATATCCTTATCTTGATGAAATCGACACAATGGTAAACATTCCTCCTAAACGAATGGCGAAATTACAAAAAATGAATTTCATAAGGTTCAAAATAGAAGAAACACATGAATTAACATCAAATTTAAAGAATGAGATGTTGAAGTCATTAAACCAAATAGCACATTTCTATACTAACAAATACAAAAAGTTTTGTTTAGAGCCATGTTTAAGGTACTTGATGGGCGATAAAGTTGAACTATTGGACTCATTGATGTTGGTTTCAAACCAAGGTGATAATAACGAAAACGTCGTCGATACAGATGTTTTGGTTCAAGAAATTGGAACTGAAGGGTGGGCAGATGATTTAATAAATCAACAGCCGGACGTAGAATTTAATTCTATGAAAGATGATTCAAGCTCTGACGAAGATAAATATGATTTCTCAGATTTAATACCTGTTGTTGATGAAGATGACGAGGACGAATTAATCAGAAGTCATGATTCTTTTAGAAGAAATGATATTGTTAAAGGTAATTCAAATATAAATGATTCTCGGACGAAGTTTAGCGATCATTCAAAGAAGGAGTCGAAAATGACTGATAGTAAATTTTTCGATTCAACCCCTGTTCCGAAAGGCTGTGGTGCAATGTGGTCTCATACTGGCCAACTAGTTTGCTTTTTTATTCCGAAAAGTAATGAGGAAGAAGAAAGTAAAGCGCTTCAAAAGTTTAACATTTTCAAATTCACAGATGGTGGTTTTAGTTTGAACACACATAGTTCTCATTATCAAAATAATGACCATCAACACAGGAATTCATTTGATGGTTCAATTTCATCACACTCTGAATCGGACAATGAAAATGAAGATTACGACTCTCATTCTGATAGGACCTCGTCGGATATTAATAAAGACAATATTTCTATAACCTCATCTTCCTCGAAGGATAGTTTTTCCGATGATTGGGATGATATTCTACAGGACGATGTTCCTTCCAGAGCAGGAATTCCAGGATTACTTAAAACTTCTGTAGGTCTTGGGAATCGTTACATATCTCAAGATAATAATCGTGGTTCGATTAATAAGTTTACGAGTCACACAAATTCCAATTGCAAGTCATCTCTTCCAGGTGGAACAGAGGAGCAGTCTCAAAGGAAAAAACGAAGTAGGTCCAATAAGAGGAATAAGAATATCGTAGGTATTTTTGATTTTAAACATTTGATCCCTGATAAATATGAACTCGCTTGTGAGTATAGGGTCTTAGGTGATTCACCAGAAAAGCTAGCTAAATATAATAGCGATGTCGCTATTAAATATGGCCTCAAAGAAATAAGTGATGTTTGGAGAATATTGGAAATGATTTTGGTGAAGGATGTTGAAATTGATAGTATTCGTCCTGCTTATGACGGTTCTCAGGATCCCAGATATTTAAATTCGAAAGGTTTTAAAAACAGCAGAAATTACAATTACTTGTTTCACGAATCTGATATATGCAAAAGATTAACTTTCAACAACAAGCATAAGTTCAATTGGGGAATCCACCCATTTGGACGGACATGGTTCGTAAGAAAAATTATGAAATATTTCGAAATTAAGGGTAATATTCAAATGCTTGCAATGTTATCCTGTATCTTATTTGAAAATGCAAATAATGTTAAATTCCCGGACCTATACAATATACCTATTCATACACCTTATACGGCTTTGCCACCACCTCCAATAACACCAGCTATGAGACATCTAAATGATAGTTATTTAAATCTAAACACGAACCCACGTTATCAGAAAGACGAATCATCAATTTTTGAATCTATTGCTACGGATAGTAGAACCGATTTTAAAAGCCAAGACTACGACAATACCCATAAAAATTCTTCAACTCTGCTTTTTAAGAGGGAACATCAACTGGTGAATGGAAATTATTATAGTAAATCAATTTCTTCGTCTTTTGATATTTGTCCTAAGGATCACATTTATGAAAGGACAGGGCCTTTTAAAAAGAGCATTCCATATAATGTGTCGTATTTGTCTACAGATTTGTCACAATTACATGGTTTGTCTAAGGATTCTTACCTTGTTACTTCGCCTAAGCATCATACGCGAAATCCGAATTCATGTCAAACTCAGAAGAAAGATAAGAATATACCAAATTCACTGAAACGTTCGATTCCAAGAATACAGGGTAGAAATATGACAAGACCTTCACCGTTTGTTACCATTGAAATGCAAAATACTGAATCATTGGATCTATATGATGACGTAAACACACTGTTATTACTAGATTCACAAGAGAAAAAAAAGATGAATAATTATCGACAGCAATATGCGGACATGTTATATACATGGGGTTTACCGATTAATAGAATTAAAATACTCAAGTTTAATTATCCGGGTTTAGATAATGGAACTAAAAATTCTGAGTCCTTATTTGATGTTCATAAATGCAACTATGGATTAAGAAAAATTAAGCCCAGTCAAAAGGCTAAGTCAATTAAGTTGACTAATCCCGTTGAATCTATAGGGACAAACTCATGGAATACAAGTAAAAAGGATGCATTGAAATATTGCAATCTATGTAATATGGTGGTTACGAAGAGATTGGTCGTCTGTATAAATTGTGAACATGTTTTACATTCTTATTGTGCTGTCGAATGGTGGACTAATGATACGAATAATGACAATGATACCAGCCTAGAATGCCCGAGTGGCTGTGGATGTAACTGTCTAAATCATAAACTTTAAAATTTGTAACACTATATTGACATCTATAATAAACATTTATTTATACACTAAGGTTGACGAGTGTTAACAATTTGATTCTTTAATTTGCCATCCCATTCATAACAAAGACCTTCTAAGTAAGCCGCAACATCGTCAGCTCCCGTAGTATCAATTTCCTGGTATTTCACATATTCTTTACCTGTTCTATTACTCACGGAACAAACCTTGACAGATTGACTTTCATTTCCAAGAGCACATTTTACTGGTGCATTTGCGGCAATAAAGCCTGATATATTATGAGATGGTGACCCAAAAAACTTAGCCAAATAGAAAAGCATTAACATACCATAGTAAGTAAACACATTTAAGAATTTGAAGAACGAAAAACTGGTAAAAATCCCTGGCTGAACCAAATATTGTTCAATTCCATATTCGCTTTTCAATTTTTTGTAAGTGCCAAAATGCATTAAATCGACTAATCTTTTAGAACCCTCATATGACTCTGGTGATTTCAATAATTGCAAATCGTTAAATGATAAATATTTTGGTTCAGACATCAAAGAGGATATCCACACAATACGTCCGCCTTTTTGTAACAAATGTTTTATCTTGTGGATTAAATAGTACGGACCGAAAACATTTGCCTGAAAAACTAATCCCATCTCATCATTCGATTTAACTCCGACTCTTTGGGTCTTATATGTTGGGTTAGTTACCCCTTCCATTGGATTTCTGCAAATTTCCTTGGTTGCTGCTATCCAATCTATTCCTGAATAAACCCCCTGTGCAGCATTAACAAATATATAGTCAATCTTCTCAAACTTTTTATTCAAGTCGTAGTATGCAGATAATACAGAAACCATATCGGTGAAATCAACCAACAAATAATCGAATTCTAATTGGCCTGTCCTATTCAATTTGGTTTTGGCATATTCATTAAGTAATGTTATAACCTCTTTGACCTTTGGCAATGTACGGGAAGTGACAATCAAGGTAATGTTCGTGGATGACGGTAATTGCTCCAATAAGCGGTATGCAATATTGATACCAAGATTCGATGAGGTACCTGTTATAAGTGCTACTTTTGTTTCATGTTCTTTAATCATAATACACGGAAGTTGGTTTCAATTCGTTGTTAAATATATATATATATATATATATATGTTAGCTGGCTATCTTATACGAGTGGATTTAAAAACGATAATCGCATTATAAAATGTCGCAAAAAGGTTGCAAATGTCGTTTGTATTACTTCATGATCGAAATCATTCACCATATAGATCAAAACGTCAATAATAAAGCAAAACCGATTTGCATTGACTTATTCAACTATTAAATCATTCTCCAACCCAGATTATATATGCTCTACCTTATTGTATCATTGCAAATATATAAAAAAATATTACGACAGCTGCAGGATTCGAACCTGCGCGGGCAAAGCCCAAAAGATTTCTAATCTTTCTCCTTAACCACTCGGACAAGCTGCCTAACTTCTAAGAAAGCTGTTTGGTTGATTCAATACATATCATATCTCCAATTAGAATTATAAGATGCAAGAGTTTTTCTGTTGTCGTAGAAGTTTACGAATAATCACTGAAGTTCCCAATTGGCAACTCACTGTCATTCCAGCCCGATTTTTTAATGGCAAGCAAACCTTGGGAGGTATGGTTTGGAGCGACTTCGTAGCAGTTGTGTAATTACATCAAGACAAAACAATATCATATATTATAATGCTGCTCGCATTATTTGAACAAATAGGGGCATAATAGATATATAAATCTTAAAAAGTAGCTTTTGTATCGTCAACTAAAGCTTTGAATCTATTGTAGGTGAAAAAACCTTCGAAGAACTCCATCAAGCACCAGAGAAACTTTCTAGTTGGTGATAATCTATATTTAACAGTCATTGGAAGCATAAATAAAAAAACTTCACCTAAATGAATAGAATATAAAGAATAGAAGATCAAACCAACATTCTTTTCAACTAACTGTAAGATCTTAAATACCATTGATGGTAATATAGGAATTATTTTTAAAGCAATCGGGTCCGTCGCAAGAGAATCTTTCAAGGCTTGAATATCATATACTGCCAAAGCTAAAAATCCGAATAGAAGATACAAGAGTATACCTTGACGTGGAGGAACAACTTTCGAGATTTGTTGATGGGAATAACCTTGTTCCGCTGCCGTATATTTTGCCATTGAGACTAATTTTCCTTTAACATCCTTCAAGCTGGTAACTGTTTTATTCTCTGATTCATTTGCAGATTCCCAATCAATCGACAATGTTTGAGGAGATTGGGATTTTGTCGAATCGTAAACAATAACTAATTTTTTTTCGTTAATCTCTACTAGATTCACCGATGATTTAACGATGACATTGGCGTTTACGTTTCCGTAGACCACAACATAATCCATAAGGGCCAATAGATGATCCTTATTCATATGCTTAATTATTCTATGTTTTATGTCCTGCAGCATTTCGACTCTTAAGTGTTTTGTTTAGATATAAGATGAAAAAATGATTATTCGGCTTTTTTTTGGATCGTTTATTGCGAGAGTGGTTGGATTTCGGTAAGCATGCGAGTCTGTCCGGCTTTTAATTGAAGAGGAAATACATTTTTCATTTTTATAGCATTACTATCGATAAGATCAAAATAGTTCTGTTTCTGTTTCGGTTTACAAGCCTCTTTGGTTTGGTCAATGTAGCGATCATGCTTGTCCAAATAAGACCATATGTACTACATAAGTTATACCCCTTGTCTTTTATGTTACAAATCAGATTACCGTAACATAATTTAAACAAGATCACATTCTGCGATAAGTATTATATATCTGACATGTCGTAACTCACTGCCTTGTAATAAAGTACGATTGTGATTTTATCTAATTTTATACTTTTATAATTTCATAATTCTAAGAGATATAGGGTATAATTGCAAAAAATAGCAAGTAAATATGCATCAAAGTATTAATCTTCAGTCAGACTCTCTTAATAAAATTTATTCAAAAAAGCTGGAGTGCCCAAATTCTTAACTAAATGGATAATTTCATTAGCATATTTATAACATTAATATGGGCAAACGAAACATAGAGCTTACGTTGGCTGGAACACATTTAAAAAATAAACAAAAACGAATGATTTCGCCCAGGATCGAACTGGGGACGTTCTGCGTGTTAAGCAGATGCCATAACCAACTAGACCACGAAACCATTTCATACAGATTGTAAGGAAACACGTATTGTCATATACACAGTATATATCATGATAATGATATATCATAACGATGATACACCATGGTTGCAAAACAGAAGCTATAAATAAGAGTAGTATTCCCCTGAGTAAGTCCGAGCACGGAAGGAAGGGAATTAGGAACTAATAATCGGTAGTTAAGGTTAGTTAGTTAGCTAAAGAGTAATAAAGTTAGTTATTAAGAGTTCTATAGAGGTTATAGAACATATCTATACAGTAGTTAAAGATAATTACCCTATTGGAACCCAGTTCCCTTACACAGATTGTATAGGAAAACCATATTAATATATACGATATGTATACCATGATAATGATATATCATGACGATGGATACACCATGGTTGGTTGCGAAACAGAAGCTATAAGTAAGAGTATCATCTCCCTGAGTAATTCCCAATACGGAACGAAGGAATTAGGAACCAATAATCGGTAGTTAAGGTTAGTTAGTTAGCTAATGAGTAATAAAGTTAGTTATACAGAGTTCTATAGAGGTTATAGAACTTGTCTATACAGTAGTGAAAGATAATTACCCTATTGGTACCCAGCTCTCGTACATAGATGTTTCACCTAATATGACTATACATTTTGAAAGTATAATTGTTATTTACCCAGTTCATATATTAATATTATGTAAAATATACCTAAATTACTTATGCAGAAATCAACCCAAAAATACTATAGTACAGTACGTTATTTGCAATGACTATATCAAATCCATTAATAAAGCCCTTACCGTTTTCAAGAACTTGACAAATTCTTTATGATGGTTAAACTCATTTTCAAGCAACGTAATTATATCTGGGGATAGCAGCGGTAATGAATTACCTACTTTGAACAATTCTCCACCAACATACAAATCGCACCATACTTCCTTATCTAGATCGTTTGGATCAATATTGCTAAATATGAACTTTAAAGAATCTTGCCCGATTACATCAATCTTAAGCCCTAAATATTGCTCATACTTAAGTAATTCAGGATAGTCCCTTCGTAATTGTTCTGCTAAATTGTTCAGAGACTTTTCCAAAATATCTGTTGTAGCCTGTACTTGATTGGTCAAGTTATGTATCTCCATTTGTAATTCATCCTTCTCACTTAATAGTTTATCCTGCTTTCCTGCCAACCCATCGACCTTTAATTGTTGAAATTGTAAATCCTCCATTGTTTTCTTAATAATATCTTTAACCTTTACTTCCTTTTGTTTTAACTCTTCTATATCGGACTGTAGTTGGGTTTCTTGATTTTTTAGTTCATTCACTTTTACGTAATGGAGTTGTTTATCGTTAATTATGGTTGACCTCTTCTGAGTTAATGTATTATCGAATTTAGCAGAAAAGTCATTCATGAGAGCCTGTAAGGCTTCAAACTCATCGATAGGTGATCGATTGATAGTAGACATCTTTGTTGTCGATTATTAAATAATCGCTAGAGGAAATGACTTTATTTGTTTACAATTTTTATTTTTTTACTCGCGACAGAAATAATAAATTCAAATCATTTTTAATCTGATTTAGATTGAATTTATTTGCTGTACAGAAATGGCAAAGAACATAGAAATAAACGTACAAGGAACGACCGTAACACATTCAGTTAAGTTACTAACGTTTAATACATGGGGATTGAAATTTGTTTCCGAATTAAGGAAAGAAAGATTACAAGCTATAGGTGATAGATTAGCCAGCTCAACTTTTGATGATGAAGACTATGATGTCGTAGCATTACAAGAAGTATGGTGTGAAGAAGACTGGGATTATATCAGCAATGCATGTCGAGAAAGGTATCCATATAGAAGAATATTTAAATCGGGAATTGTTTCTGGGCCTGGATTAGCAATTCTAACTAAAATTCCTATTGAGTCAACTTTTCTTTATAGATTTCCAATTAATGGAAGACCATCCGCGTTCTTTAGAGGGGACTGGTTTGTAGGTAAGAGTGTCGCAGTTACTTTGCTAAAACCACATACAAATGATTCCTTGCCAATTGCGATTTTGAACTCACACATGCATGCTCCGTATGCTCAAAGTGGTGATGCAAGCTACTCTTGCCATAGAGCATGCCAAGCTTGGGATTTTGCAAGAATTGTTAATAATTTGAGAAAATCAGGATATGCAGTAATTCAAGTGGGTGATTTGAACTCTAAACCTGGTTCGTTGCCGTATAAATTATTTACCGTTGATGGTGGATTAAGCGACTCTTGGGAAATATGCCATAATAACAAAAATAACTCAATAATTGCGCCAGAGGATGTCGCAAATATGGACCCTCAGGAACAAATATTAGTCGGTGGTATTACATGTGATTCCCAATTAAATACTTGGAGAGCCAATAGAGAAAGATGGGAAGCATGCAGACTAGATTATGCATTAATTGATTCTCACAATATAAAGCCTACAAATGCTAGTGTTAAATTTATCGAGATGTTGCCACCACCTTTAAATTGTTCATATTCCGATCATTTCGCATATAGCACGGAATTGGTGATAGGTCTGAAAGAGAACTATCATTATAATCAAAACTCTGAAAGCAACAAAGAAAAATTAAAAGTATACGAACAACTACGCGAAGAAATTGAATATTATCAAAAGCATACCATTCCTTTTCAGACAAATTGGAGAAAAGTTCATTTCATTTCATCGATAATTGTAGTTGTTGCAATACACGCAGGAATTGCATTTGCAGCACGAAAAAAACCTTGGTCCACCGTTTTATTATTATTTGTAAGTACGATTGTTGGAATAACGGGTGTCATCAATGGTTTAATTTGGTATTGTGGAGTTAGATCTGAGCTGAGAGCTTTGCAGGAGGTTCAAATGGAAGTTGAAGATGTATACGCATTAATCAAAAATGCATAGATTATTATTATAAATTATATACATATATAAATATACATAATTGAACTAATTGTATATAGTGTATTTACATTTCATATATCAGATAATATTAGGGCGTGTGGTCTAGTGGTATGATTCTCGCTTTGGGCGACAATATAGGAAACTAAGTTGACTACTTCAAGCATGTGAGAGGCCCTGGGTTCAATTCCCAGCTCGCCCCGGTTTTTTTTTGTATTTTTACAACTGCGAAAAGCCACAAACAAGCCAAATGCTGATATATATATAGGAGAATACGCAGTTTTGAAGTACAGAATAAAAAGAGTAAGTAGATACTACTATACAAGCCTTGATGAATTCAATTGATAAGATCAATGATTTGGTCAGCGAAAAGTTCGAAATGTTACTTAAACCGAATTTGAACATAGAAGAAATACCAATCACTCTAGAGCCAGATTCTTCAGAGGTTCCGACAGAAATCGAAAGTCTGTATCAATTGATTGATATATTGCATATAATCATATTGATATTGACAGTTATAATATTGATCATGGTTATTAATTTCCGTGTATCTGAACCATGGACTCTCAACCAGTAAGTATAATGAACGTGTCAATAATTGAATCTACTTTTTGCAATTGACTAACTATAATAGTGAATCTTCTGTCGACTTTGTTATAGAATATCTCCAATCTTTGTCGCCTCCGCAGAGACTATCATTGATTAACTATTTGTCTGCGAAAGTATAGTATCAATTTCTGTGTAACCTAGGCATTGCCTAACTAGTATATTTTTCGGTAAATATGCAAGTCAGAAGAAGGGTCACAACTTGATAGGTTTTCAGCTAGATTTGGTGACTAATTAAGACTGGTTCGTAAGCATATTTATAATTCAGTGTGCTATCAATGTTGCGCATATACAGCATTATTGAATTACGTAATTGTTAGATTGAGGTCAGCCTCACATTAATACAATAGTTTACGTTTAATCTCGCATACTAGGAACCTGTTTTTACGATTGATTTATAATCGCAGTTGTTAAAAACATACACTTGAACCATAGAGTCATTCCATTACTTAGTAATACAAGCTATATAACGCCGAGATCTTCTACAACCCATAAGGAATTGATTTGAACATGTAAACTTGAAGCAAAATAATTATGTCGATTTTCCTGTGTAAAAAAAAAGTCAATTGGTTCTTCAAACATGTCTACTTATTCTGTGAGTAGTACATCTAGTTCAGTAATGTCCAAAACTTCGAATTTATTCATGAAAGTGCCATGCAAGAGTGAAAATCATTCTGAGAGACAAGGAACGACTCGTGGGCCTAATCTGTGTGTGACATCTGAGCATTTGGCTCTTCGTTAGCTTCTTCATATATACATTTCTTTAAATCCGTCAGGTTCCCCGGTGAACTTGAACACATTTTGCTTTTTTAGTTTTTAGTTAGAATTGAATTAAGCATGTCATTTCTGTAGTATTTCTAGTTGCCATGAACATTTCATCAATGTAGAACCATGATATTGTAGTTACGTGGTTGTAACTTCAAAGGTAGATACGCTATTTACCGAATATAAATCTTGAAACTAAAAGCGCAAAAGATTCAAAAATCGTTGCTTGTCGTTGTAGGTAAATATTAATAGGGGAAACCACCATAGTCTTTCACCAAATTCATTACTCTATTGATGCTACATATCGACGTAATGCCTTTGAATATGCTAAAGAAAAGCTGAATATTACTATATCGTTCTGAAAAAAAATGCAGCTATAGCTATCACTTTTTGTGTGGGTTTTTTTTCCCTAGTTTTTGTCTTGGATTGACATCAATTAGTCCAAGATTTTACATGGTATGTCTTAACGATTCGCTACAGATGTTATTTCGTTTCTGAGAGTACAGTTTTAACTATGGGTCAAAATAGCATTACCCGGATTAGCGAGAATAAAATTCATAAATATTATTTCGAAATACGTGTACGTTATTTGTAACAACCGGTGACGAAGCTAAACATATAACGATGATTGCAAAGATTGTATATATCTTGTTCACGTTGAGCATAGTGTCTGCAAACCTCTTTGATTTTATACAGCACCAATTTCAAGGGACACAGCAACAGACTCAGAAACAAACTCCCGGAGAATTCGAAAATGCAAATCTAAATTCGGGATGTTCCAAGTATTTATGTCCTGACACTTCCATATGTGTCGACGAACCCAAATTCTGTCCCTGTCCTTATCCATCATCCCAGTTAAGGTGTTTTTTACCTAGTGGCAGATATGTTTGTATTTCGAAACCTGCAGGCGAAATTTCATTAAACTACGGAGACCCAAAGACCAACTGGAAGATCGATGCTAAGGACGACGATATAAGAGACTGTGGTTGGGTTGGGAGAGCATGGAAGGGCTTAGTTTGATCAATTTGTCGTATATTCGGTGCATGAGACGACCTTTTCTCGTATACCACGGCTAAAGCCTTTGCATTCACCTCTAATAACTGCACCCGCGAGTAGTCTCTGCATGTAAATATCTTTTTTCATAGAAATTTGTCTAAAGTATATATTCGGTACTATTGTCCTAATAAACATGCACACTTTTTGCATCTATTGTTGCATTATTTTCACCTTTTTTGCACTCGTACATTATGCTCAACTTCTACCCCAAACAAGGTATCCAGGGTTCTGTCGCACTTAGCGATACATCTTTACCCTGCACACCTTTTGAAATCATACATACTTGGAGCAATCAACTGCAATACACCACTAAGATCTCATCGTCACAAAATCGCACCACCGCAGCTTGCAACAAATTTCTGTTCGTATCGCAGCGTACAATTATCTTTTAATCTCCACTAATTTTTTTTGCCACCTTTAGGCTTAATCGTTATCGACTTTAATGTTTTTTTATGATGCACCGTGTTAATGAGGGATACACACTGTTATACTGAGGTCTTATCTTGCTAATACAAGGCGTCTCTTGCTAATGCAAGACCAAGCAATAGCTCAGGTTATAGATGGGACTAGTCATGTATTTCTTTTTCTTCGCAACATCGAACCATCGCTTCGTAACCACAAATGACTCCACCTTTTTGTGAATTTTATCAACCTGAATAATAAGATCTAAGCAAAAGACATTAAAAAGCTAAGTTAGTTCTAGTAAGACATATCAGGAACTTATAAAATACATATAAAATGACTATAGATATAGTGGACGATACGAGTAATAACTTCAAGCAAAAAGCTGGAGGAAACGGGTCGCATGGATATAATAATAGTAACTATTATAAGTGCTTTCAGAATTACTACCATGGACATAATTATTTAAATCCAAATCCACAATACATTACTGATATTAAAGCAAGTGTAAATCACTGGCAACTTCGGGACTTGATACAGGTCGATCAAGAGAGTGGTAAGCTTTACCATACCAAGGATGATACTATCAGGGTGGTGGATTTATTGAACCACGATCAGACGGGATCCGATAAGCACATGGAATGGGATTATTTCCCCAAATGTTTTAACCAAACACATAAGGGTATCATTGTTACGGGCGGTCTTTTGTCATCATCTTCAAAGGCATATTCGATGAACCTTCCGAGTCTATCCTCTCCGGGCAAGTCGATCAAGTCGTTCCGCTCGCCAAAAGGGCTTTTTTCGTTTTATAGCCCAGACACAGGTGTCAATAAAACGGTCAAGTTGGGGGATGTGATCAATAATTCTGTTACGGTATACCCGCATACAAACAACCAGTATAAATCGTACGTTTGCAATAATGACTCCAACTTATATGTGGTTGACATTAGCGGAGACAAGTTGTCGTTGGATAATAAAATCAACTGCGAGTTGAACACTTCGTTGAATAATGTTTGCAGATCACTGA
This sequence comes from Debaryomyces psychrophilus, assembly GCA_900186205.1. NCBI lineage: Eukaryota > Fungi > Ascomycota > Pichiomycetes > Serinales > Debaryomycetaceae > Debaryomyces > Debaryomyces psychrophilus. The sequence continues at coordinate 201,289 of FYBW01000009.1, read as the reverse complement.
CGAATGATAAATTGTTGACAGTTACGGGTGACTCGTCGTCGATTTTTTTGCTTGATCCTAGCTCAAACACAAAGATTAAAACTATAAAAACCGACCATGACGCAGGGTTTGGTATCTCGTACCATCCGAACGGAAATCTTTTCGCGACAGCATTTCAAGATGGTACATGCAGTTTGTTTGATATTCGTAATTTAACCAACCCTTTGAGCGAAGTTAAGTCTACGAGACCCGGCCATCAAGCGGGTGCATTCAGATGTTGCAAATTTGCTAATTCTTCAGTCAACGATTTTTTGGTAATTCTGGAACATGTTGGTAGAGTACATCTTTTCGATTTAAGAAACTTGGGTAATGAGAATACTGACGACCACCAAGTCATCGTGTTCCCATTTGCATTGGACCAATTTGCTGACTATAAAAAACAAAAACAAAATATTGAAACAAAGTTGTCAGCCGATGGGAATGAAGAACAGGAATGCTCTGCGAATGAAGAGCAAGTTTCGCATCACAAGTTTGGTATTTATGGAGACACAAATAACTTGTTCAGGTCGAATGAAATCGGAGAAATTCAACAAAAGTCTGATTTACAATTTACAGCACCGTTAGTGTACGACTACGATTATCTCACTAACGTTAATCCAAAATTATTTAAGAATTACACATATCAAACTCCACCTCCATCGAATGATTCCGATAATCTGTATTTACCACCTCCTGAATTCAACTATCCTCAGTGGAATTCAGACACTAATAATGGAAATGAGGATGCATCTCCCGGTAATACGAGAGCCTCAATCTCTATTCCACCCCAACAAGCTGACCCAAATTATCAATTTGGTCCTGGACATAGCGATACCATTGAGTATTTATCTCATCCAGGTAGCGCAGAAGCACGTCGTGATTCACATACAATCTCCAGGTCGAATTCGTCATATGACTATCACTACCAGGAAGCCTACCAAAAATCAGTTAATCATATACATGGTGAAATGGAATTAGCGGGTATAGATTGGTTTGATAGACAATTATTGATAGGCTGCGAAGATGGTGGTGTTCTCAACTGGGACATTAATGTGTTAGGGAGGAGAAGCTTTGGAAGTTTTTCATATGTTTAATATTGTTGGCTTTTTATTATCATATCCCATATTGTAACAATATGACGGGCTCAAATACGTTCTTTTATATAGGTTTCTGTTTATATATAATTTTGATAATAGTAATATTTATATCATGTGATTAATCATCGCGTACATAATTCGAACGCGTTAGGTTTATGTAGATATCAACATCACTTGTGTATTATCGAAATACTATAAGTGGGCGGTAAGAGTTGACAGGTCATGTACATATCACCGACTCAATACTCCAAAGCATTCCACGAAATCAAGCGAACATCGTTATCTCATTCCACTTGTAAATTAATTATATTTGTCTCATGTTTAAATATTGATTCGCTATGTTCAGCTAAGATTTTAAGTATCATATTGAAGAAAGAGCTAATCCAATACCAGTTGATACCGGTAGTGGGGTATTCTGATTTAAAGAATCACTTCACGAGATTGGATTCAGACGTTACGAATGTTATTTTGATTGGATGTGGTGCAATGTTAGATTTAGAAAGCTTCTTTGAGATTAACGTTGAAGATTACGTTATTGGCAATGGTAATACAGAGGACAACGATGATCTTTACGTTGATCAGTTGAAAACTGGTGCTAATTTAAGACGAAAAATCTATATCATAGATGGCCACAGACCATGGAACTTGGACAATATATTTGGATCCTCGATGCTTGTATGCCTCGATGATGGATATATCGAAGGAAATTTAGACAAAGAAAAGGTGGCATACAATATGTTAGTGGAGCAAGAGGTCGACTCTGATGAAGAATCGTTGTCCAGTGAAGATGGGAACGAGAACGAATTTGAAGACGAGAATGACGATGACAACGATGAAGACATAATAATAAATTCTCAGGATGACCCAGAAACGACATCACGTAAACGAAGAAAACAAGAGATACAAATGAAAAAATTAAAAAAACAACGAAGAGACGAAATATCAAGTTGCGAGGATGTCGTGGAAACATATTATAACCAGGGTACAACAATTATAACTTCGACCACTGCGACGATATATGCATTATTATCATCAATCGGTGAAACGAATATAGAAAACTTATGGTTAGCAATCATCGGTACGTCTTCGTTAGATAATCACTACCCTGAAGTTTATGATAAGATTCAACCGCTATTTAAAGAAGAGGTATTCAGATTGAACCCCTCAAACACTAACCCGAATGCGGATAAAACGGCGGACTCTACAACGTTGAATATAGACAAAGACTATCATTTGTTTTTATTACGCCATTGGACTTTATATGATTCGTTTTTTTATTCAAGTCATGTTAATTCGAAGTTGAACTTGTGGACGGAGAATGGTAAAAAGAAGCTTCATAAACTATTTGCAAAAATGGGCGTCTCTTTAGCCATTGCCCAGCAAAATTGGCTTTATATGGACATCAGCATAAAGAAACAATTACCAACCATTTTCAATAAATATTTACCACTTTATGGATTGGAGGGGATAGTGAGAAATGGATTTATAAGAACTTTTGGATACTCTGGACAGTTATCGGCGATAGAATGCGTTGAGTCCCTTACGGCATTACTTGAATATGATAAACGTATATTGGACGGTAACAATAACTTTAACGAAGAAGAAGACGGTGAACTTGATGATGAAGATAGGATTAATTCAAAAATCGAAAGAAAGGAAAAAGTATGGGTGAACAATTTTTGGTCGTCCTGGGATGCCTTAAATATGAATACAAATACTTCAAAATCTGTTACTTCTAAACCGTCTTTGTCAAGTTTTAAAAAAGCAAAGGGTTTTGATTTATTACTTCAAGGATTAGAACATGCCAAACAAATCCAACAAATCATATTCAGAACAGGAATGTCCTTGTTAGAAAGGAAGTTGGTTAAAAATTTAAGATTGTATAGGCTATGTGTCTTGAATGATGGCTCAATTCCAGATCTCGAGATTTTCAATAATCCATTGATCTTATCTAAATTAGGGTCTTGGTTGCTAGAAAATATAACCGAATTGGAATTTTTGAATTCTGCTTTGAATAAGTCATTAAAGCCTTTAGTTGTGGCAAGTCTTGATGTTGCGAGCGATACTTACTTGGTAATAGGGTTAGCCCCGAAATACCCCAGGGGCATGGATAATTCAACAAAGGCAAAATTGTTACAGCTGAAGGACGAATCAACGATAACTACAAGACTTAATACATTTAGTGTTGCATTCCAACAGGTGGCTAATACGTCTGGTGCAAAAGTTAGAATAGATAGTTTTGACAGTTCTGTTATCGAAATTAGGAAGGATGACTTATCACCTTTCTTAGAAAAGTTAACTCTAAGTGGATTAGTTTAGCATTTATAGTTTAATATATTAACACGATATTACTCTAGAAAGGTTGATGTAATTGAGTCAGAGCATCTATTAGATTGGATGCGGAAAAAAAAATTGGCGACAACTGCAGGACTCGAACCTGCGCGGGCAAAGCCCAAAAGATTTCAAGTCTTTCTCCTTAACCGCTCGGACAAGTTGCCTTATTCTTAAAAGTTATTGAAAAAGGAATCCTTATATATATATATAGTAATAGCCAAAAAGTTTAGAGGGCTGTTTGGTTTAGACTTAACAAATTTATAGTTAATTCCTTTTTCTACAATGAATTCATAATATTATTTAATATTTGTATTATCATTAGGCGTTAAGTAGTTGAAATATTTCAGAGTATACTTAATTTGGTTTTCATTTATCATTCCTAACCATTAATTCCAAATCTTCAATATTTTGAATTTCATTTGATTTATTAGTGTCCATCTTGTACAATCCTCTATGTTCCTCTAATTGCGAAATAGCATTTGCTCTGACCTGACTAAGAACGATTTTGTGAGCTCTATGAGCTGGTAATGATCTATCAAATAATTTATCCATATCCTCCAATGCAATACCTTTAGTTTCTGGAACACAGTAGAATACGAATGGAATAGATAATACTGCTAAGCTTGCAAAGAAAAAGTAAATACCATACTCCATTTTATCAATCATCTTAGTGGTGAATCTTGACATTATGAAAATTGGAATCCAAGATATAGCTGCATTGATAGCCTGAACAAACGATCTAATATTTTGATCAAAAACTTCACTTCCAACAACAAATGGACCACCAGACCAAGCTAAAATAAATGATGCAATCCAAATGTACATCATTACAATTGCAGCAGTGCCACCAGGGCCAGCTTCAATTCCTGGTTTAGAGGGATCATTAACCTTCAAATATGAACCAATGTACCAGAAGCAAAAAGAGCATACCGAAGAGGAAACCATAAAAGCCTTTCTTCTGCCAAAAGTATCAACAACAAACAAAATGTAAATAAAGGTACAAATAAATTTCACTACCCCAAATATACCAGTTGAAAATAAAGTGGCATTCGTTCCCTCTACTCCTAAATTAGCAAAAATAACAGGTGAATAATAGTTGATAGATTGGATTCCTAAGAAATTTTGGAATAAAAATAATGAACAGGTAATGAGCAATCTAAACAAAATCTTGTGGTCCTTAAAAAAAACTTGTTTAAACGGGTCCCATAATTTGAGACCAACGTTTAGTTTTTGAGATTCTATAGATTCTTTAACTTGATTAACCTCGTACACCATATACTCATTATGCTCTGGTAAATTTCTAAACCATACTAAATTTTTAATAGCTTGATCATGTTTTCCTACACTGTATAACCATCTTGGACTCTCTTTCATAATAACGCTACCAGCAAAAAAAATACCGCTTGGTATTAATTGTACTGCAAAAGGAATGAACCATTGTGTTTTAGAAGGACTAATATGAGAATCAATTCCATAATTAATCCAAAATCCTACTAAATCACCAACCCTCCATCCGATTTCATAAAGTGCTATAACCCTACCTCTGATAGCAGGGGGTGATATTTCACTTAAATAAACTGGCGTTAAGTTTGTGGAAAAGCCAACCGCCAAACCTGCTAATACCCTACCTGCATAAAGTGGACCAAGGCCATTCTTCGACAGAGCAGCCAACATAATAGCCGATCCTATTGTAATCATGGTAGCGCTTATAATCAAGGAGAGTCTTCTACCCAAATAGAATGAAAATGGATAAGAAATTAATGCCCCAAAAAAGCATCCGGCATGAAAAACCGAAATGACGTTGGAGATTATATCTCCCGCTTCACTTTCTGTCATTTTATCAAGACCAAACTCAGATTTGAATGAGGGTAATGCAACTGTACCCCCAATAAATCCACCATCATACCCAATAATAATAGCTGCTGATGATGCAAGAAGAGCTGTTCCATAAACTCTCCAATTATATACGACTGAAGGTGTTGGTCTATCTTCAACCTTTTCAAATTTAAAGATACCAGCAAGTTTACTTAATAGCAGTCGATGTGGTTCACTTTCTATTGACTTTGTCATAGACGATGTATCTATCTTTTGAGATAATTGCAGTGATATACTCAGTTGGGTTTTGTTCGTCTTATCATCCATGATATTTCGTATAGTTAATTTACCTTCAATATTTATTCATAATACATACATATAGATATATATATATATATCTACGATTTTAAAGAGTTGTCCCTTTTAATACCCCACAAGCAAGAGATATTATCTTACAAACTATGTAATGAGTGATAATTTACGGAAGATCTGAGAATTAGAAGCGAAAATCAAACAAAAAAAACGTGGAGGAACGTGGAGGTTACCACGCAATGGCTGGAAACATATGTCCATAGTGCGATCCTCCAAGAAATAAATCGGGGGATTAGTTGGGGGATCATACTTTAACTCTACTTACGATTAAAAATTCTAAATTGTATTATTAACTATGGCAATACCCCCACGGTATGGTATGCGGGTAGAGTGGAGGATTAGAGAAAATGAACTCTTATACACTAAAGAAATCGCTAGAAACCGTCGTTACCAAGTTTTAACTCCAATTCCTTAATAACAGCATCAAGCTCATTCTTATTTTCTAACAAAGGAGTTAATTCATCAAATTTTCTCTGTTTTGTGACTTGGTCAATGAGGTTTTCCACCATGAATTTCTGTTCGTTCATCACCATCAAACTTTCTCTTAATTCTCTGATTTCCTTTCTGGTTAATTTTGGTATTGAAATAGGTTGTTCATTCGGTTTCATCAGTTCTAGTAATTTGTTTTCTTGTTGTTTGTATTCCTTGTTTAGAACTTTTACGTTAACTAATGTCTCCTGTAGAAATATGGTACATCCTTGATAAATGTTACTAATTAACCTTGTATAAGGTAGGTATGCTTCTTTTACGTCAAGTTTATCATTGACTTTATTAAAAAATTTACTTTTGAACTGTAATGTCAAAGATTCAAAATCTTTCATGAAAGCCATTAACTTGATCCTCAATTTGTTTGTTGCTCTGTTATTTGGATCAGTTACTAATGTCTTATATCGTGGAATCATAACCTGTATCTTTCTTTTCGTCATTAAAATCTCATCATATATCAAAAATACATCCTCCTCTTGAGTACTAATTTGGCTTTTTAATTTCCATTCATGTAACAAGTCATTTTTACAATTGATACAGCATCTTAGTGAAAAATCATCGTTTTCCGTATTTGATAATTCGTTGATATTCAGCCTTACTAATGGTGAATAATTTAGCGATACTAATTTATCCATTAATTTACCTAAAGGAACACTAATCAGGCAATGTGATCTTTCTCCAAACGCATCATCACAAACTATCTTACCACATAACCTACAATGGTGCTTTCTTATTAATATATTGAATCTGGATAAGCATACGTTACAATGTGTTATATTTGCATCATTTTGCCAATTTTCATAACCAACAATCTGTTTTTCACTTTCCAATATGGAATCTTTAGAGTAGTTTAATGACAACCATCGTATATTTAATATCGTCTTGTCTTTTGTAGATAAATAGTTATCTGCATGCAAATTAACCACTTTGATAAACTTCTTTTGAATTTTGTTTCTTATTAATTCTTTAGAATCAATATGAATTTGTCTTCTTTCAAAAAAGATACTTGATAAATCGTGTAAGTTCGACTGAGTGCCGTGTGCTAAGTCTGGTTTTGCGACGTAGCATTTCTCGCAGCATCTACACCATTGTCCTGCTTGTGTTGTATCGTATACCGGCTTCTTGCTATCCATAGAATTTTTCAACTTTACCTTATTATATGTATGTTGGTTACAAAACAACTCCCCACACTTTCTACAATTAACAATACCGTTTTTGACATTTAATGCCTTATTGCAAGTGGGATGTGAACATACGTTTTGAGAGGTCAGTGGCATTTTCCAGTGCATTCGAGTTATTCGTGCATTCAGTCTATCGGCCGATGGTGACTTTGTCATTGAGCGCACATCTCGCAGAATACCTTCATTTGCCGGTGTATTGTCGCTGAGACTAAATTCCTTGCTATTGTCTATTATGTCAAGTTTGATAGTCTTACGTTTCACTGGCGTAACTAATTCTTCGCGTGGTTCCTTCTTAAACCACTTCTTTAAATCGCCACTTATATATTCATTGTTAATTTTCTTTGCTGTATCATATTTGATTTCCGCCTCGTTTGGTTCACTACGTGTATCTGGTGCACTATGTTCATCATCGATATGCTGGTTCAACTGGTATAGACTAATCATCACCTCGTTACAGATTGGACACACCACGTCTTTGGTTATATCATTGATTTTGGAACATTCATCAGAGTTACTCTCTTCTTCTATCAGTTCGTCTGGACCAATTATCATATTTCTTTCGTCATTTCGATTAGGCGTGGGACTGGAGTGGGAATTTGCGTTTGAGTTGGAAAACAAGTTACTCGACTTGTTATTATTTGCATTCGCTGGAGACTTGAACGGCGATCCCAATACCCTCCGTTGCGTTGGAGGTTTTAAGTTAGACAGAAACATGTTTCATGCCGTGTCAATGAATGAACGAAGTTGCGTCTAGTGTATACATATCGATATCATCGATTTATCGTCGCTGCCCGGAAACTTGCAGTAATGGAACCCATATACACGTGATTTTCATAATGAGATCGACCGGTTTTCACCAAAAAGAGGACTTGGGCTGTTCTACGAGTACTGTTTACCAACTGACTGGTATTATTAGTAGCAGACGTATGGCCGGCATGTAACACTGCCATGACCGTCTACACCATGTTCTTCTTTGTACTGTATTCATTTTGATCAATATATAGAGAATCGTAACTCTCTCATTATACAGGTAATGCTAATTTATCTACAATTAGGCAACTTGTTAAATAATATCTGGAAACCCTTATAAAAACAACGGATGTACGAAGTGGATGTCTATGTTATAATTTTCGTTGTAAGATAAACCATCTTGTTAAATAATTTATTCCAATTTTTGAACTAACGATTCTAAAGCCTTACCGAAGTCCAAGTTTGGATCTTCCCAGTTGATAGATCCACTGGATTTTGCTGCAGGAGCCTTAGGGGCATTGGCATTGGCAAATTCAGCCTTGGCTTGTTTGATCAATTTTTCTTCTTTCTTCCATTCGGCAAGTGCTTGTTTTTCAGTCTCACTGGATTCTAAGTTGTATCTGTGGACAGCACCGTAAACAACACCAGCTCCTAAAACGGAGTATCTTAAAACATTAAAAGTAGCAGACATCTTAATTCTTCTTGTTATTATTTACTTCTGGTAAGTCTACCTTATATTGATGGTTGTATTGGGTATTTTTCATTATTCTACGTTTGTTTCCCTCGTTCGGGTGGAAAATTTCATTGGATAAAAAAAAAAATAGATTACATAATTCAAACATACTGCACAAAACTAAAAGCCATATTTTATTGAAATATCTACGGTACTTAATCGGTAATACATTAGATATGGTCCTTTTAAATACGACAAATCCAATTAATAAAGCTGTCATATATATACTTGTGATTGTTATGCTGTTGATCGTATCTTTTGCTACCAAGCGAGGATTTTCCACAGGATGTAACACGGTGAAGACTACGATCAGCAAGAGATCGTTTGGTTTTTCGTCCTCATGGTCTCAAGGTTCTTCTCATCAAGGAGGATCAACTAGCGCAGCTGCTAACAACTTTGCGAATTTTTCGGCTAAATTGACGCCGTTCAATATTGCGGTGGCGTACCAACCAAAGGATAGGGAAGAATCGAACCTATTTAAGAGCAAACATCAAAAACCAAGCCCAGCACAGACATCTCCGACGGGAGAAGACAATTTGTTTGTCTCAGAGCAGTCTCAGGATGGCTACGTTGCGCTTGGTGTGGCAGACGGTGTAGGTGGGTGGTCGGAAGCGGGGTACGACTCAGCGGCCATTTCCAGAGAATTGTGTGCCTCCATGAAATCTCTTTTTGAACAGCAAAAGGAACACCAAGAGTTAACAGCAAAAGGCTTATTGAACGATGCATTTAACGAAATATTGGAGTCGCCTAAGGTCGAAATAGGTGGGACTACAGCATGCTTGGGTATCTTGACTCCGGACTATAAACTCAAAGTTGCAAATTTGGGTGACTCGTGGTGTGGGTTATTCCGCGGCTACAAGTTGATAAACGAAACCAATTTTCAAACACATAATTTTAATACTCCATACCAGTTAGCCAAGATCCCATTTCAAATAGTAAGACAAGCTGAGCTTGAAGGAAGAAGGTATATCATTGACACCCCTGACAGTGCTGATGAGTATTCCTGGGACTTGCAGAAAGACGATATAATTATGTTTGCTACAGACGGAGTTACCGATAATGTTATTCCTAATGATATAGAAAATTTCTTAAAAGACAAGTTCGAACAACAATCTAAGTTAGATTTAGAAGATATTTCGAAATCCTTCGTCAAGGAGGTTGTTAACGTATCAAAGGACGTGAACTTCCCAAGTGCGTTCGCACAAGAATTATCCAGATTGACTGGTCAAAAGTATTTAGGTGGTAAAGAAGATGATATAACTGTAGTCTTAGTTAAAGTTACATAATTTTATAAATATATACTTAATTATCCATATTTAAAACTAGATTCATGATTCTCTCTCTATGTGTTTTTTGATTTGCCTGCTCTTTTCGTAGGGATTCTGCGAACTTGGTATCAGTCGGTAAATTAACTTGCTTTACATTACTCTTTTTACCTTGCTTAGTTAACAAACTAAACGAAATTTTATTTTCGATTGATTCTTGGGATGCATTCACCTTAGGTGGTAATGGGATATTAAATTTGTTCCTTGTAGACGCATTCGCCTTATTGTATTCGTATGAATCAAGCACGATTTTTTGAAATTCCTTTTCTAAGTCATCAGCAAATTTTCTGTCCTCTTCCGAAAACTGTGTCACCTTCTCTATTTCTTCATCATCGTCATCATCATCGTCATCATCTTCGTCGTCATCTTCGTCTTCATCCTCTTCTTCATCCTCTTCTTCATCCTCACTATCATCATCATCATCATCCTCATCTTCATCGTCATCATCATCATCATCATCATCATCATCCACTTCTTCTTCTTCGTCATCATCATCATCATCATCATCATCATAATAATCCTCAACTTGTTGAAATCCCTTCTGTTGAATAATTTCTTGTAATTTGTGTATAGATTCTGTCAAATCCCTAAATCTATCCATCTGCAAATTAGGGTAATATTTAGTAAATAGATCATTTAACTGGAATTCAATTTCGATGGGGATAGGCTGTTGCTTGCAAAAGCAATAAAATTGAAAAAATGTTAGGAATATTCTCAATAAATCCTCATTTACTTCATTTTTACGTTTAATTGATTTTAATTTAGATGATTTTTTGGTGCCAGTTGATTTCATGATCGAGTTTAGATTATTTAATAACATGCAACATAGTTGTATTCTAAAATAGTTATTAGGTAAATCAACTTCAATATCATAATTATTAGGTAATGGTTGATTATTTGGATGCCCCAAACATATAGTTTTGTATAATAGATCAATTATAAATTTCAAATTTAATAATTTCAAATTAAATAGATCACTAATAAATTTAACATGGGAAATTCTAGTCCGGTTTAATCTATAATCATTAAGTTCCAATCCTCTCATTATTTTTTCAATAATAGTGTCCACAGTTTTAATCAATAAAAACTTACAATGTTTTGATAATTGCTCTAACAATTTACTTAATTCCGCAATATTTTCATAGTTTAGCAAATCTGGGGATGCAAAAATTTCTAGCAATGTGGATTGAAAGTCCTCATCATTAGCATAATCAAATTTTTTCAATGACTTTAACACAAGTGCAAATGTCTTTGAGTTTAATTCATATCTAACAAGTCTAACTATGAATTGTTGTTGTGGCGTTAAATTTGGCTTATTATTATTATTCAACTGATTAATTTTTGTTGCTGGTGGTATTACAATTATTAGTAGATTATTAATAGCTAGCTTATCGTTAGCACTAAGTTTATCATTTTTCAGTTTTTGTTTCAATAAGTCAATCATTTCATTCATTAGTTCTTTATAATCAGGATCATGTAATAAAAACCTTCCACATTGTTCATAGAAAACTGACAAAATATCAATATTGTTTGTTAATGATATATTAATGGTTAAGCTTCGAATTTTATGAAATATGACATGTGTCGGAATTAACTTGAATTTGATCAATTCACAGAAGAAGAAAATATTCTTGAAGTTCAACTTATTATTGTAAATTTGCGAACGGAAACCCTTATCTAAATACATAATTAATTCATCAATTAATACTTTTAAACTAGATTCATTAATTTTTAAGAAACGGGAATAAAATCTTAAATTGTTAATATTTGGAGTTTCAATGAAGAACTTCATTATTCTGTTTCTTGTAGCTTTATTATTCAAATCTAAATTAACAAATTCAGATACTAATGCATCAATTTCTTGTTCGTTAGAAACCTTTTCCAATTTCGTAATAAACTCATTCATCTTTTCACCGCTTGAAACGTCAGATGATACCCCCCTTTTATCTGATATTAGCTCAGAAATATCAGGGATTTTAGTATAAAAATTCCTTTCTTTGATATTATCCCATATTTCTAAATCATCCTCGTTCGATGATTTATTTCTTACAACTCCCGTTACTATACTTTCTTCTTCTTCAGGTTGATTGCTCGGTAATTCAGGCATATCAATTTTCAAAACACTACACAAGAATTCACTAGTGCTCTTGAATTTATCAAACAAAGATGAAATTTGATTTATATCCGTAATATTTTCATCAAGAATTTTACCTGTTCTAATCGATGCCTTTTTATTTCTCTCAGTTAGTTTCCCTAATTTTGCATTTAATTGTATCAAAATTTCTAGTATTGCAGATGCATATATCTTGAAAATTTGTTGCAACGTATTCCTTGTCTCAAAATAAAGCAAGTCATTCTCATTAATATAAATTACATGCGTAAAGCGTTTTAAAAACACTTGGGAAATTGGTAAAGAATTTCCCAGTTTAATTTCGAAATTTAAAATGTCTTTCAATACCAAAATCACGATGGGTTCATTCTGAACTTTGGAATATTTCTTGGTTATGAAATCCGGTAAATTTTCACGATCACAATCTTTAATGGTTCTGAAAACACCAATTAAATAAAATTCCATTAAAAGCTTTATTAAATTTTTCTGTCTTGCTACTCTTAATTGGTCCTCCTTTTCTTTTTCTTGTTCATTGACATGCTGACTTGTGGGACTAGCTAATCCGTTTAAAAAATTAGTGAATAAATACGGCGTGAAGCTGGTGGAAAATCTTTGATGCAAGGCAGATACTATTTCTATTGCCGCCAAAATATCTTCACCTCTTGTAACCTTAAGTAACCCTGTACTTATAGACAGAATGATTTCTGATAAATACTTCTCTAAAGAAAGGGTTGCAATGTCTTTTAATATATTCTGATATTGGTCGCTGCTTATCGACGTTCTAATTTTCTTTATAAAGGTGGTATTCTTTTTTAGCGATGAGTCTAGTTTAGAGCTAGTCCTAAAAACAGTCTCACCATTCCATGCTCTGTTATTAAGGTCCAATAACTCTCTTCGTCTAGAATCTAACTCTTCTGACATTCTTTTCCATATCGTGATTTGGTATTTTTACATGTATATGTATCATTATTTGACTCGAAAAGACCAACGTTGACCGCGATCATGTGATAAACTTAAAAGTTCTTTAGTATGAATAATTTATTTATTACTATGGCTATTTACAATATGTATATAATTAATTTGCAAGACCGACAAGTGGATGTGGCCTACGAACTCTGTGGAAGACTCTTCCTTCGTCTAAGCCGAACTTAGACCTTAAATCATTAACGCTTCTGTCAAAATTCTGTCTCCAAACATGGGCACCAACAGCCGTCAAGTTGTTAACTGAGGTAAAGTCCCTGACGTCAAAATTTTCAGCGGAAATGTTGTTCAATGATAATGCTGCTGGTTGTTTGAATACCCAGAGACAGGCTCTTTGAATTTGCGCATTTTTCTCTGGTAATAAAGGTTCGTATTCTTTGAAGGTGTAGTTGTCACCGTTTGTTAATAACTTAGCAGGGTTAATAATATTGTCAACATTGTTCAATGGAACATTGCACAAACCATATTGCAAGGTGGTTTTAAATGAGTTGGTAGATAAATCAGGCGTGTCTGGGTTTATGATTATTACGGTGTACAATTGTTCACTATCGATTCTATCGAATTCTTGAATTTCTATCGTTGGCGGTTGAGAAACAGCAAAACTAGGTAAGATTGCACCTGGTGTGACCCAGTCTGCAAAGGAGGGATCAACATTGTGCGTGAATTTTACTTTAACTTCGACCTTTGGATCAAGTGTAGGTAATGTATCAGGAATAACACTTAATTGTTCTAACCTTTGCATGGAAATCATCATACTGTAAGACTCCCATTTGCTTTTCAAATATTCTCTGTAAACTGGTTGATTCTTGTCGATTTTTTCCGGGAAATACTCGCTATTATATAACACTTCAGGGTTTTGACCCTCAGCTTTGATCGACAATTTATCGATATGATTCTTTATTAGCTCGATTTCATTATGGTCTTCAGTATGGTTAAGTTTTTCTTTCAACGATTGAATTTGGTTGTAGTAAACTTCGCTTTCGACTTCCAACACATTGTACGCCATTTTGAAGGTGTCATCAATATGGAACGGTGAGTGGTAAGCACTCAGTTCTTCAGGTTTGGGAATAGAGGATGGTCCCTTTTCTGGGTTGATACCATCAAATAAGTCTCCATAAGTCTCGGAATCGATTAATTTCAAACTCGATGGTCTGTTTTTGAATTCACCCCAAACTCCTAACTTAACGGAATTACTGGATAAATACCTCACGTTCCTTGGGTTAACTGATTTCACCAAACGATTACAAATCATATCACCGTTGTCGCAACTAATTAAATCACTCTCGTAATCCAGGTTTTTACCATTTTTTTATTTCGTTGAGGTGAAATATTTTAAGACCAGACGTGTACAAACCTAATTCTAAAATATGCACGTGACTATTTACTATTCACTAACAGATCGACTTAGAGAGTTCAGTGGTGTAACTTATATGACAATACTGAGGTGATTCGTGATGCGTGGCCCAATAATTGGATGATATAGGGGTGATTCAAGACACAATGATAATAATTTCGAGACAGGATTCTTGTATGGGTGTAAATCTGCGCTAACTAAAATTTGCAGCTTTTCATGTGCTCGTGGAAGTTCTGAAACTTCCTGGGAGCTGCTACGGCGGACTTTATCACGTTGTACCATAAGCATCACTGGAACTTGTCGGGTAAGACGCAAACATTATTTGATGTACTTGTCGTAAAAAATGACAGTATTATTATAAATTATAGGACGGCACACTCTAAAGGCGAAATTGGAACCGTGCGCCAAATTTGCACCGAGACAGACCGATTATCGTACGGTTTATTGCTGTCCTAACCTGATTGCATGGCCAAGGAACACTTGTAACCTACATAGACACTTCGCCGTGGAGGTTAGTGCAAATGAATACATACATTCTCAATAAATAATCGTTAAATATATACTGACCTGTCAGTCTACTTAGGAATATACGAGGGAATTATAGGTAACCTGTCAAACTTCATAAATTGGTGCCCGTCTTCAATGTTCATCGCTGGGAACAACCCTGGAACGATGGGGTTATCACATTCTGGCTCGCTGAGTGGTTCATCGTGCTCCTCGGTATCAAGTTTTATGCTAGTGTGTCCTATGCCATCATTCACCTGTATCAGCGAAGTTTTTGGAAACTCTTCGTACTTGTTCGATGTATTATACTCTGACGAGCTGAAAGTACAGTCGCGCGTGACCGTCAACATGTCGTAGTACGAATTTATGTTCAAATGCAAATTCAAATTAAGTGGAAGGTTGGTACATGGTACGGGTGCTTCTTCAGTGGTGATTGTGATCAAGTCATCGTGATAGCTAGTTGATTCCATCAAATTCAAAAACTCATGGTACAGTCCTACTGTGTTATCCATACCAGCAACAACTCATAAGCAACAGACAACTCAACGGAAATCAATATTCCTCGCCAATGGTCGATATAAGTATGAAAAGGTCTTTTATTATCGCCTGGTGCCATACATTAAATGCCATTATTATCCATCCTATATGCAGGCATGAAATTAAATGTGGCCGGTATCGCTCGACGAACGGCTCTACGTGAGTCATACAGGGCAATTCAACCCTACAGAAGGCCAGTGACTACCAGTACAGGCGAAACACGAAACGGGACTAAAATACAAATAAAATATAACCACATATTAGCATATAAACGTCTAGGACTGAGGTCGCCTATTTGTCATTATTGAACATCTTGTTACCACTGAAGACAGCAGCCGGTGGTGCAGGAACCCCTATGTTGGGGTTATCGTGAGTCGGGTTTGTAGAAGCATGGGTCGTCGAGAGCGGATGGTGGTTACTGGCAGGCGAGAGCTCAATGACTCTGCTCTGTAACGCCAACGTGTAGTCTCGCAACTGTAAGTTTTCTGCCCGGAGCTCTTCGATGGTTTGCTTGAACGCGTTGACCTCGGCTGCCTGCTGCTCGAGATCCTTGATGTACTTATCTTTACGTTGTCTAAACGCCTTTTGGGCCGATCTGTTCTGTGCTGCTCTCTTGGTGCCCGACACAGGTCTCGACGGCCTGGGACTGCCCGACGAGGTCATCTTCATCTTTCCATCGCTCTCGTTCGATTCCGAATCTTGCAAATTGCTAGCAGCAGCCGCTGCTGCTGCTAGCTGGTGCTGGTGCTGCGCGTGCTGGTGCTGCTGGTGTTGTTGCACCTGCTGCAACTCCGCTGCTGCCTGTGCTGCCCTCATGTGGTCCTCGTGTGTTTGGTGCGAGTGCTGTTGATGCGAGTGTTGTTGTTGATGGGGGTGTTGGTGGTGGATCACCTGGTGTTGATGCGGATGCACCTGCTGGTGTCCCTGTTGTTGATGTGGTACCTGCTGGGCATTGGCAACGGCTGCAGCTGTGACATCTTCCACCGTTGGAAAGTCTGTGTCCTGGTGCCTAACAAACGTAGGGTCAATTTGTTCCTCTGTTGGATCCGTGGCCGATCCTTCCTTGTCGTTAGTCCAGGCACTGAAGTTGGTATTCATCCTGGAGTGTTCTGTAGCTGCAAATTGTCTAATATCTTATGTAAGGGTTATTTTTGGTAATGTATTACAAAGCAATAATAAGTTGTTTTGAAATTCGTTGATACTCGAGAACGATGTGGTGAACACACGACATCCTGAAACTACAACGGTTTATGAACGACTGCTTATTATACATAGACGGGGAAACCAGACTCATAGAGGTAGATATCGAATAGAGCAACATACAGGGAGAAGCGTGATACGTCGAGATGTCGATAGAGAGCGTGTTTAGGCCGCCATCTAATGGACGGAAAACCAGCAATTTTTTCCCTTCTGGCGATGGGAACAGGACAGGAAACAGGAATGAACTTAGTGGATCGACGATGGCTGGATATATGGGCGAGGACTTTGCGACGACAGAATTGGCGGATTTTAGTGCTTATGGAACGATAGGAACAGATGCAGCATATTCGGGGCCGTCCAGACGACTGGTGGGCGGAACGGACCCATTAAAAGGCTTTGGAATGGGATTAGGCGGTGATTTAGGTGATTTGGGCAATTTGGCCGGTAACTTGGGTGCAGGAGCTAGTCTTGACTTGAGCGGTGGTTTGCGGACTAGATTTGGTGGGAGCAGCAGCATGGACTATATAAACATCAGTGGATTGAACCTAGGGCCGGTCATGGGCGACATCAATACATCGCATTCGATTTGGAGTGACAAGCGCAAAGATGGTCTGACGTTTTCACAGTTTTTGAGCCAAGAAATATCACCCGGTATAAAAACACCAAGTAGCCAAAGTGGCATTGAGAACGATGACTGGAGCCGGGGGTGGCGAAAGGACGGTCGGGAGACCCAGGAAGTTTCTAACGTCCTTACGATTCCTCGTCAAACTTTCTACCACGCGAAGGTGAACAACCCAGAATTTGTGCCCCAGACCCCGAGGCCTAAGAAGCAAGTCGTATCGAATACCAATACACAGCTTATCGTCAAGTTGCCTGCGAAAGCCACGGAAACTCCGCAGTTCCCCAAGTTCCACAATTATTTCTTGGGCGAGAAGAACGACGTTAACAACGAGGACTACTGCTCCACATTTTATAAGAGGAACAGTCTTGGCTACATGTTCATCAAAGAACCGTCAAACTCACTCAAGGTAAATAATTCAGGACCCCGTTCGTGGGTGCAGTTGAAGATCAAATTCCCGGACACCAACAGCGCGAAGAAACTAAAGGTGGATATCAAGCAGTTACCATTTTGGAAACCAATAAATCTCAATGCCAAAGACACGTCGAGGGCGAAAAAGATATCCAAGGACAAGAAAAAACTCAATATCCTGAAGCGGTTTGACAAGTACAATAGAACAGACAGCTAATTTCAACATAGTCACCATAGACGGTGTAACATATACCCAATATGAGATACCCAGCTTCGATTATATAGACAAACATACATAACCTACATGCATCGGCTCAGTCTGTCTTGCGACTCACACCATTTAATACACGAAACGTAAAGTTTAGGGAACCTAGGAACAATAAAGAGCCGTCAACCTTACAAAAAGCTTCAGCTTATTATTGAATAGCAACATTTGGACTACACACCACAATTCCAAACACAAACGACCTTGTGATTCAAGCACAACAACTAATATAGGCTAGAGTTATAACTATTGCAAAAAAATCGGTATTACCAGTATGTGCAGTCCAAAAATTTATAGTATATACTTGCTTATATAAGTAATTGGTGAAATATAATTGGTTAGACGCATCGAACATTATGAAGACCACCATGAATCGTATACGAAGTACTAAGACATCTTACATTTAACAGTTGGCACCATATGACTTTCATACCAATAAGCTACTCAGGTAGCCTCGGGAGGGAGGATCTTCAGGCAACTGAAAACAAAGAAAATTGACTCAATTGGCCATGAACCAGAAATCGGTCACGCGCACGACTCGTATGATCCAATAAACATCTCGGTGGATATAATAAATGCTAACGAGATGTTAATTAGTACCATACTTTAAATACCTTCATTAAATTTGACATTGACGATGTTTGCCTCTACCATCCGTTCCGCTTTAAGAGCCAGAGTTGCTACTCCAAGAATTTCTAATGTCGTTAGAACTAATGTCGGCATGACCAGAGTTTCAATCCCACAAATTAGAAATTATTCATCCCACCAAGAAGAAACGTTCGAAGAATTCACAGCTAGGTATGTATATAATTGAAATACGAAAGAGAACCCCTTCGAGAGAAATTTTGATGTCAATCAAAAAAGAATTGAAGAACCAACCGTACTCCAGATGTGCATGAATTGAGTAAAAAATTAGTCGTCTGCGTTGGAACACTTGCAAATTCATCGAGCCTATACTAACATGTTTTTTTTAGATACGAAAAGGAATTCGAAGAAGCTTACGACTTATTTGAAGTCCAAAGAATTTTAAACAACTGTTTTTCATACGATTTAGTTCCAGCTCCAGCTGTTATTGAAAAAGCGTTACAAGCTTGTAGAAGAGTTAATGATTACCCAACTGCTGTTAGAACATTTGAAGCTTTAAAACACAAGGTTGAAAACAATGAACAATACGAAGCCTACTTGGAAGAATTAAAGGACATCAGACAAGAATTAGGTATTGATTTAAAGGAAGACTTATATGCTGGTGACGCTTAAATGCGTATTCGGTACAATTTAACTTAACAATGAGCTATACCGCTCAGAGTGTCACTCTATAGGAACCACTTTCAACCATTACGTTGCAATGGTTGAAAGTGTCATGATTAAACTTTATTTTACCTGTTTGTTTTTTTTAGTCTATGCATTTTCCATAGATTCATTCATACTTTTTTTCCTCTGCAACCTCGCTGAGAGGTTGCTTTAAGAATAATATATTTACATTACTACTGTTGTTGTGTAGGTCGTAGCAGAATTTGAAGACAATCCTGACTTCAATATAGATATAAAATCACGTGCAAATGGCAAGACTATACTCAATTGAATATGAGTTGATTATACCGGTAGTTTTGATTTACTCCCCAATAAGAGATATACTGAAAATGGGCGTATATATACCTCCAGGTAGTGAAGGAAGTGATAACGGGAAAGACAAAGGAGGCGGTGGTAACACTCTTACAATACCAAACCCAGCATCGTTCATACCGCAAAATCCAAGCTTAGGTTTAAGATTATGGGGGCCACTAGTGCCCGCTTCAGATAATTTACCAGCTTTGTATTTTCTTACGTGCTTGCAAATAGGAATTGGGTTATTGAGTTTTAACAAAGTGAGGTATTTAAGAAGGTCTAATTTGGCAAAATCTCATATTGAAAACACCTGGCAAAAACGATCTACCAAATGGTTGTGTGCAATGGGTGGATCGTATTTGGTTTACCAATCTGGCATTGAACTATCAAGACTAGCGATGCCGTATGATCCGTGGTATGATGAGGCAAAATTCTATAGAAAATTGGCAATCAAGAATGGAGATAATCCAAGTTGGTGGTTTGGCGCAACTGGATATTATAAGCCTATGAATTATAAAGAATGGTATGCGAAAATTGAAAAGTGGTTTACCAACCAAATAAATATACTTGATGCAGAAAAAGAGAATGAAGAGAAAGGTTCAACTACGGTTAGTACTCGTAGCAAGACTCCACAGTCGCCTCTTCTATCCAGTTTGGCTAAGAAAGGAAAATATTCGGAGATTTACCAAAGCTTACATGAAAGCAACCTTAAAAGATATAGGAAATTATTAGACGAAAAATTGAATGACATAAATGAATTGAACAAGGCTGAAAGACTTGACATGATTATGGAAGGTAAATCATCAATAAAATATAACGAAGAATATTTGAAGCCTCATATTCAATTAGGTAACCATAGAATCGATACAGATGAAGAGTTTGAAATGGTTTGGTTAAATTTTGAACCGTGGGATGAGTTGAAAATGGAAACTGACTATGATATTAGATTGGTGCCCAGGTGGAGATGGAGCGAGGACGAAGACGTTGAAATGATAAGTTCGGAACCTGTTCAGTCAGAGTCCAAATCCAACCTAGTTAGTGAAGCCGGTGAATCGCATATATGAGTTAAGTTACAAGACGTTTATTAATTCATAATAAAATAATATATTTACAAGTTAATGTACAATTCTACTTTTCTCCAATCAATTCTTCCGCCCACTTTAAGTTTTTTGTAGAATTATCTGTGTTTAACATAGGCTTTTCGAATTTAGACAAGTGTTGTTTCCAAATTATATCAGCCGGGTCTTGGTCAGGTTCAACCCATTCGAACCCATCACCACCGCTCATCCAGTAGGCTTGCATCTTGATATCATCTAAATTGTCTTTCGCTTCCATTAATCTAATCTTCTTTCCATCTCTAGTAAGGCCAGGCTTTAATGTATGACCTTCATAGAGTTCATCTTCGGTACGACATAACTCTTCAATTAATTCAGGACTCGATTCTCCACCTGATGGACCTCCACCATTCAATGCAAGATCAGCTTCAACTATTTTGGTACACATTGATAACTCATCTGCATGTCTAAACCAGTGAGTATAGAATGTGCCTTTTTGCCATGATAAGTAGTTCCCACCTCCTGCAACTAATTGTCTTCCAAATCTGACAATTGTGACAAAAAATGAGGAATTCAAAATATATGTTAAAATCATTGCATTAATAGAACTCAAATGTCTCCAGCTATCTGATAAATATCCCCATTCAATCATTTCTTGAACTCCAACCTTGGAGAAAAGTGTAATACCAATGGCCGAACCCGCTAACTTAAGGACGCCTGATCTAAGTTGAGTATTCTTATGATTTATGTAGTTTTTATGGCCAGTTGTCAAGTCGGTTATTTTCAATGCATTCTGCAAATCACCGTTGAATAAGCAGAAGCGAAAAGGTATCAACGCGATTGATTTATCAATATATGCCTTTGGATTCCTCTTATAAAAATTTTCAATAATTTGTACAAATGTATTGGCAGGAAGTTTCATTAAGAAAATCTTAGTCAATAATTCTTTATTAAATTCAAAATTTTCATTCAATAAGATTTCCTGAATTTTATCGTTAACTTTAATATTGGTTGGATTCTCCCAGAACTTGTCATAATCATGAATAGACTGTTGAACATCCTGGCATGCTTTAAGAGCGTCTATTACTATTTCTTGTGATACCATCTCATCTTTCTTCAACAAATGCTTATCGATCTTTGATTCTAAGGCAGTGAAATCATTGCTGTATAGGAATGGGTTAGCATTAAAGATTCTTACGGTTTGATGTAAATTCCTATGGCCTATTGTGTCTTGGATCTTTAATATCCCTCTATTACGCAAAACCTTCCTGAACATATTTCCAAGTAACACCAGTTTTCACAATTGAAAATAACCAAACCTTATTAGAATGGTTTCAAAAACTTCTGAAAAAACCGATAAATTACACAAAACTTATACCTTATTAAACAATATACAAAATACTTATATAGAACCCGAAACAAACATAGATATTTAAACTAAGAGATTCGCGCCACACCCAAAGAGTGTGGTTAACCCCAAACACATGAAAAGGTTAGATTTGTTCAACTCAAGGGAACCAGAACCAGAATTCGATGAGCTTGAACTAGAGCCAGAATCAGAACCAGAACCAGAACCAGAACCAGAGCTAGAGCTAGAGTCAGAGCCAGAAGTAGAATCACTTTGTTGCGTACTTGCAGCTGTGGAACGAAGAACCCTGTGAGAAACAAAACTGACACTTGTTGGTGCTTCCGTTTCCTGACCTCCTGCAGCAGCAGCAATATCAGTAGCAGTATCAGTAGCAGTAGCAGTATCAGTAGCAGTATCAGTAGCAGTATCAGTAGCAGTATCAGTAGCAGTATCAGTATCAGTATCAGTATCAGTAGCAGTATCAGTAGCAGTATCAGTAGCAGTATCAGTAGCAGTAGCAGTAGCAACATCAGAAGCAGTGGCAGCAACACCTGCTGAGGTGGTTGCGGTCTTGGCCTTGGTATCAGTGTCGGTCGCACCAGTAGCACCAGCTGTAGTAGTCGATTTTTCAGTCTTATCCGTTGTACCTGTATTAGTGGTTACCGTATTAGCCTTGGTATCCTTAGTGTCTGTTTCAGCATCAGAAACTGCTGTAGTTGCGTCAGCACCAGCAGCAGCGCCAGGTGGAGTGGTGCTGGTAGTCCGAGCCCCAGCAGGAATTGGATTAACAGGCGTTGTGGTTGTTGGGGATAGGCCTCCAATACCTATACCACCATCACCCACATTTCCACCCATGGCTCCCATAGTTAATGCTGTATTGAATGCAACAATTGTCAATAATGTGTAAGCGTACTTCATAGCCTTTATATCCACGAGAATTTAAAAATAATACAATAAGCAAAAGGAATTTCAGTAAATAAACGAATGTTTTAATAGAAGACTCGAAAAGTTTTAAGTATTGCTCTATCAGTGTCGGATATAACCAATATTAATTTTTTATCTATAAGTTCGATTTAATAAATGTATTTATATATACATGTTCTCTATTTATTAATATTTAGTAGAAAACAACGCGAAATGTGCTCAAAATCTCGTTTTTCGCCCTATTCCAATAGGAACAATAGGTCATGGATATGAGCTATTACACATACGAATAACAAGTAAACACAGTCAAATAATTGCTTGAAGTACATGTCTTGGTTAATGCCTTTTTTAATATATATACTATTCATGGCTTAAATCTGCTATATAATGCATTCTCACGTATTTCGAAGTCCCTTGTAAATAGCATGGTTTATATAAAAAGACGCATCTGACGCAATAACAGAATATACGACTGTAAGTGAGACATTCTGAGTTCTTGAATAGTCCATTAGTAGTTGGTTATGACACATTTAGGAGGCCAATTAGGGATGCTTATAATCCCACGCCCATACCTCTCTAGAAAGATCATATAATGCAAATGCAAATGCAAATGGGAGTTGTGATTTTTCTACTTTCTCTTCTTCTTTCTCTTTTCCATTTTTGGACCGCAGTCTGGACAGTACCAAATTTCATCGTCTTTAGGCGGTGCTGTTATACCCACACAGCTCCAATGGAACCATTCAAACTTACAGTCATCGTTATCACACCCAATCATTTCTCCGAATGAGACCCGTTGACAGAAACAATACAAGTTGTTATCTGCATCCTCGCCGTTATTACCTGGCGCATCGTTAGGCCGAGATAATGAGTCAGTATCATATTTCTTGTCTTCAAAATCCTCGGATTTCATTCTCTTTGAAGGTCTTGATAAACCATTCGTACCCTTTATGCCAAGCGTATGCTTCCTCTTCTGTGCTTTTTTGAGAATGTTATTCACACCGCCGTCTGCTACAGGTGTAGATGCAGAATATCCTCTCGGTGTTGAGGTCCCTGAAATATTATCACTTAATCCATTGATAACGCTGTTCATATCAGATGTCGGTGTCGCTAATTCCATTACATTATCGACAGGTGGTAGTAGCTCGTCTTTTTCTAACTTCGCTATATCCGTTTCAAAGTTTGATAAATGCTTAGATACCAAAAACAACGCTGTATTCGCTAACAATATTTTTTCCTTTTGCAATTTCTTGACTAACATCATATCTTCTTCTATCTTATGATATATCTGTTGCTCCTTCGGGTGTTTCGTTAGAGTTCCATTAGCTCGTATAAACTTATGTATTTGATTATCTTTTGTTTGGTATCTCTTTCTTGCATCTTGTATCTGTACATCTTTATTTTTCAATTCTTGCAATAAATGCTTCACCTCTAAAGGCAAATTAGATAGATCTTGGGTATACTTATCTAACACAGTGGTTGTATCCATATTGTATCACAACCTTTATGTGTCCAACCGTTGTTTAGTTATATCCTAAGCTGATAATATATTTGTTGATGGATTTATTTCGGGTTGTGTGCAGTCCAATATGACTAGGATATTTTTGGTCAACTGAGTTAATTGAAATCAAACAGTTTAATAGAACTGTACTATTAGCAGATGTCTCATAATGATATCGGAGGATTTAATTCGACTGTTAGAAGAGCTTTCAATTAATGAAAGTGAATTTGAGGAGACAGAAAATATATTAAAAGGTATTTCAATCGATATCAAAGATCAGAAGAAGACTTACAAAACATTATTAAAATGTTCTGAGACGTCAAAAGTATCTGGATCTCTTTACAAATTATTAAACGATGACATCCAGAAATTCTTGAAAGGCTTGGAAGTTCTCGAAGATTATAGGGGAATAATTCTTGTTAATGTCATTAAAACCAATGCAGCAAGCGAAAATTTAGAAAGTTTGATTTTGAAAGTATTAAACATCACTCTGATTATACTTAAGAATTCTGATAGTTTGGGTAAAGAAATCTTTTATTTATCCCTTTACTTATCGACTATATCAAATTTTAATATAACAAATCCTCAACATGTATCGCTCATGTTGCAATTCTTGAATCCATTCCACAACCAAGAGAGTGAAAAAATGGCACACGAAGTTTATTCTTTGGTGTTGGTGATCATCATCAAGAATTTACAATTATTGAGTAAGGATACCACAGAAACGATTACCAGTTATCTAGAGATATTGACAGATGACCAAACAGATAAAGTGTCGATAACAAATTTTTTGAATTTGGTAAAGATATTGGAATTAATTTTTCCAATTTTGCCATCTATTGCATCCGCGATATACATGAGTGATAGTTGCAAAGAGATAATATTACATAAAGTTTCTAAAATATCCACTATATCCCTGGAATATACCATTAACCAGCTTATTACGACTGAAGTATTAAAACTTGTTAGCAGTTCATGCTTAAATGATCAATGTCGTTCATTTAATTATAGTAACTACCTCGAATTATTGAAGATTGGAATTACACTAAAAGGCGAAAAAATTCTGGAAATTAGACTATTATCGGTACTCGACATTATTAAACTCTGGAATTTTATTCAATTAGAGAAGGATAAGGAAAATAATTCAAAAATAAGCATGACTTATCTATCTGATATCTTAATTGATTATTTGAAGACGTATGAGTCCGAAGAGGATAAAAAACTTCTTGAATACTGTGTTGAAGGTTTGGCATATTTAAGTTTAAACGTGCCTGTCAGAGAAAGATTAAGGAACGATGAAAACTCGATGGAGAGTATATTAATTGCATTAAAGAAAAAGTCTGTAATAAATGAGAAAAACCCCTTGATACAATCGTCGTTGGTTTATGGACTTTTGTTAATCTTGTCAAACTTGACAAAATTGAGAGATATAGGTTCTGATACAGAAAAGAAAACAAGTACTTACTTGAAAAGCTTTGCGACACCTAATAATTCAAATAACAAGGACACTGAGAACCAAGAAAACATTCACAATTTTAATAAATCGTTATTGAAAAATCACAAAATTATAGAAGTAATTTCTAAACTAAAAGTTTATAGGCCACCTGATTCGACAGATACTAATAATCGTACAATCATAAATCAGGTTATTTCGATAATTTCAATGATATCCTCCAATCAAGATAAATCTACAAGACAAGAACTTATCAAACAAGGTGCATTGAATATTGTTTTAGATTACCTTATTAAGAGCAGTGTTGTTAATAAAAATTCAGGAAATGAGACACGGCCGATTGATATGAAGGAGGATGTAATTGAGACTAGACTTTTGGCTTTGAGGTGTTTAGCGAGGATCCTAATTTCAGTTAATCCTTCACTAGCATTTAACAAGTATGATATAAAAACAAGTTTACCTTTCTTAATAGAATTATTGGGACCTGATATTTCCGAATATACTGGGAGCCTTGAGAATACAGGAGATGATAAATACCTATACGAAAGTGTCAATAGTTTGGATAAATATGAATCGCTTCTTGCGTTAACAAACATTTCAGCGGCTCAATATAGTAGCCAAGCCACTGAGTTGAAACGTTTAATAATATCAAAGACATTTGACAAGTATTTGGATAACTTTATAATTGACACTGGTATGCCTCAAATTCAAAGAGCAACGTGGGAACTAATTTCTAATTTAATAATGGAACCAAGTTTGTTAGTGAAATTTTTTAATATAGAGAAACAAGAAAACTTGGAAAGACTACAATTATTAATCAAGCTTTTGGATTCAAGGGATGAAGCATTCCAAATAATTATTGGTGGCTTATTGGCAAATGCAACATCCGAGTTTGAGATGATATCTCAAATATTGATTCAGAATGTCAACTTGAATAATCAATTGTTAACAATATTCATAAACATTTTTGAGAACCAGCTTTCTAATGATGATTTATTGTTAAGAACAAGCTACATATTATTGAACCTAGTATATTCTGCAACAAGCATGGATATCAGTTATTTGTATAAATTAAAAGAGGATAGAAAATTAAAAGTCTCTTTAGGATGTGCATTGCGTACTAATAGAAACAAGGAGGTTCTACGAATCATTACTGAAATAATTAAGGTGGTTAAATTTGAATAGATAAATATGTTACTATAATTCCAGCAGTATTTTAATTTGATACTACACGTATTAAATCTTTTTCTTCGCATCTAAAATTGAATTAGTCTTTGCGCTAATGTGTCTTGGTGATGCTCAACAGCATTGACAGATCGCCTAACACGATTGGAGGACTTATCGTTCTCTAATTTCACTCTAATAGCTTTGTGCAAGTTAGACAAATATTCAGGGTAAGCGGCCCCTGTATTTGCAGCAAGCGCTCCCTTTAAGCTATCCTCAATCAAACAGTCCTTGAATAAAACCTCAGCACCATCTATACCTTCTCTAACAATTTGAATACCCGCACTTCCAATTGCAGATGCCCCCGTTATTTCAGTTTGGAAAAATCTAATCAAATTACGAGCTTGTTGAGATATGTGGGTTGGCAAATCTGGTATTTCATCTATTAATGGGTTAATTTGATTCACTGATTCAACATCTTCGCCAAATAGGTCCTTTATAAGAAACGAATTTGCATTTGGGTGGATCCAAACAAAAATATCTATGCCATTGCATAAAACATACACGCCACAATCCAATTGATTATATGATAGATCCTTGTATTGGGGCAACTTAATGAAATAGTCTGGGTTCTCAGTACCCTCTTCCGGAACCATGCAATCATCTTGTTGTAATATATGGAGTTCAACTAATGCAGGGCACAAGTGGTATACTAATCGTTCAACAGGCATATTCAACAATTGGAAAATATCTGCCAATCTAGTATCAGCTGTCAATGTAGTTGAATCTCTTAAGGCTCTAGATTTGATAAACGCGAGCATATACATCGGTAAATGTTTTAACGAATCAGGGAATAATAATTGATTTGTTAATGTACGATGCCTATTATGGCCTAATTCACTCATGGCTCTATACTGAGTAAAGACCTCTACCAACTTTTCATTTACTGATTCTCGTAATTCGTGTAAAGTTTGTTTTCCAACAAACGATAAAGTATCTCTAATAATTGTTGTGACAACCGCGTCTTGTTCAACGAAGTTAAAGACGTCGTCCAATGTTTCACTAACTGCTAACACTAAATTAATGACTCTAACTTTTCTGATACCAAATGGATCAGTATATAATAAACCTGCTTGAAAATGGCAATCATATTTTGTATTCAACTTGCCATCATATTGTAATAATACCGTGAAGGTTTGATCTTCATTGAGAACAGGAATGATCGGGTCTTGTGCACCGACACCAACAACCGAAGCCTCGGCAACTGATGAGGAAGTGCCATAATATTGGTTGACCTGTAAACCACTAGAACAACGTAGTTTTAATTGACCTTGATAACCTCTAGACTTTCTTACCGAATTAATGAATCTCGCTGTAAACGATCTGCTGTCTCTTTCAAAATTAAAGTTTGACCACTTGTAAACAAAACCACCGCTTACGGAGCATAGCCATCCAATGTTTGATAAATCCACGGCAGTAGGGGAAACAACGAGGCATTCTAAACCAACATTATTAGAAATCAAATCCTTTGCTAGTAATTGATAATATTCATTATCTGGATTATAAATACCCTTCTCCTGTTCGGGTGTAGGCGCGCGTCCAATATTCTTTCTATCTTTATACGTCAAACTACCGGGGCCCCAAGAAGGTAAATTGGAAAGTACTGAGGTAATCTTACCACCTCCAACGGATTTAAGACACATCATAGCGGTACGGCAAGCAGCAGTAAAACAAGGCTCTGGGTCAGCAATAACATGGTCGCTATTGCTTAACAGTTCTAAATTGTTCAAGGCATCTTCAATGCATATTCTACTTTCTTCGGGATCTGCAAATAATCCTTCGCTAAACGGAACAAATGGGTCCTCAAGATCAGATGATATAGCAAGCTGCGTAGAATCTAATGCAGGGGATAAATTATAGAATTGCAAACGTTTATCGAAAGTAATTATTGCAAACTTACCAGGAATACTCTTTTTTTGAGGTTCATTTGGATCATATGCATCATCGTGTTCACCATAATCCAGACTATACAAGGTTGCTCTGATAGTGTCAGCAATTAAAACAGGCAAATGTTGTTTAATACTTTGTTCACTTATATCAATCAAGAAAACATGATGCAATTCATGGTTAACTGTGTCTGCACCACCCACGTTATATTGTTTCGGAACGATAATATCATATGCCCCTTTATGTAACTCAGGTTTTACATTGGCATCTGTCCTGGCGCCTGTAATTGGGTTCACCATGGAAATATAATCATCGGGAATAGTGTTATTTGGAAATTGACAAATGTTACATACAAATCTGTTATGAGTAATATGCTGCATTGCTGGATTCATGTAGGTTCTACAACGGCGACATCTAGGAGGGCCAACATCTAATGGGTCAGCTTCCGTAGAAAAACCTAGATTTTGCATATCAACAACAGGAATCGCATCCTCAGTCGCCAATAATGGTGCAAATGGTCTTATTGTAACCGAAAGGGGCAATTTAGTTGCATTTCTCAATTGTTCAGTCTCTGGCACATTATACATTGTTGACCTTATAAACTTCGAGGACGCCGTACCTTGATCAACAGTATGGTATTGTGTACCTGCTGTTGGCGGAACAATATTTTGAAATGTGAAAAATGATTTGTAGGTGTGATCATCCTCGCTAACTTGTGTCATATATTCCTGCTGGTGACGAAATCTTGCATTTGCTAGAGAAAGATTTTGAGGTTCATTCTGTATGTGCATTGGATCAGGTGCTGTAAATGCTTGCATCAGACCAGTTGGTATCTGGTCAGAGTATGGCAGTGTAATTGTCGAGTCCACATGAAGTTGTGGCTGTGAAAATGATTGATGTTGTTGTTGGAATGGAGTCGAAGGTTGGGTAATATCTGGCGAATTGAATTCCGTGTGATATGCACGAGCACTTCTCTTCTTTTTTGATTTGGATACTCCACCATTATTGAGCGATAAAGTTTGCACATTCGATGCTAGTTCTTCGTGTTCTTGTTGGGTATCTCCATGTTGTCCTTCGTTGGTAATATCTCCTGTAACTGATGGTACATATGCCATCCTGTTCTACTTGGATCTTGTTAACCCTTATAATAAATACTAAACTTATCACCAATATTTCAAAATTTTAATATCATAGAATGTCGCAAAAATGTCAGTAGGTAAATGTCGTAACGTTTATAGAACATATAGATTGGCTGACATACATTCAAATGTATAAGAACAGTAGTTATAGAATAACAATGATAAATAATGCTGATTGATAGAAGGCATTTGGAAAGTATTATAAATGAGAATTGTTCTATATATGCATTAACATCGGGGTCTATTTCTTTTCAAGATTTTTATAATCATTCATGGTCCCAAAATTTTACCGACTCCTTCCTTCCAGCATACTACTTGACCAACTGTAGCATTGCAGATTTGAGAGAAATATCACTACTCGGTAATTTGCATTCTTCAAACCTCACAAGATGGGAATATGGTAGCCATTATCACACATATGATAAGACCGATAATGGGGATGCATTCGTCGCGTTGCTATTTTCTATTAGTGGGACATGTGTCTCCTGCTGGATGTTGACGTTATTAATGTTCTTATCACCAAAGCACAAGAGGAAGCCATGGTTAACTCAACTTGCTACGGTTTTTTACTCCATTCTAGCCACGATAATCCTAAGTAATATTACAGATTCGACCGCGAAACAATACTATAATGATTCATTGAATTTAATAAAGCTTCATAATCTGGTGTATGTTAGCAATTCATATAGAGCCATGGTAGTGTTTTCGCAGCTATTCACCCAATTGGCTTGGCTTCAAATTGTTGCCCATATATCGAGGTTGAAATTTAAATGGTACAGTATAATATTATACTTAATTTTGATATTAACATTTACGGTGATTCATGCAATCTATCAAGCTAAATACAATAATAATGAATTGATATTCAATTCATCTTTTCATTCACCTTATCAAAGGTGGAGATTCGTAATTCTTATATTGAGGCTAGTAATAGTGACATGGCTTGCAGTATCGTTATTATATTACACAGCAGTGATCAAGAATCCCAGAAAAATATGTTATTCGAGAAAACTATTCCCGATAGCAGTATCGTCGTTAGCATTATTTGTTATTTATATTGTGATCAATATTCTCTCCTTGAGTTTGTACCTTAATGATTGGCAAGTGAGATCGTGGTTGATTTTAATTTCATATCTTATAGAAATTGGAATTTTAACCGCAATATGGGAATGGGTTTATGGCATAGAATTCTTAGAAAAGAGGTACGAAATCATGGGCATGCTTGGGAGAAGAATCAGTTTGAACGATGTCATCAGTTTTAACCTGTATGATAACAACGACCCAGTAGATAAAAAGAACAAAATAAAGAAATACCTAGACGTTCTAATCAAAAAATTATCCGGAGAGAACACTATCGACCAGATAATGAATACCCAGGAAGAATCATCGCAGGGGGCCGATTCGCATCTCATCCAGCGCTCGAATTCAAGTACTACTGAACATCACGTAACTTATCACCCATGTACAGAAG
The DNA here is from genome assembly GCA_900186205.1 of Debaryomyces psychrophilus. Taxonomy (NCBI): domain Eukaryota; kingdom Fungi; phylum Ascomycota; class Pichiomycetes; order Serinales; family Debaryomycetaceae; genus Debaryomyces; species Debaryomyces psychrophilus. The sequence continues at coordinate 169,593 of FYBW01000009.1, read as the reverse complement.
TCGCCGATGCAGTTCCTGAAAATAATAATGACTCTAATAGTGTACATACCAAAGACAACGAAGATATCGCCGAAATCTGTTCACGTCAAAACTCTGGTAGCTACGATGATGTGTACATCGATGACTATGAATTTTCAGACGAAGACCAAAATACAACATCTTCAAATCCAAACCGATGAGATCATCCAGACAATATTCCTCCGTATTTCTAGCCATTACCGGGCCCCATGATGATTACTGGCCTGAAGAAAAGTAAACCACTGTAAGAATCCCGTGATACCGCTTTCATATAATCCTGTATATAAATGGTTCCAGAGTATTCTCGAAACTTCAAGGAAATGACCGATTAGACCGATTAGACCGATTAGATACGACTTATAAAGGTATGGATTGCCTGTAAATAACTTTTAAAACTATTTCTGTAAATAGAATAAGTGTCGTAATGTTACGTACCAGATCAGGTGTTCGGAATGTTGTAAGAAGAGCTGTTTCTCCGGTATCACGGAGTGTAAGCACACTCAATTATATTAATACGAACGATATTCGAGTAGCAGGTGTACAACTGAAGCTGAACCTTGTTGGGGAGAGTGGACTCCAAATAAACAAATTTAAGAGAAATAGTATTGAGTTAAACCTGGTCAGATGCTTCCATTCGAATTATGCTAGGAGGCTCCAGATGTCAATGAATCAAGAGGGGCAAGACAACAGACCGGCATTGGAGAAATATGGTACAGATTTAACACAACTAGCTAAGGACGGTAAATTAGATCCAGTCATAGGTCGTGACGAAGAGATACGTCGTACAATACAGATATTATCGAGAAGAACTAAAAATAATCCCGTGTTGATTGGTAACGCCGGTACTGGTAAGACTGCAGTAATGGAAGGTTTAGCACAGAGAATATTGAAAAATGAGGTTCCCGATAGCATGAAGAATAAGCAAATAATCACATTAGATTTATCAGGCATTATAGCTGGTGCGAAGTATAGAGGTGATTTTGAAGGTAAGATGAAGCAAATATTAAAGGAGGTTGAAGAAAAGGAAGGAAAAGTCATATTATTCATTGATGAATTACATATATTAATGGGCTTGGGTAAAGCTGAGGGATCGATTGATGCCTCAAATTTATTAAAACCAGCCTTGGCAAGAGGGAAACTTTCTCTTTGTGGTGCAACTACTATTGAAGAATACCGTAAACATGTTGAGAAAGATGCCGCTTTAGCCAGAAGATTCTCTGCAGTTACAGTTAACGAACCGACAGTTCAAGATACAATTTCAATTTTGCGTGGTTTGAAGGAACGTTATGAAGTCCACCATGGTGTCCGTATCACTGATGGTGCTTTGGTCACATCAGCTCTCTATTCGAGCCGTTACATAACTGATCGCTTTTTGCCAGATAAGGCTATTGATTTGGTAGATGAAGCCTGTTCGACCTTGAGATTACAACATGAATCCAAACCAGATGCGATTGCTCATTTGGATCGTCAAATTATGACTATTCAAATTGAATTAGAATCATTGAGGAAAGAAATCGACCAGCTATCATTGGATCGTAAAAACAAGTTAGAGGAAGAATTGAAAGTTAAAAAAACAGAGTTAAATGAATTTACTGAAAAATGGGAATCAGAGAAGAAGCTGATAGATGATGTCAAAAATGCCAAATCTGATTTAGAGCAAGCCAAATTTGATTTAGAACAATGCCAAAGAGAAGGTAATTACGGTAAAGCTTCCGAATTACAATATGCTACTATTCCTAAATTAGAGGAACAATTGAAAGAGTTAACTGAACATGAGGACACAATCGAAGAATCTACATTATTACATGACTCTGTTACGTCTGATGACATTGCGAATGTGATTTCTAAAATGACAGGAATTCCTTTAAGCAATTTGATGAAAGGCGAAAAGGATAAATTATTGGATATGGAATCGACTTTGAAAAATAAAGTTATTGGTCAAGAGGAGGCAATAAATGCTGTTGCTGATGCTGTTAGATTACAACGGGCTGGTTTGACAAGTGACAAGAGACCTATTGCCTCGTTTATATTCTTGGGTCCTACTGGTACAGGTAAAACGGAATTAACCAAATCGTTGGCTGAATTTTTATTTAACGACAAATCATCAGTTGTCAGATTTGATATGTCCGAGTTTCAAGAAAAGCACGCGATTTCAAGATTGATTGGATCACCCCCAGGATATGTTGGTTATGAAGAAAGCGGTGAATTAACGGAAGCTGTAAGGAGGAAGCCCTATTCAGTTGTCTTATTTGATGAATTCGAGAAGGCACATAGTGATGTGTCAAAATTATTATTACAAGTACTTGATGAAGGGTCCTTAACTGACTCCCATGGTAAACATATTGATTTCCGTAATACCATAATAGTGATGACCTCAAATATTGGACAGGAGATTCTACTTGCTGATAAGGATACGAGTGATGACGGTCACATAAGTGATGGTACCAAAAAACAAATTAGCGAATTATTGAAGCACTATTATCCTCCTGAATTTTTAAACCGTCTTGATGAAGTTTTGATTTTTAATAGATTGTCTAAGCAATCTTTGAAAAATATCCTTAGTATTTGTTTGACAGAAATTGATGAAAGGTTGGCCGATAGAAGAATCAAATTATCTTTATCGAGTGAATCCAAAGATAAGCTTTGTGAGTTAGGATACGATCCAATCTATGGTGCCAGACCTTTAAATAGAGTTTTACAAAAGAAAGTATTGAACCCTCTCTCTAAGTTGATGATTAAAGGTCAAATAAGAGAAGGTGAGACAATACACGTCGAGCTAAAAAATGATGAGATTTATGTCAAGCCAAATCACGAAGAAGCTTCTATCCATGATAACTAACTACAATTTTTTATTCTTATATTTGTAAATATATTTAATGAACATAATGATTTCAGCCGATCGTAGAGTCAAGCATAAAGAATTGTGCCTACAAATATTATTCAAATCTAATGTTTTAATGAAATAATTCTAACGTAAGTTGTAGCTAAATAAAAACTATTCAAAAATAAAAAAGTAAACTTAGTTACGTAATAAAAAAAGTCAATCGTTTACAATACTCTACCAACAACTGCACCATCAGCAACCCGTTTGTCATTCTCATTGATCTTCTTTAAACTTGCTCCAGTTTGAATCTGTCCTAACATTGCACCAATGTCAGAATTATTCCCCAACGGAATTGATGGCTTAGAACCAGATGATGTCGATGAATTGCCCGGTAACGGTGGAGCCCCAGGAGGTGGTGATGGTGCTGAAGCGTTAGGTAATGGTGGTACTGCTGGTGGAGGAGGAGGAGGCGGAGGGGGTGCTGGTACTGGTGCTGGTGCTGGTGCGAGTGGTGCTGGTGCTGGTGCGAGTGGTGCTGAAGTACTTGGTAAAGGTGGTGCGTCTAACGGTGGTGCTGGAGGTGGTGATGCAAAAGTGCTTGGTAATGGTGGTGCACCGGAAGGAGGAGGTGGAGGTTGTGAGGTTTCCATAGATGATGTAACAGGCGAATGTTCATTAGGTTGCAGTGGTGTGAAAATTTCTGGTAATGGATGGGCATCCATATCCGGATTCGAATTCATTTGCGGCACAGATGAAGATTCATGATAATTAGGATTTCTTTCATTAGCTTCCTCATAATTGGAGTCAAGGCATTCTGTATTTCTTTGGTTGTTATTTGATTTGGATTCCTCGGAAACAAAGTTTGGAGTATCTTCTGCATCATGAAATTCTTGGCTAGGAGTAGTAGTATTAGATTTCTGTACTGGTTGAGACATGCCTCCAAATAATAGGCTGGCCAACTGTGCAGCTCCCGCGCGGTTGGGTACATCATCTTCACTTGAATTATCCTCTTCATCACTCCAATCATTAGAGTCACCCAATCCTCTCTGAGACGCTCTCTGTGCAGCTGCCTTCTCTGGATCAATTGCATGGTCTTTTTCGGACTTAAAGAAAAAGCTGTCGTTTGAATTATTCTTACTGCCTGATGCATTATTAGAATTTTGAATTTTTGAAAATGGATTGTTATCGTGTGTTTTCGGTACCGAGCTATCAGCTGATGTAAACGGAGTAGAAATTGATTCTGCTTTAGTAATCGAATTAGTATCTTGTCCAACAGGAACTGATGCGATTTCATTTTCATTCTCGTCATTGACATTTGGTTGTTCAAATGTTTTGGTCGCCGAATCTATATTAGAATTCTTGAAGGTAGCTCGATCAGGGCCATACGAAGGTATCTTAGTTGTGGGCTCTTCTTCTTCTTCTTCACTAGAGTCTCCTGTTTCTTCCTTCCTCTTTAATTCTTCCATTTCGCTTTTCAATTTCGCCAACCTCTCTTCCTTCTCTTGTTTTTTCTTCAATTTACGTTCACGCTCACGGGCTTCCATTTCTTTTTTTTGTTTCATTAAAGCCTCATATTCGTCATTATCATCATCAGACACGTTCTTATCACCCCCTGTTTGGCTTGGTATTTGTTGATTTACCTCCTTTGGGGATTGTATCCTACCAGGTTCACTAACTCTCCCTTGTGTATTAGACTGTTGGTTCAGTAATTGTTCAACGTGTTGTCTTTCAGGAGATTTTGGCACTTCTGCATTAGCAGGCACCGATGTAGTCTTTAGAGTAGTTGGTTGTTGTTCGGGAATTGTACTATGTCCGGACGTTTTGTGTCTTGTAAGTCCTAATTTTGCTAACCTTTCATTCATTCTCTTCTCAGCCTGTGCTTTAATATAGGCTGATCTTTCTTCAGGGGTCTTATAATCGTGACTTGTCGAAGAACTATCACTATTACCAGTTAATTGAGGTGATGCAGTATTGGCCTCTACATTTTTGAATTGAGATTGCCCTTGATGTTGCACTTCTTGAATATTCGGAGATGTACCCTGAGATTGAATGACCGGTTTAGACGAATTCAATTCCTTTATGAATTTGAAAACTTCCTCATTGACATTATTTCCGTTCTCCCATTTATCTGTAGCCACGTCCTGGTTATTAGTGACTTGCAAATAAACAGCACATCCATCTTCTAATTCTTTAATGCTAGTCTCAATATCATCAATCATTCCAGATTGGTTTTCACCTTCTGATTTAGTTCTCTTGATTTCCAATTGTAATTTTGTATCTAATTCATTACCACTTTCGTATGATTTACCAGTTAAAGCAGCCATTCTTTGTTTTAATAATTGCTTAGATTTAAACCTTTGTCTATCCGCGTCCGTAACCTCACCACCAATACCAGTGCCAACAATTCCCGCTTCAGCATTCTCTGGTTGCCAATCTGGATTTTCTTTCGATAACTTCAATTTAAAAAGTTCCACTTTATTAGAAGCAATATCTTTGTTAACTTGATGTGTTCTAGAAATTAGGCCCGGAACCTTATCACGAGTTAAGTAATTCAATTTATCTAGTAATTCTTTCTTTTCGTCAAGAGAACCTCCCGATGAAACCGTTTGGTTTAATTGAGATTGGATATTTCTAATTTTTGATTTCAATGAATCAATTTCTTTATAATTTCTTGATTCCATTTGCCTATTCGAAATAGTGAAATCTTGATCTTCCGCGTCTAATGCATCTAATAAAATTTTCTTTTCACGTACTAATTTCTTCAACTCGGCTATAGTTAAATCCGTGTCATGAGAAGAATTCCCCCCACCATTCGATGTTTCATTGTTGAAAGTATTCCCTCTTCTATGGCGAGCGTTTGACACGTACCCAAAATTAGAATCATCATTCTTGTAACGTTTTCCATCTGTTTTACCAGTCTTAACTGGAGCCGACGATTTCGCAGAACCACTCTTCAAAGAATTCTTCAACGTGTCCATAGAATCCTGAATATACTTCGTCGATGGAGGCACTAATTCTGGAGGCAATCTCAATGGTAAGTCAAACCCATTCAATCTTCTATAGACAAGATGCATAGCAACAGCAAATTCATCTTTGTTCAACTTTCCACTATTGTTCGTATCCGCAAGATTCCAAATCGATTCCAAATCTGGTCTTCCCAATCCTGACTTTCCGAATATATTGATTGCAACTTCTCCATCAATACATCCTCTATTTCTATTATCCCAAGCAGAGAAGACACCATCATAGATTTGCTTTTCTTGTTTCGTGATTGACCAAGTAACATTTGTTTTCAACGAACCACCCATAGCATTTTGCAAATTATTAGTCAGCGATTGAGAAGAAGGTAAGAAATGCTGTTCCATAGCATTCAATCCTGGAATCCCCCCTGTAGGCATTGAAACAAATCCCCATTGACCGGGCTTACCCGTAGGCTGGGCCTGTAGCGTACCAGTCTGTTGTAGCTGGAACCCATTTTGTTGAGGTTGGAATCCAGTAGCTTGTGGTTGGAATCCAGTATTTTGTTGCTGGAATCCGGTATTCTGTGCCTTTAACTGACCGATATTCATTCCCTGTGCGAACCCTGTAGATTGGGGCTGCAACGCACCCGGACCAGTCTGTTGGTGATTCAACTGAGATTGAAATCCCGTAGATTGAGGCTGTAAAGGACCGGTTTTCTGAGCTGGGATTAAACTTGCTGTCTGTTGCGGCTGCAATGGAATCAATGTACCTCCACCAGTTCTTTGCGGTAATAACGACGCGCCAGTATTGTTTCCAAATCCTGTTGCGTGTGGCTGCTGCAGGAAATTACCAGTTCTTTGAGCTGGCATTTCCTGAGCACCAAATCCTGTTTGTTGAGTTTGGAATGATGTTGGTGTAATATCACTTGAAGTATTAAATCCAGTGGCCTGTGGCGCCATCCAATCGTTGTTGGTGCTTTTATTTGCATCAAAGCTCGCGAATGGTGTGTTGGACAATATGTTTGTAGAATTTTCTGGTACACTAAAGCTTATTGCATCAACAAAACTTTTCACTTCATTCAGCCATTTTTCTGGTAAAATTGTAGGTAATGAATCTCCCTTTAATGACAAATTACATAAATGTAAAGCTAACGCAAACTCCGGGAACAACAATGTACCCGACTTGTTTGTGTCAGCTAGAGACCAAATTTCAGCCAAAGTTATTGGCTGTAACCCAGATCTCAATAAAATGTCTCGAGCTGAATCGCCGCTGATAGCTTGTTCTCCTTTTTGCACTGCCGTTCTAAATAAATGCTCAAACTTGGTCTGGTCTGATGCCGTAATAAACGACAATCTTATATTTGGGATTTTCAATTCGCTATTTTCAGTCACTGTTGGCGCAGAATTAGTCCCTGGTTGTTGAAACCCAGTTGGTTGTATTTGAACATAACCAGTCTGTTGCGGTTGAATCAGTGGCTGTTGCGCATAGCCAGTAGGTTGATTTTGAAAAGACGAAGAATTAAACATCCCTTGTTGTTGAGGTTGATAAAAACCTGTTGCTTGATTTGGTAATGAAGGAGGTTGATTTGGATTGTAATATCCTGTTTGCTGAGGCTGAACAAGTTGCTGTTGCTGATTAAACCCTCCAGCAAATCCATTTTGTTGTTGTTGTTGGAGGTTATAAGCAGCTTGCTGTTGTTGATATGGATTATACATCAGCCACTTATTTGATTAATTTAATCTGGTTCACTTACAATGCTTAGAAAACTTATAATATTAATTGATCCAGTGGTTAGACCCCGAGTGTATCACTTTAATGGACGCTAACATGCATTTTGAATATTTTGCAGTTTAATATAACTACGTAGAGACTTTATAATACTAGATATTGGCCATAGCCAGTTATTGAATATCAATGTACTAATGATTCATTAAGTCAGTAATAATATTGTTCGATTTATATTTATCTTTAAAAAATTTTATACGTTTGTCTAATGCAGGTAATCTAAGAGTTTTCTGCAGCCCTACGGAAGAACTTCGTTCCAAAATTCAACTTCTAAAAGAGTCACCTTATTGAAAATTTCAACAAGTTCATCTAAACGTCCTTGGTAAAGAGGATATGTTTCAAGCAAAGATTGCAAAGACTCCTTTCCTCTCTCGTATGCTTCAAGGTACCAATCAGACGTATAATCAGCCAACCAAGAATCGTAAATCTTGGCCTGGTCATCGCTTCGAAGAACACCTAGAGATTTATCATGCTCCTGCCTTATTCTCATACCAAATTCACCAGCTTCAGCGTATCCGTGTAAACACGGCGCCAAGGCGACTCTAATACCCAAGAAATCTTCTTTTTTACCTATGTCTAAAAGATAATCACAATATGCAATGCATGCTTTACCGGGAGATAGTTCCGTATCAGTATCAAAATCCCGTTCATAATGAATGTTGTAGTTGTTCATCAATTTTTCTCTGTGTCGTTCTATCTCTTTAACGATTTCATCAATTATGACAGATTGGGTATGTATCTGGTTGTAGTTATTAGTGACAGAGGCCGCCAACCCGTGAATCTGGGCGTAGTTTATCAAGTAGTAATAATCTTGCTTCAAATAGTAAAGGAAGTTATCAAATGGTAACTGATTTTGCGCTAGTTGACTAAGAAATGGATGATTGATATACTTCTTCCAATTGTCCTTTACTTTCGGATGAGTCTTAAGGTAATCTAAGAATGAATCATAACTATCTAATAAATAGTGGGAAACTTCTTTTTCGTTTCGCTTAGAAATCACATGGAGATTTCTTTCTGGGGTGACTGTATGATTCAATGGTCCATTTCCGTGGCCCAATTTCGTTCTTAAACTTACCATACCCTTCTGAACGTAATTAATTGATAAGGGTAAAGCTTCTTGAAGCAGAATACCTTTTGCAACATTAGCTGAAATTGAGGACAGTAGTGTACACCCAGTTCCATGTGTATCCTTAGTATTTAAATATTCTGATTCAAATATCTTGGCGGAACCACTCTTCGACTCATATAAAATATCAATAATACAAATTTCAGCATTTTTCTCATTTAAATCACCTTCGAAAGGTTTGTTTTGAAGGCGGTCCCATGGTATATGTCCACCCTTAACTAAAATATTTTCACACCCTAATGATTTCTGTAACTCGATTACAAACCTGATGTAGTCCTCCAAATTTTGAATTACAACCTCCAGTCCATCACCAGAGGAAATTTCAAGCAATTTCTTGGCCTCCAAAAAATTAGGCGTCACAAGATATGCCTGTCTGATTAATGTGTTGATACACTCTTTCATACCATCCGCATCAAATAATTCAGATCCCGACGTACTAATCATAACTGGATCTACAACTATCCTAACATTTTTTTGTTTAAGATAGTCTAGGTGTTCCTGTAGTACCACAATTGTGTTATTTGTTAACATCCCGGTCTTTATAACTTTCAATGGTGCATCTTCTGGTGTTTCATATCCTTCCAAAAAATCATCAAAGTTGAGTCTTAATATGTCTCTTAAAAGATACTTTGGAGTCGCTTCAAAAGACTTAACTGATTGTGTATTTTGACCAGTTAATGCTGTTATACACGTCAACCCGTAAACTTGGTGTGCACTGAACGTCTTTAAATCTGCTTCAATACCAGCACCACCTGAACTATCAGAACCTGCAATGGTCAAGACAGCGAGAAAATTTTCTCGCTTTTCAACGAGCGGTCTTAGAAGTTTGACAGTTGTATAATTGACCATCTCTGTCTTTTTTAAATTTTAAAGAAAGGTTTCTTTAATGTCATTCTACTTTAAATATTCATACGGAATCATAAATTTCGCAACAAGCGGACTTTTAACCGCATACAAATAATGCGCTTATAATATTTTTTTATATTCTTTCAAGTTAATTAGGTATTCTTTAGCCTAGTATAATAATCTATTAAATCTAATTCGCTCTTCAAGGTTTCTTCTCTATAACCAACTCTAATATCAGGCACGTTTGTCTTCTCAATATCATTACCATCAATACCTCCCGCGATGAACTTTTTACCTAGCCAATGCTTTTTAATAGCTACTTCCCAACCTGATTGTTTAACAGAGTTGCAAGCTAATTCACACATATCAACCCCTGATAATTTGTAAATTTGTGCCGCAACCGAATATTCTTCAATCAATGGTTCTTTCGTGTAAGAAAATTGTAAAGGATCATCAGTTGACAAAGAAACATTCATACCCTTCTGGAAGAAACTGTAGAATGGGTTTTTATCGTAGGCCAAAAATAACGCATTATTAGACAATGGCGACATAGCCAAACCAATCTGGTCTAGGTAATACAAGTATTGGATAAACGGGATTTTTCTCAACAAGATACCATGCGAAATTGACAGGGAAGTTAAAAACGCACTAATTAAATGCTCAGGATCTCCTGCTTCACCACAATGAGGTCTTAGCAAGAAAGTGTTGTATCCATATTTTGATCTTAATTGATTTAAAGAAGCAATATTTGCGTAAAGATAATACAAATAATACGAGTATGGGGGATTAATTGGTAAATTCCACTTACTTGCAACAGGGTAATTTCTGGATTGGATAGACTTTTCCAGCTTAGACTCGTCATCTACTGAATCAAATCCAACAACTCTTTGCAAAAAAATGTGTAATTTTGGATGACTTTGTGGGTCAATTGATACTTCAAACAATGGCTTGAATAAGTTTACTAAAATATCATGGAAAGTTGTAACATTTCCATTCTTCTTATATAAATCATATAATCTTGGAACTTGAATTAACCAACGAACATTGTGACTGAACAATTTATTATCAACTATCCAGCTTGCTAACTTATCCCATTCATGGATAGATCTACCGTAAATTGAAATTCTCAACTCATTCATTTGATATTTTGAACTTTCAAGATCTTCCATCACTTGCAGTGTTAATTGTGCCAAATACTTACCATTAATGAAGTTATCGGTTTTCAAGAAGATCTCTCTCAATCTTGATTCTCCAATCGGGTTATACTTCAAATTAAACTTATCAAACCGATGAAAAGTATCGGTATGTGCATGCATATCTAATGTATCAATAGATAAGTCATAGGCACTTAATTTTAAAGATTGAAAAACTTGGGCTAAGGTTAAAATTTTACCATCTCTAAAAATGACTTTCTCATTTGGTTCAGTTTTCAACTTATACTTGATGAATCTTAACAAGTGTTTTTGATTCATACATGCCGAATGATGAATATGAGTATCAACTTTACGAACATTGTAGAAATCACGATGTGGATTACGCTTAGAATGTTTGTTCTCTTCAAAATCATTAAGAAGATAATACATATTCCACTTTGCTTCTAAATATTGTAGTCTCTTAAAGGCAAACGACTTTGCTGGACCATCTGAGGAAATCCTCGTAATCTTATTCAAATCAGAGAAGTACTCATGTAATGTCGGAATTTCAACAAGTTTTTCATTATTAGTACTAGCATATACTTGGAACACACCTTCCTCATCCTGTTTGAAATAATCGTTGTTGTTTGTTTCAGGGATAGTACATTTACTGAAGTCAAATTCTTCTTCTTCATTTCCTCCATGAGGTATTTGATTATATTTATTCCTCGATTTATAAGTAGGTTTTGGGGCCGGTGGATAAACCGTCCAATCGTCGTTGTTCTTAGGGTTTTTCATCTCATCGTCTTGAACCGATGTTCTAAGGTATTTGTGTCGAAGATCGAGGCATGTTTTTACATCTTTATATACATCGATTAATTCTTCTGATGGATGTTCTTCTGGTAATGGAGTTGAACTTGGTTTATTCTCTCGTGAGTTTGAACCCAATGGATGATAAGGGTATTTACTCGTTGAGTGGTTTAAAGGCAAATCAATAAAAGATTGTCTTCTCTTTATAACACCAGAATTAGCTCCGAAATTTGGTTGCTGTACATTTCCAGTACCATTATTCAAGGCTTCAAAAGCCTTCACTTTCAAATCATGATCTTTAATAAACCTTTCCTCAGTGGTTGAAAAATGTGTAGAATTATATGATTTCGATTCCTCGTCATCATCATCAATTGAAAGTTGATGAAAGGAACTATAATCGTCCTCATTATTTGCAGCTCTCATTTTTGATTGATTTCGATCCTTTTCAGTAGCATCCATGTTAGATGTTGCCATTGTTAACTTCTTTCTATTAAAATATGAGTAACATTAAGCTCCCTCTCTTATGCGCGGTAATTAAAAATCGCTTCGGTCTAAAATCTCCGAATGGATTAAACTCTACAAAAGCATCATTGATAAAACTACATTCACAGTTTACGTAATTATTCTATTTCAAAAAATTGTCTATTTCATTTAATTGTTTATTTGAACCAGTGAATCTTAATGTAGCACAGTAATTGGCAATCTGAATCTAAGCTCTCCTCCGTAATTATCATACTTGTAATGTTGAAAGAAGTTAAGTTCTTTAGGTTGCTTCGTTTGTCCATTCAATTCTGTTTGTTTTGATGATTGCGATTCATCTGTTATATCTTCTTCTTCTTCTTCTTGTTCATCAGTCGTTCTTCGATTCTCAATAGGTTCGGGAACCATAGAATCAGGGTTTTCGTTAAAATCATTTAAATTGAACTTGAACACAAGGTAATGTTTTAAATCCATTAATTCTGAACTTTGAAACTGTTGGTTTAAAAATTTAGGTATATTAATCATACCATGCATTAAGGATGGCCTCGTTTTATTGTCAGAAATCTTTGAATTAGCCATAGCTGATGCAAATGAATTGTACTTTACACTTGAGCTCACTTTATATATATTCTTAAAATCCTTTTTTTCTCCCTCATCCGACATAACATGGAACGTTTCATGGCTCTCTAAATGTACAATTAATCCCGCTATCCTGGTCTTGTTTATGTCCATGGGATTTGTGTCAATAACAAAATACGCATCTTCTCCGATATGAAAATAAGGTTTTGAAATACTAAGAAGACATAATTCATGATCGTTAACTCTTAATTGGTATTGTGTTTTCAAATGATTCGGCAATTGTGCTATTAATCCTGCTTCAATTTCGTCCGTCATATCATGCATGCTTGGTACACTCTTCTTTCGCTCACTGGTAGATATCTTAGGCATATTATATAAATCTGAATCTATCAATGTTGATAAATCATGAAGAAACGTACCTCTGGTTTCTGAAAAGTCCTCAGATCCAGAAGTATGCGGGTCGTTAGACAAGTTGGCGTCGTCGCATATAGTTACATTCCAATTATGGTCAATCCTTGTTTCTTTCATATAATCCTGTTGCAACCATCTAGCATGAGTTCCTTGTCTTTCGCCTTTTACTTCTAATGGGAAATATACATTATATGCTTTCATTGATTGTTGTTGCTGCATCATCTGCAGTAGCCCCACAATCAACAGATATTTTATGCTAATCCATCCTTGGTCGCATACCGGCCTGGTCATTCTAGTGTTATACGAGGGTGATAACCCCCTAACTTTGGGGAACTTTATATGATAAGTTTTAGTTGAGTGGGTGGGTATGTTCAAGTCTGAAAATAATAAAAACTGAGATGTAGTATAAAAAGGGATTAATGAGTCAGTTAATTCTCTAAGTAACAATGTTCCTTTATGACTCGATTCTTTGTCTTGCATTGAATGCACATTCATTGTATTGGGTGCTTTTATCGAACCAAAAGGAAATAATAGATCCTGTAAAAAATATCTGCTAGTTTCATCGATCGTTTTAGTATCGTGCTTGCTTAGGATATTGGAATTTTTTTGAGAATCGTTGATAACCAAGTCACTAACACCACCTAGTTTTCCTCCTATTATCATTCGATCCTTTAAATTCCTCTTGATAAATGGTACCCTGTTCAAGTTGTGATCAATCGCGTCCTCGTCAGTGTCATCATTATCTTGGTAATGATAAGCATATTCTTTATTAACCCACCAGGAAGAGGTATCAGAATAGTTATCAATAGGATTAGACGAATCTTTTAAACTGAATTTATAATTGAGTACAATATATCCGAATAATTGAATATGCCCTAAAAAGATTTTGATTTCTGTGCTTACATGCTCCTCTTCTTGTTGTACTTTCAGTTCTGCTTCATTTGATCCAAAGATATTACTTAACCACCCCTTACTTTCTTCTGCTCTCGTGACTTCATCTGTGGTTGGATTAACGATTATGTTTTCCTTCAGGGTATTATGAAAACTCAATAAACACTCTGTTTGATCGTCACTTGTTTCGCCCAAATAACTCAACGATAACGATAAACAATTATTAATCCTTTTAATGAAGTTAGGTTTTATAAAATCCTTATATTGTTCCAGATCATGTTTTAATTCGAACTGAGGCATAATTTGTCTATCAACGTTATCTGTTCTTCACTTATCAATATTGACAATATTGACAATATTGATTTCCCGGCCAAGGTTAACTCGCACTGTCAATTATAATCTCGAAATTTACAGCTAGATCTCAAGACCTCAACTTTATATATTGATTAGAAATTTTAATCAAACAGTTCTAGTTAAGACAAACACTGAATGCTTGTTTCAATGACGATAAAAAGTTTATATATTTATATAAAGCAAAAGTTACATGATTAATGAATAAATCATTCGACCTTTTGTTCCTGATTAGGTTGCTGTTGATATTGATTATTATCTATCGGCGCTTGAATGCCTTCTTGTTGGATTTGTGCCATTTGTTCTTGAGTTGTGCCATTTGCACCTGCACCAATAATTTGATGGAAATCTAAAATTTCACTGTACATCATTACTCTCCAAGTGTCAACTGGCAAATCCGCGTCATTAAAGCTCCAATCAAACTTAGCCTCACAAATAGGTTCATCTGTTGGATCGTGATATGGTTCCATGTAAAGGTGTGACAATGCCTCAACAGCACTGATTCTCTTCTTGGGATCGAACATTAACATCTTTGCCAATAAGTCGATAGCCTCTGGCTCGACATGAGTACATTGCGCAAATCTCTCGCTGAATGGAATGGGGTCTCTATGAGGTAAGGATTGAACGAATCTCAAGGTATTCTCCGAGCAGATAGTTTCAATGACGTCTGGCGGAGGAGACCCCAATAATTCTGTAATGATAGAGAATTGGTGAACGTGATCTTTACCGGGAAATAAAGGTTTGCCTTCGATCATTTCGGACAAAATGCATCCCACGGACCACATATCAACCTCTGTGTCATATTTCTGCCAGGTCAACATGATCTCCGGTGCTCTGTAATATCTTGTAGAAACATATCCAGTCATTTGCGGGTCTTGGATTCTGGCTAAACCAAAGTCACAAATCTTCAAGTCGCAGTTTTCGTTGATCAAAATATTCGATGGTTTCAAATCACGGTGAATCACTCCAGCAGAGTGGACATATTTAAGCCCCCTCAATATCTGGTACGTGAAGTATTGGATGAACTGCTTTTCTAAAGGCCTCGATGTCAATAAACGATGCAAATCTGTCCCCTGCAACTCCGTAACAAAATAAATATCTTCCAATGGCGATAAGAAAATATCGTCCAACGTAATAAGATTTTCGTGTCTCAAGTGTTTTAACAACTTCAATTCTCTGTATGTACGCTTGGCTAATACTGATGTCAGAAATGGCTTCATAATCTTCTTTACCGCAACATTCTGTCCTGTCAACTTATCTATAGCAGAGCATACAAGTCCAAAAGCACCCATACCAACGGGGTTTAAATCAGTATATCTGTTTGTTATTTCAAACACAGTCCCAAAGATCTGGGTCCTAGTAAACTCTCCATCTGATACCATTATAATTATATCACCTTATAGTATTGTTACACTATTACACGGTTTCTTTTGTTATTTAAACGTATTAAGTAAAATGAAAGTGGTATCTCAATTAGTTGATTGACTCGTTTAATAACGTACAATCGTATGAAGCGAGCTGTATGAAAATAGATAAATATACTATATCTTACGTGATGTTAAGCACTTCTGACAAATTGCTTAAAATAACAATAAAAGGTTTGTCCACCTCCGCACGACCGACTGAAAAGGTTCCAAATTGATGATCTCTACAATTGTTTCTACAGGAAGTATATAATGATTTATTAAACGTGGAATATATATGGTTACACATGAGTTGGGTAATAGCAACAGGGATGATATTATCGAATGTTCATCATCTTTGTCATTCTTTTCGTAGAATCGTTTAGGCCGCTTTGTTCATCATTTCCATCTATTCTTTCATGGTCTCTTCTGATGGACTTGTATAAATCAAACAATGACCAGAACTTTAGATTTTCATCTCCAGCCACTGTGGCAAGCGTTAAGGAGTCAGGACTCAAACATCCACTAAGAATTCTTGAGTCATGAGCACCCATAATTTCCCCGGTTTTTTGCAATGTAGGGTAGTTGAACAAAGAAATGTTGTTTGTAGGGAAACCATGAGTTGCCACGATCTCCATTCCTGTTCCAGATGCGTATCCCCAGTTTAAGGAAGATATCTGCGAACCGGTTTCGATGGTGTTAACACGCGCTCCAGTGGTGGTGTTCCAAAAGTTGATGGTTTTGTCGGAGGAACCACCACCGGTGGCTAAGAGGGACAGCTGGAACGGACACCACAGTAAAGCCTTGACCGCAGCCCTATGGTTCAGTTTGGAGAAAAGAGGCTGGGATGAAGTGTTATTGTGTGAGTGACGAATATCCCAAATACACACCAAATTATCATTACCACCTGAACTAAACTGCTGGCCATCGCTTTTGTATTCTATGCCACATACTTCGGCCAGATGCGAGTCTTTGAGTTTGTTGACGACATGGTTGGCAATTCTGACGTCCGAGTGGTAGATATTTCCCATTCTAGACCCACTGGTGAGAATGTGTTGATACCATGCCTGAGATGCAATTCTAGTTTGATGGTTGTCGCAATTCAAGGTTCTGAGCTTGGAATTGGTTTCGATGTCCCAAATTTCAACGAGCCCGTCATCCTTTCCTATGGATATATATGAGCCGTCGTCTGACCACCTTAATGACGTTACAATGGTCTTATTTGGTAATTCACAAAGTAACCCAACTGAGCCCGTAGATGCATTCCAGACATATACGGCATCTTCTAGCCCAATAGCTAATAAATTTGTCAGCGACCATGCTAACAAATTCAAGTAGAAATCGTCAAGTAAACCTGGAGCATCGAGAACTCTTTCCGGAGCCGTAGGAATCTTTTTGGCTCTTGCTGAAGCTGCTGCAGGTCGTAATGACTTGTTCATAAAACTATTCGATATTAGTTTCGATGATGAATTGGTGGCTGAGATGTGGCTAAATAAATTGACTGGTTTCTTTCTTTCTGGTGGTAACGGCTGGAATTGTAAAATCCTAGAATTCATTTCTAGACCGCAAGCCTCAGCAACATGGTGCTGGTATATTTTTGAAGTCTGGGCTTTTATATGGGTTTCTGGTGATGCATTAGGATGGGGGCTTGTGGTGTCTGTTTGTAACTTTCCACAGGTGGAGTTATGACGCGAGGGAATGAATCTGTCGGAAGACGTGGTTGAGGACTGTTGCTGGTTATCGGAAGAGCTAGACGACCCTCCTGTAGATATTAATGAATTGGTACGACGCAATTTGTGTTTTGGTGAATGCGGGCTGCGTGATAACACCAACGATGACTTCGATCTAGGGTTTGAAATCGGTGCCTTGAGTTTCGGCCTAGGAATGAGCTTGGAATCCCGTGGTGTCTCCAACCCACCCTTATTTATCTCACCCACCTGCGTGGGTGGTATATGATTAAACTGGATCGTTTTTCTTGTCACATTAGGACTCATATGCTGCAAGTAAACCCTCTTATTAGGTGACGAGTTAAATCCGCTATCACCAGTGGGCGATGGGCAGTAGCTTCGTTTTTTGGACGCCACCTCTTTCTCGGGGTTCAATGAAGGCACACTTTTGATGGGGGAGCCGTTCGATGGTGAATCAAAGAATAACGAATGGGACATATTAGGATGCAAAATACAATTTGACAAAGCTCTTTATGGATGCTAATATTTATCCTATTTCCGTTGGCTTGATTTTGGTTGGTTTTCTTAAAATGACTTATGAATGTGTTTGCCAACAGCTATGATGCATTTATTACTTCTATAAGACTTCCAAACTTACAGCGAAATGATTAAAGTAAGTGGAATTTTGGGAGTATTCGAATTTGCTTTGCTTCCTAATTTCTTCTGATTTTCTTACGATCGTTCTGTCAATCAATATATCCTTCTATTACTAACTGTCTTCATTCATTAAATAGAATCTAGAAATTACTGTATTCGATATTATTATTATCCCGTCGATTGTATAAGCTATTGTATAGGCTATTTACAAATAATCCCAATTAGGAACACAAATGAATGTGTCGCGTGCTTACGTACATTTTGTCGCAAATTCAGATTTTGCGACGCATCACCTGATTTCCTCAATATCAAGTTTCAGTATCATATACGATAAGATCAGGAAAGATGATTAGACAATACTAAACAATACTTACAACTTCGTATAGTACAATATACGGTATTCAAATTGGCGGAGATTTATTATTCGAGTATTCTCCCAGTAAAAAATGGGACAGCAGGCATCTGCACCGAAAATCACGCTGCAAGACAAAGCGATCTTTCAGTTGAAGCAACAACGAGATAAATTGAAACAGTATCAACGGAAGTTGAATACGATAATAGACAGACAAAACAATTTGGCCAAAGAGGCTATAGCGCGGAAGGATACGGCGAGGGCGAAGGTATATTTGAGATCGAAAAAGCAGCAGCAGACGACTATAAGTAAGACATACGAGCAGCTCGACAACTTGGAAACATTGATCGGCACTATTGAATTCAAGTTGATTGAGAAGGATGTGATGTACGGTTTATTGCATGGGAACGAGGTTCTAAAGACTTTGAATTCTGAGATGAGTATCGACAAGATAGACAAGGTTTTGGATGACTTGGAAGACGAGAGATTAAATGTGGAAGAGGTGCTGGATATGCTCGGCATGGGATCAGGCTTGAACAACGGTGAAGAGCACGAAGTTGACAAGGAGCTTGCCAGTTTAGAAGCAGATGTCAACGGTAGCAAGACCAGAGATGAATCTGATGCGCATAATGAAATTGACATGCCGGCAGCACCAAACACGAAGCTTAAACCGAAGGAGTCAGAAGAAAAGAAAAAGCCCGTCAATTCCAAGCCAAATGAGCCAATAACTGCATAACTAAAATGAACATTATTATCATATAGAAGAATCATATACTACGTAAACTTGAAGAGACACCCCTCAATCGTTAAATCGATATAATGTATTCTTAGGCCTTAAGCCAGTCCAAGAACTCGGGAGTGAAGTAACTGATAATTAACCTTGCACCAGCACGCAATAAACCGTAGTGACTTTCAAAGGCGATACCTTTCAAATCAACGACACCCTTCTCTGCAGCAGCATGTAGCATCGCATACTCACCGCTAACATGGTACGCACAAACTGGATAGTCTTTACAAAGTCTCGCCGCATCGCTAACAATATCTAAATAGAAAGTAGAAGGCTTCACAATGATTGCATCAGCACCTTCTTCCATATCTCTCGTCAATGCACGGCGCGCTAAACCCGATCCACCAGATGGCAACTGGTATGCCTTACGGTCACCATGGCTAGGAGTACTGCCAGCGGCATCTCTAAATGGGCCATACAAATTGCCGCTAAATTTTGCTGCATATGACATGACCAAACACTGATGGGCTAAACCAGCATTGATCAATCCAGTCTTGATATACTTAATTCTGCCATCAACCATATCTGAAGGAGCCACGGAATTGGCACCAGCTTTGGCGTAGTTCACTGCTACCGCACCGATTCTACGAACTGATTCCTCACGGTTGATGGACCCATCTTCGTATAAGATACCACAATGGCCATGACTAGTGTATTCACACAAACAAACATCACACATTATAAATAACTCTGGGAAATTCGCTCTTAATTTACGGATAGCCAAGATGACTGGTCCTTCTGGATCATCAGCTGCTGTGCCCATAGGATCCTTTACTCCCTCGGCTAAAGGAACCCCAAATAAAATGACAGCCCTAAGACCCTTTTCAACAAGAGTACGTACATATGGAATCAATTTATTCACGCCATATCTTTTAATGTTAGGTAACGCATCGACTGGTGTAACTTCATCTTCGTTATCGGATACAAAAAGTGGAAATATGAACATATTCTTGGTAAGTTGACGCTCATGTTGCCATTCTCTAGCTAACGG
Source organism: Debaryomyces psychrophilus (assembly GCA_900186205.1). NCBI lineage: Eukaryota > Fungi > Ascomycota > Pichiomycetes > Serinales > Debaryomycetaceae > Debaryomyces > Debaryomyces psychrophilus. Next base: position 149,521 of record FYBW01000009.1, on the reverse strand, counting down.
ATGATTGTATCCTCCTTGTAATACAGAAGAAATGGAGGTACCCTCGGATGGTAATAACTCTGCTTTATGTACCATACTGTGATTCTTTTAGTATAAGTGACTCCTGAAAACACCGCTTTTTCAATTTTTCAAGTGAGAATTTCAAGTCGTAATCGTCTTTGTAATACATAGAAGTACTAAAACTTCGTGAATCAATAAATACATATATAGGCCTATAAATAAAACAAACCTAACAAGTAACTCTACTGAAATTTCTTGGTGTTATCTTCATCGTCTTTCTTATACAATCTTTTATAATAATAGCATTGGCCTGCAACAAATGAGTTCACAATAAAGGAGCTCGCATATCCTGCTAACAAAACATAGTCCCTGTTCAACTTGTTAAAGTTTTGTACTGTTGTGAATACTCTTATTAATGAGCCAAGTACATTAGCTCTAACAGTTATTTCAGATAAATGGTTCGTTGATTTTAAATCATAATTTTGTTTAATTTGGGGCAACCTAGATATAATTGAAAGAGGGATGTTCAACACTTGCAACGCTTCAACAAGAGAAGGCTCAGCCATCTTTGTCAAAAAAACAACAATGGCAACCATAATTGAGATCGGAGTCACAAGCTCCTTCATGGCGGTTTCAATTTGTTCCTTTTCGGATAAGTTGTCCTTTTTAACCAACTTTGATCTAATATTGTAATACTCAATGAACAAAATGATAGCTACATTTTGTATACCCAACAAAAGTGCTTCACCATAGTTGACAAACTTGTTACTGTTTTGGCGATTGTAAAGAACGTGGACTATGTACATCAACGTTTCCAAGCTGATTCCTTCTAGTGATAAACCTTGAGCCACAGAAATTCTTTGAGATAACAATTTTGGATGAATGATCTTCTTAATTTGTGGAATCTTTATAATGGAGGAACACCCCACGATTGCTGGTCCTAGAACGGCGGATAATATCTTTGCTAAACCAATAGCACTCAATTGTTGATAAGCGATTTGTAAAATAAGTTTTTTTGATACATCCGGATTAAACAAAAGTCTAATAATATCAAATACTGAAGGAGCACCCATTATAGTTACTGTTGTGTAGTTGACTTTAAAGCTGGCGTTGTGACTTAACGATTGAGTTGCCAATGAAAAGCATTGTTATAATCTTCTGATAATTTAATGAGCTCTACCTGGGGTAATATCGCAGTTTTCATGTGATAGTCAAGGAACGAACCATGGCCAACATATAATTACAATTTCTTATTATAATTACAATTTCTTATTATAATTACAACTTATCAAATGAACTATATGAAATATATAAGATAACTGTATAAAGATGTTGTTTGGAAATTAAAATTGAATCTTCTTGCTACGATTAAGTTTAAACAATTCTTCTTTCAATGTAGCTTCAGATTTTTCAATATACTTCAAATTTTCCAAATGCAAATTTAACAACTTCACTATCTCTTCGACGGGGTTTTCTTGTGTATGTTTGATTTGCTTTGTTTCATTATTCAGATTGTTCATATTCGACATGTCGTTCAATAAGTTTTTGTTGAAAACGTCACTCACGGAATTAATTTCATTGATTAAAGTTGTCAAATTATCGCCCATATTATCCAATCTTTCATCTAATAGTTCTGCATTATGGTATGCTTTTTCACGTAATTTATCAGTAACACTTAAACCACTATTTGTACTTCCATTAGAAAAATTTGATAATCCACTATTGAATCCATCGTTAGTTGAATTATTTAACTCGATGTTATTCAATAAGATATCAGCTTGTGCTTCATAATTATCTAATATTTGATCCAATTCATCCTGTTGGTTTTCGACAAATAGCAAATGCTGATCGATCTTATTTTGCAATGATTCAGCTTCCAAGGTATCTTGATGCAATTTGGATATTTCATCACCACTCTTTACTAAATGTTGATCCCACTGCTTTACTTTAGAAGTGTATGATTCAAAGATGTTCGATGTGGTTGATAGCTGTTTGGACCATTTAATTATTAAATCATCCATAGTCTTGTTATCAATTGAAACGGCCTGTGGTTCAATCTTTGTGGGTTTTAAATTTGGTTCTTGCTTAGTAGTTGAAGCTGTGGTTGTGGTGAGTGGCTTGTCGACCTTTTTCTCATCATCCTTCTTAGCGTCGAAAGAAAATCCTGAGGCTGGTTTGTCATCCTTTTTCTCTTCCTCCTTCTTGGAGCCGAACGAAAATCCAGAAGCTGGTTTGTCATCTTTATTTTCATCATTCGTCTTTGCACCAAAGGAGAATCCCGCTGCTTGTTTATCATCTTTATTTTCACCATCTTTGTTTGCACCAAATGAAAAGCCCGTAGCTGGCTTGTCATCCTTTTTAGCCCCAAATGAAAATCCAGACGTTGGTTTATCATCTTTCTTTTCTTCATCATTATTTGCTCCAAAAGAGAATCCAGTAGCAGGTTTTTCATCCTTCTTAGTTCCTAAAGAAAATTCGGATGCAGGTTTGTCGTCTTTTTTAGCACCAAATGAAAATCCAGTAGCAGGCTTATCATCTTTCTTTTCGCCATCATTTTTGGCGCCAAATGAAATGTCCGTAGATGGAGTGACATTATTTGTGCCAAATGAGAAACCAGATGCTGGTTTGTCTTCTTTTTTCTCTTCATCTTTCCTTGCACCAAATGAGAATCCCGATGCTGGTTTATCATCTTTCTTTTCGCCATCTTTCTTTGCACCAAATGAAAATCCCGTGGCTGGCATGTCATCCTTCTTTGCACCAAATGAGAATCCCGAAGCTGGTTTATCATCTTTATTTCCGTCATCCTTCTCTGCACCAAATGAAAATCCGGAAGATGGTTTGTTGTCTTTTTTATCCATTGAGGAGAACCCAGATGCTGGTGAGTCGCTTTTCTTATCACCAAATGAAAATCCAGATGCAGGTTTGTCTTCTTTCTTTTCTTCGTCCTTCTTTGCACCAAATGAGAATCCAATAGCTTGTTTATCATCTTTCTTATCACCAAAAGAGAACCCCAGTGATGGTGATTCGTTTTTCTTTGTACCAAACAACCCACCAGAAGCATTTTTTGAGTCGCTAGTTCCAAATAATCCGCCTGTTGTTGCTTTTGGAGCATTTAATGCATTATTATCATCTTTTTTCGCTCCAAATAATCCTCCCGATGAGGATTGTGTATCATTGACTCCAAATAACCCACCAGGCGCAGATTTTTTTTCGTTAGATCCAATGAGACCTCCAGAAGCAGGCTTTGAGTTATTCGAGCCAAATAATCCACCAGATGGCTTCTCGGTCTGTCTATCATCTGGGTTCGACCCAGTACCAAGGCTGAAAGCTGGCGCAGGAGTAGATGAAATGTTAGAACCAAACGCAGAATTACCATTGTTAGCCCCGAAAGTGCTAGGTTGATTATTCTCATTCTTACCAAACAAGTTCGAGGAATTTGACGTAGACGCATTGGTGTCAAACATCCCACCATTTTGTTGTTTGGAAGCGCCAAAAGGACTCGACGCTGCATTTGAACTCGACGCTGCATTTGAACTCGACCCCAACCCTGTACCAGAGCCAAACGCTGGCTTTTCACTAGAGATATTGTTATTATTATTCAATGAGAATGCCGATGCTCCTGTACTCGACCCAAAAGGCGGATTTGGTGCTTCATTAGCATTGTTATTGGTGTTGTTGTTTTGGTTCGAGTTAAACGAAACGCCCAGGCCTGTCGCATTCAACGACCCAAACCCCTTGTTTGGTTGGTTATTGTTACCACCAAACGAAAAAGATCCGGCGTTGGCATTATTATTTCCAAAGCTGAACCCTGACATATTGATAATTGGATAGTTTAGTATACAGCAATATGTTAGATGACTTTAAGTTAAATAGGTGAATCCCAATTACTGTTCCCAATTACTATATGTCGTTAGTGGTTGTTGTACCAAGTATGTTTATCGATGTTTAAATTTTACAAAACGATGATCCTCTGGTTTTGGTTCTTTTGTGTAACTTTTTTTCTTTACCATATTTTAGCTAAAACAACCAGTAAATCAATCTACTGGTGGTGTAGCTATCTACGGAGATTACAAAGGGTAACAATACTAGATAAATAGATAAATAGCGTGCGTATCTGCTGAATTACTATAAAACTTATTTCTTTGAACCTTGAGCGGCAACGGCAGCAGCACCTGCAGCAGCAGCTTCTGGGTCTAAGTAGTAAGCCGGCTTAGTTGGCTGTAATTTTTCATCCAATTCGTAGACTAAAGGGATACCGGTTGGAATGTTCAAGCCCGAAATATCCTCATCAGAGATCTTGTCCAAGTGCTTGACTAAGGCTCTCAAAGAGTTACCGTGAGCTGTAACAATGACGGTCTTGCCTTCCAATAAGTCCTTGGAGATTTCGTCTTGCCAGTATGGCAACAATCTGTCGATGACCAACTTCAATGATTCGGTCTTTGGTAAGACTGTTGGGTCGACGTCTCTGTAACGTTCGTCACCGGCTTGCGAGAACTCAGAGTCATCGGCGATGATGGGTGGTGGGACGTCGAATGATCTTCTCCAGGTTTGGAACTTTTCTTGACCATATTGTTCTAAGGTGGAGGCCTTGTCCTTACCTTGTAAAGCACCGTAGTGTCTTTCGTTTAATCTCCATGATCTCTTAACTGGGAGGTATAATTGGTCAGCGGTGTCCAAAGCAATGTCCGCAGTTTGTATGGCTCTAGATAACTTCGAGGTGTACAATACGTCGGCCTTCAAGTTGGCTTCCTTTAATAATTCACCAGCTCTGGCAGCTTCCTTTTCACCCACATCGGATAAACGACAGTCCACCCAACCGGTGAATAAGTTCTTTTCGTTCCATGTGGATTGTCCGTGTCTAATTAAAATTAATTTAACCATTTCGTATTGTGTAGATTGATATGTATCTTTACGATAAACAATTCTTATACTTGAAATTTAATAGCAAATGTAGAGTTTATATATTCGTCGATTCCTCACCGGGACATCAACGAAATTTCGGCTGTTCGGACTTCTCTCAGCCTTCCACACGATTGCACAAATAATACAATAACTACAATTTTAACACTTATCAACAAGAAATATGCATATATTGATTCAATTACCTAAAGAATAGTTAGCGGTCTCAGAAGCAGTAAGATTCTTGTGGTCTGTAGGGTTTGCTGCCAGTTCGTAGAGCGTAATCACCGGGTCCTTGGTCAACTCGGTAAACTCACCTCGTAGTTCAATGTAATGCAAGTGGCTCTCGTCTTCGTCATCGTCGTAGATATCTTCGATAAACACCGACAATTGTTGAACGCCCGTGAATATATGACGTGGCAAGTAATGTTCTACAAAGTCACCGTCGTCTTCTAGCGAGTTAGGAACGTCATCATCATCATTGAGCATCACGCCTACTTGGGGGTGTGTGACGGTGTAGGTCGGTTTCTTGGAATACACATTATCGAAATCCACTGTCGTATCGTTCTTCCAGAGTTTTATCGTCTTGGGGCAATATTTGTCTCCGTTGGTACGCAAAATTATCGAGAAAAGCTTGACGGATCCGTTCAAAAACGGGATATTGAGAATTATTTGGGCATCACAGTCGGTCTTGACAATTGGTTTGAGTTTGTACTTGTCCTCTTGAGATCTGAAGATCTTTCGTAGGTCATCTGGGGTGTTTGCTAGGTTCAATGCGGTTAAATGGGGTAGGTCGATTTTGCTCAAAAGTGACTGTGATTCATACGTTGGTATCGGGGTGACATGCAGATGGCCATGTCCTGACCCATGTCCATGATTATGATGTTCGTCTTCACAAGACATTGTGTACTAGTAGTTTCTTGTGTTTTTGTAAATAAAAGTATAGACTTCGCGTGGCGATTTAACTCACTTTTAAATGTAAAGAACACCGCCAAATCAATTTTAGATTACAACTATGCCTGTACGGAGCCCGAAAAACACGTTGATAATGACAAATGTTGCGTCCGAAGTGTTACAAGACCCGGGTCCTTTGGTAGAGTTCTTGTCGATGAAAAACTATACGATTGAGTTAGTTGCCCTCCCCAGGTTCGGTAGAATTTTGGTCATATGTGATAGAACAGAAGTCTCTCAAGAAGTGCTACGGGCGCTCAAGCAATCCAAAGAATGGAGCCATTTGGGGATCACCTACAGTATAAGAGATAACCACTTGAATATACTGGATTCAGACGCCAAATTATTTGCCAAAAATATGAACTCAAAAGATTACTTGGAGCTCCCACTGGAAGACGGAAGCAAAAGATTTCTCATATCGCCACCGTTGTCACCTCCCGTTGAATGGGACCATTGGGATAGGGTTGAAGAGGGACCCAATGCTAAATCGGTCTACTCACCACAAGACTTGTCTCATTTACTTTGGGAACGTCTAGGTGGACTCCAGAGCACAGATGTCCGGAAATTCCAAGATGACGAGGCTGAAAAAATGGATTACGAGATTAAAGACATCGAAAAAGAGCCTGAAGTATTATTTGAAGATATAGATAATGGGGTTCCTGCAATAGTCCTAGATACAGTGAATAACAAGGACAAAACTAAGCCAAGCTCAGGTAGATCAATTACAAAGACTTCGATTCCTCCGCTTGTTAACTGATATTCATGTCGTAAATATTACTATATATATTGTTGCATATACCGTGTTCTAGCTACTGTCGAAAATGATGTCGAAAATGATGTCGAAAATGGTGTTAGTTATGACATGGTGTGTATATAAATTATCGAGAAAAATTTTTGACTATGGGAAAATACTTACAGAGATGAGATAAAAATATATAGGAACAAATCAATTTTTTAAACTAAATCCATAATCTGTTTGCATACTGAAGATGGCCAGAACTAGATCGAAAGGTATTGCTTCTCCAAGGGTTCCAACTCCAACTAAAAGCAAAAAGAGCAAAGCTGTTGCTGAGGCACATGCAGCTTCCCCATCAATCAAGAAAAGTAAAAATATACCAAAAACTAAATCAAATGTCAAATCTGAGATTAAGAAATTGCAGAATGAAGATTCCCAAGCTTCTATAGTATCCCAAAAGGTTACGGATACGGCTATAAGTGAACTTAGTAAGTTTTTGGATCGTGAAGCTGAAAAACAAAAGTCAGACAAAAGTCTCTTGTTCGATAACGATGAGGAAACCAAAAATTTATTTTTACAAATTACCACCAAGAAATACTATTCCACCAAACCAAACTTCAAGCCTAAGTTGATTAAGTTAAGCAATGCAATTTACAATCCTGAATTAAAGAGCTTTAAGACATGTTTAATCATTCGTGACCAGCTAATCACTGACTCTGAACAATTAGAAACTATTGAAAATGCAAACTTACCTACTTTACAACGGATTATCCCATTGAGCGCCTTGAAAAATGAATACAAACATTACGAAAAGCGTCGTCAATTATATTCGGAGTATGATATATTTCTCGTTGATGATGCATTATTAAACTTAATGCCTACTTTGTTAGGCAAAGTATTTTACGGTAATGGTAACACGAAGGTCCCATTACCTATCAGAGTCACCTCGACTTCAAACAACAAAGAATTTTCTGTCACAACTATTGGAAACCAGTTGAATAAGTGCCTAAATAGTACTTTTTTCTTACCACCAGTTGGTGTTAATATTTCCATCAAGATTGGAACCATAACTAGTGACTTCAAGCAAGATCAATTAGTCGAGAATGTACAAGATGTTTTAACTCATTTTGAGAAGGATGTTTTAAGAAGTGTAATGATCAAAACAGATTTGTCACCTTCTTTACCATTATATTATGCTGAACAATTATATAACGATGAAGATGTCTTAGAAGACAATACTAAGTCATCGAATAATATTGACGATGACCAAGAAGTTAGATTATCGACATTTGAAAAAGGTTTATTGGAATTGGGTGATGCTGACGAAGTTGCAAAGATTATTGGTAAGAAATTGAAAAACAAACATCATCAACAAAAGTTAAACAAAGTTACTAAACCAAAGAATAAAACCAAGAGCATCTCTAAATAATATACATTAGTTTTAAAGTAGTCATTTAACATCGTTTTATAAAATTATTTTTTTTATTTTTTTTTTGTGTACGAAAGAAATCTCGAGACCTTATATCTATCTTCTGGTGTGTAAGATTTTTACTCTTTGAGACTATATATGTGGATTTTTACCTATAGCGATAGTAAAACTAGTATGTATAAGTGTTAAAAACATTAATTAAATTGATACCGACAAGAACTAACGAAGCGATCCAAGGTTATAAAAAGTGGCTACAACCAAATAATGTATATCAACTAGGTAGATCTTCAGAAAATGTAGAATCATCAAATTTCATTTATTTCAAACAGATTTACATTTCCAAGGAACATTTACAAATTGAAGTCAAATCAATCTTGAAAGATCATATCTATGAGTGTGATTTGAAAACTCCTTTGTTAATAAAAATTCAATCCAGGGCTATCACTAGAATAAATAATGAGAAGGTTAAACTACAAAAAGATGAGCAACCATTCGTAATTGACTACACCCATGAAAACCTAATGAATTTGACCTTCAAAGAAGAAACGGCTATGAATGTTGCCATTGAGTGGATTCCTTTCAGTATCAGTAGATACACGAAGCAAATTATGGTCAGTGGTAACTTAGATTTTGACCCATTAACGGTTGAATTACTCAAGTTATTCGATAACGGAATTGATTTGCGTATTGCAAAAAACCCCTTTATGTCATCTCATTACCTTACACTTTCCGATCACCAAAGTTATGGACTTAAGATTGCCTTACTGAGAGGCATACCAATACTAAATACTGGTTGGACTGATTTCATTGAAGAAAATCACAACGACTTTGAAAGATGGTTACTAAATATTGATCCATCGAAGTTTCTACCGTTCTCAAAAAAGGACAATATGTACTTGATACCGAAGAAGGAAAGAACTAGCTTGTTAAGGGGCTCAATGTTTGTTATATTTCATGATAATAAAGATAAATTATCTAAATGGATAAGTGTTCTTGGAGGAAAAATAATTAAGATTGATATTTCGAAATATTGTTCCGAAAAAAATAAAATTGACGATGACTTGATATCTCTAATTAAAGTTAGAATTAATGAAACAAATTCCGATAATTGTTATTTGATGGAACTTAATGATCCTGAAGTCAATAATTCTAATCAGATAAGAGAAGCATTAGTTGATTTTTTGAAAGACTACGATAGTGATCTTGTTACAGAAGCTATGCTACATGAAAGTGTGGTCAGCATGTCAACGGGGGAGTTGCAAGCTTTAAATATTGAAAAGAAATTGAAGCGAATTACCTCTTATACCGAAATAGGATCAACTCAGCCGCAACGAAAAAGAAGAAAATTTAAGAAAGTGGGAATAACGGACTTCTTTGATTTTAAACCTCCTATAAAAAGTGAGTCTCCTTCGCTGAATGAAACTGTTGACCAAAAAAATGCGACTGAAGAACAGCCTACACCTAAGGATGACAATACACTAGAATTCGCCTCACCGCATGGTTTAAGTGACAATAAAGGTGCATCTCCAGAAGACTTACTTAATATCGATAAGCTCTCAAATAATTCGACCAATAGGAACAAAAATGAAAGAATCAGTTCCACGCATAAGGGGAGGGATGACGGGTCCATAAAAGAGGAACCTGCATTAAAGAAAAGAAAGAAAGAATCAAATATTGGAAAATTTATACCCCAAATTTCGCTTATTGATGCTATCAAATCGACTAAGGAGAAAGCTACAGAAAATGTTCGAGATGAATTGGGTATTGAAGGAAAAGACAATGACTATCATTTAAATGAGGACTTGCATAATTTGGCGATTGTTGAGACCATTGATATTTCAATAAGGAACAAGAAGCCAGTAGCGATAGAATCGAATAACAGTCCATACAAAGATAGAAAGGATTTCAAAGCTTTCAAGAAAAACAAGCTACTGAAAAATGATAAAAGAAATTTTATTGAAATGCAGCCAGTATTTGTTGGTGATGGAATAGATGATGTCGTTTTTGAGAGTACTATCAATAACCAAAAAGATTTTGAAAAGCGAACGGAGTTGAGTAATGACTTTAGTGGTGTTATGGACGACATCAGTGGATATAAGCCATATTCTGTAAAACTGCAAGATGGAGAACATGATGCAAATCGTTTCCTGTTCCATGTTATAAATAATGAACTGCATGAACCAACTCTTTTCGTACCTGAAGATGAGAGCCAAAAGGAAACTAGTAGTACATTAAATACTTTGAGCTTCAAACAGAATGATGCTGGACTAGAAACTGGAATCGATAACAATGAAAATAATATTGATGAAGTTGATGAAGATGATGATGACGACGATGACGACGATGACGATCAACCCAAATTTGCATTTAGTAGGTCTTGATTATATATTACTATACAGTTATATTTTAATTCCACATAAGCCTAATTTTCTAAAATATGTATTGTGACTATAATAAAAGTTATGATTAGTCGCAAAATTGTTGAAATCGCCTTTTATGCAATGTACATTATTTGCATTAATGCAGTCTACCACTTGATCTGGAGATGGAATCGCATTGTGAGAGGAGCAATTCAAGTATATTTGGTTATCAAACTGGTGGTATGTTTCAAAAAGCTTCTTACTCCTGGGAATAGTCGTAATAATATCATTTCTATGAATGATTCTCAAATATTTTCTCTTGAATGAATTATGTCGAGGTTTAAATGAGCTCCCTGTAACAAGATCAATCCAGTAAACAAACTTATCATTTCCAATTAGTGGTTGACCCATAGTAACCAAAGTCAACCTATCGTATCCTAAATCCAAATAATGCAATGCTAACAACAAACTTACAGAACCACCCATTGAATGACCTAAAAATATAAGTTCATAATCTTCGTCTGTATTCAATTCTTTTTCGAGGATGTCATGGATATTATTTAATGTATATTGAAAATATTCATAAAATCCTTGATGAACTTTACAGTCTTCGCCACAGCTAGGCAAGTTACGTCCTACGGCTGTATATTTGATCATACTCGTTTTCAAATCAATATAAGAGTCAAAAATTGATCTTGTTCCTCTTAATGAAACTATTATAGTTTTTCTTGGTTTATCTCCGATATTCGTAGCGTTATTAAAGAAAATATTTCTATAGGTGGTGGAAATATAACCACAAACAGAATCACCAAAGCACCATTGATGAACTAACGTCATATTAGGAAATCGTTTTGCACAATTTAAATCACAGTCAAATGGCTCAGATATCTGATTTCCCTGGTAAATGCAATAAGAAATATCAATTAAATGTGCATATGTGAATAGGTTTATGTATATCTCTGGGTCGATTGGTTGAGGAAATGGTGAATCATTACTTAGGTACTTTTGAACAGAATCTCCAAGTAATAAATTTAAATAAAACAAAGACGATGTAATCCATGATAATATGTGGAATTTTTTGCCCATCATTTTGGGCAATGCATTATTGCAGTATAGCTTTAAAATGATTGTTGCATTCTTTTAGCACCTAATTTACTGATTTGATCACCAAAATCAATTTTTGATTATGTAAGCGATATTGTGTTCTTGAGATAGTTTCTAATATTTATCAGGAATGTTCGTCTCTGTAATGTCTCATATAGTTGTATAAAGATTTGCAATTTCCTACTTTGACAACAACGCCGCAGATGCTGCAGATAGTTCCCGGGTGATAATAAACTAGACCGTCATTTATGAATTTACAAAGTCCAAAATAAACAGGATTAGGAATTAGTTTACTATTTCTAGTTATTCCATGGTGTAACGATAAATGGTCGTTGTATTCAAATGTAGCCATGTTTTTAAACACAATGTTTGGACAGAATGGACAGAAAACGCATTTTGAATACATGTTAATTTCTCCTTTGTGATCATAAGAATATCTGATGAATTCAGCTCTATAAGGCATTTTTTGATTGAATTGTCTATTGTGCTTGTAATAGAACTTAGAATATAATTTAGTAAATGAACTGCTCGCACCCCTTGTATAGCAAATTCGCTTGATATTGCATACCTTTAATTCCTCGTCTTGAAAAAGTTCAACAACCCTTTCATCACCATAGTAGTCACCTTTTATCGGTTTGGATGGAACCAGTAGATAAGATTTGTCCTCTGTCTGTGATGGAAAATAATTGAGATTTTCATTCGCTGGTGAATGAAATGGTGTAGGCGGTGTGACATTAATAATGGGAACTTCACTGGGAATTTCAAAACTTCTATCAAGCATACCATTTATTTTTGAATTCAAGCTATTATAATTGAACTCATTTTCGCTATCACCACATACTAGACAACTGTTGACATCGGGAAGACTATTATGATCATAGGTTCTAAAAGGTTCAACTAATGAAATTATATCAGACATACTCGGGTGATCCTCCTGTTCCAGAAAAGTTTTATTTAAGTCCATCTCTTCGTTATGTGATATTAAAACCGTGTTAAAAGATTTCCATTCCATTTGTTTGATTTTTAAGCCTGCGATGGGGTCTTCATTATACTCTCGGGATAAACCAATAATGTCGTTTTTGTTTAAGAAACTCATTCCCGAACCAGTTAAGTTGTATTATTTATATTAGCTTTGAAAATGCATTATCCTTTTTTCATATATAAGATAAATATAATATTCAACTCTATTTTTCGTATGCCCGTTAAAAATTTAAATTTTGGAACCATCCCGAATTCGGAAATAATTTTAAAATTGCGCATAACAATTTCATTGCGAAAAACTTTCACTAAATCCTAAATATAAATTTATGATACTTGGACCTATTCAATAGTTGATAATTTGGATATATAGATCTTTAATTGTATTAAAAAATTGGTTAAAATGATAGCTAATAATGTTCCACCTAAAACGGATAACCATAATGCAAGGTTAGTTAAGAATCGAAAAACGCGGCTCAAGTAAGATAATTTTATAAGTCTAACCAGCGATGCTGACTTGGACTTCTTCACCTGGTCCTGAAAAATGTATCTATGCATGATCCAAATAAATGTTATTGTGCCTAATAGACATATTGTTATAAATTGTATTATTTTAAACACATCAGACCTAATGGTACTAAGTATGCCAAAACTGCTTTCTACCGCATACTTCACCTTATTATATGTCAATGCTAATACATCCATCATTCCATTACTTGTCAAAAGCTTCAAACCTTCTAATACATGTGAGGAAGCATTTCCCACTTTATCAGATAGATCATCAATATTATACATCACATCTTCTAGCTTAGAGGTAGTTTCTTCGAGTCTTACATTGATACTATCAATAAAAGTAGCTACGTGTTTTGTTATCTCTTCGCTAGTATCCCTAATTGCATTGTCTATAGCTTTCTCACTAAAATCAGAAAGATAAGACATAGACTCCTCGAATTCAAATCTAATAACATCATTATGCTCCTGAAGTTGTGTATCAGTCGCTAACAATACGTTTTGCATATTTTTTGATAAAACTTCATTTTCCTTTAAGGATTTGGATATGCTTTTTGTTATATTCTGATTATCCTGAGATATAATATCTAAAGATTCTAGATTTGCAATGATATTATCCAAATAAGACACAGATTCATCGGATAAATTTCGGACATCATCTAATACCGAATTCTTCATATTTGCCAACTTTTCTTCAAATTGGAAATCTTCTAATGCAAATGAAATCCTGGATAATTCTAGATCCAAATATTTAATATTTCTTGACATATCTCCTACAAAACTTTCGGTTCCTAACGAAAAGTTCTTAGATATTTCCAACGAAGTCAGTAGCATCGAACTATATTGTTCAGAAAATTCTTCATACTTTTCTTTTACCCCTTCAGTTGTTTTCTCGTTTTGGTTTATTATAGCCTTCATCATGTGCAACAAGTTTTCAAATTCCAGTTTCATGGTACATTGAATATGACTGGAATCCTTGTATGAACTGCTAAGGTCCTGAAACATCTTACTATAGAGCTTTGTAATGTTAGAATATAAGGATATTATTTGCTCCTTTTCGAAAGGCAACGATTCCTCGTAACATATCTTTGTAATTTCTCTATAGTAACCACTGAAAGTGGTCCAATATTGAGGTGTTCTCTCGATATCAAATATACAGCTGTCGTAATCATTCTCACTCACCATATTGTAGCAGGAGCCCGGATAGACAACTCTCGAATTTTCAAATTCACAAATGGATAACTGAATTGCCAGATTTTTTTGTAGCCCAGGTTCTATTGAATACACTCCCAGTTTAATACATTCTGGGATAATATCTTTTAAGGCATTCTTAACACATCTTGATCTGGGCTTCATAAACGACATACTTTCGAAATCAGACTCTGTCAAAGTAAATGAATCCAAATGTCTCGAAACAATACTATCAATTATATTACTTTCCATATATTTGGCTTCGTGTATCAAACCAGCCAAATCATTATCCTCTTTTTTCTCTGTTTCTAAATAAGCTGTAGACGTTGCAACAGTTGCAAATAAACCAATGAGAAACCAATTTTTGTTGAAATAAAGCATGGAAAACTTTTCAAAATGTATATATACAAATTCCTATATTCATATTCATAAGTCATCTGCAATGGTATATATATATTACTTGTTAGCTACAATAAGTCGTAAACATATATGAAACCATTGATTCATATCTGACAACATAATTTGTAATTTGTAATTTGTTACATAATACTTTTTTTTTTTGATATCCATTACTTTGGACCAAACTCTTAGATCTTACATTTAATAGAACATTAAAAATACCAGTCGGGTTTTAAGAAAGGATGTATCGTCAACTGTGGACATTTGTTACAACCAAGTGTCCAATAAGAAAGTATGGTAGTAGAACTCCGCTTCTGTTCATTCCCAATGAAGAAAAATATCAATTTGAAAGTGAAAAACTAACACCTGAACAAAATAAAGCAGCCATACCAAAGAGACCAAGCTATAGCCATTTGCCAAAGTATCACAATGAAATTTATAGCCCAGAAGATATTGCAGATTTAATCGTTAAGCTTGATTTCCGGGACATTTTCTTGACTTGTTTGGCAAAAGATTCCCCTATACTAGGTGATTCAAAATACAAGTTAGTTCCTAAAGATCCGTATAATTCATCTGAGCTGATCAATTTGTATTTCACTGCAACAACATCTAAATGGGCAAAAGTATTTAATGAACAAATTTACGATCTTTCGAATTTACCAGAACATGATGCATCTTTGAATTATGAAAACAGAAACCTCATGGAACAAATATCAAGCGGATTGGATAAATTCAAAGAGCTTACAGGGGAGAAAAATTTGGTTTCATTAGAAAATTTACATCGGGCTTACAAGTACCTCAAAGCATTTGAAAATAGTGAAAAGAAAGTCGCAGGAATGTCAACACAATCAGAACTGTCTCCATTGATAACTTTTGAAGCTGTATCCCTGTACTTACTAAATTCTGACGATATGAAACAAAACGCTGAAAACTTTGATATATTTTTATCTTTTACTAAGGAAAACATACAACTTTTCACACTTGAAAGTTTAAAGCAGTTTCTTGTTTTACTCATTAATAATTTGCATGAATCAAAATTGTCAACCATACAAATGAAGCTCGATTGTTTTACAAAGTTTATGGATACTATATTCGAAACATATCCATCTATAACAACTGATTTGAATCCAGTATATTTAGATAAATTATCCTACTTGTATACCATGACCTCAAACATTCCAAAGGCTAACGAAATATTGACCATATTAGTACAAAATTACAAATTATCTCCTTCTAAAGAAACCTTTAATTCATATTTAGCTGGTTATGAAAAAAAATTGAATGCTAGTGGAGAAATGGACCTACAGATGCGTAAAGAAACTATATTAAGGGATTTATCAAGCTTAAAGTCTGTATTCTTTCATGAAGGCTTGAACAATATTTCATTCAAAGTATTGTTGAATAATTCAGTATCCAATATTCATGACTTGGAAAAATTCTTGAGGTTAGTATCACTGAGTGTCAAAGGAAAATCTCTCCTTTCAAAGTTTTCTTCGGAGATTATTAAAAAGTTGCAGATCATACACTCTACGAGCGATGAAACAATGAATGTAAAATCGTTACAACTATCACAACTTGTAAGAACAATAATCAATGAAAACGACATTAAGCTAACGGAAGAAGCATTAAGTTTATGCGAGAAACTTTATTCAGAATTTAATCAGAAGTCAAATGTTGAAATTATCCAATCCCTTAATGTCTGATCGTACAGCATGACATATAATATATAAGTCGCCATGTATTAAAATTGTAAATGTAAAATATACCCAAATCACTAAATTAATAGTTCAAATTAAAAAAGAATTAAATATTTTCCATTAGGTACTATGTTCGTGATCATTAAGTAGACTCATCTCAATGTTTTCATGTTGATCGTAACTATCAGCCATACTATAATTGGAATACATTGAAACATCATCAACCGTTTCGTTATAGCCTGAATGCCGTATCCAACCGCTATGATTGCTTATATTTGCAGTAACTCTTTCAGGCGCTTGGCTATGTCCTTCTTGATGAGTATCTTCATTGTTGTAATTACTGTAAAATCCATTTGTATAAACATAGAACCCATCATCACTGTCTGTGTCTTTCCAGTTTAGTACACCGACACTTTCACGCTTTCTCATATCATCATTTACATACATATGTTCGTCTATGAGATATTTTCTGGACGAGATTGACCTCTTTATGAAGCAAAGCATAGATGTTACTATCGACAAAAAAATAATTGGACATAGTTGGAGCCATCCTAAATAACTCAAATGTGGGATAAACAACAATATATCCACTAAGAATGCCAATAAAGTCAGTAAAAACGATAAAAGTGATAGCATTAGCATCAAATTCAAATACAGTGTGATATTTTTATACTTCTTGATGGTTGTTTCTATGTCCTTATAAGATTTATCTGATTTTAGGTCTATTTTTGTACTTGATGTACTTTCAGTTATGTCAGTAGAGCTATTATTTTTGCTATTCTGTCGTATCTTATTTTTCTTTCTAAGTCTTTCTTTAAATGGCGTTTTCATTTGAGCTTCTTCAATCCATAATATTAATGTCAACCCGGAAGTTATTAACAAAAGTATAGATGTGAAACAAAAGCCTATTATGTGAACAACCAATAGTTTAGAAATAGCATATCTTGCTTTGGAAGGAAGCTCTGCAACAGCAAAATCTGTATATTCATTATCATCATCTATAAATGAATAAAACTTATCACTCTCTGGTGGATATCCTATTTTTGGGCTAGAGCATATATCATTCTTCGTACATAGACCAAATACACCAAAAGTATAATTTCGATACTTTGACAAATGTAGATTATATCCAATCCTCAGACCTGTAATCGGTACCGATATAACAGGCAAAAGCTGTATAATTAGACAAACCACTACTAATGTATCTAGTATTAGTAAGCCCGTATGCATTATAAGTCTTTAATCTTAATATCTGAACTATGTGGTTAGTTCTCTTTAGTAAACAATTTAGCTCAGTTGCAGTGCGGCTAATGCAGGTTTTTCTCTCATCCATACAATGAAGGTGTTGATATATTTGACTTTATTAATGTGATATATATACTGATAACAAAGGTTTGTATTTCTTTCGTATACTTAAACCCATTATATGACCCATATGCTCTTTAACTTGTGATTACATGAACATCAATATCCAAGTGGGGTATTCCATCTCATCCCTACTATCTAAAGTACTATTAGCTTATCGTCTTGTCGTATATACCGATATTTAATCAGTCACGTGATTGCACACAATTAATACAAGCAAAACACTACTGTCTTTAAGAAGAAGTTGATCAAGGTCAATGAAATATATTTCTCTTACAGTATACTTTTCGTTGTCCGCTGTATTGTTGTCAATTATTATTAGCAGTTATAAAAGAATACCTTGGACTAATTGTATCCGGAAAACGTATTCATCGAAAATCACAAACACATCCACGAAAGCTATGTTTACGGTACCATCAGACCATCCATATCGTAAAGAATTAGAAATTGCTTCTATCGCAGTTATGAGAACCTCAATATTGACGAAGAAATTAAGTGACTCAATTGCTACCACGCAAAAATCTGGAACATATACCAAAGATGATAAATCTCCTGTCACTATCGGAGACTATGCATCTCAGGCTATTATCAATCACGCGATTAGACTTAACTTTCCAGAAGATGAAATTGTAGGTGAAGAAGATGCAGAAGCGTTAAGAAAGGATAATGAGGAAGGAAGAGACTTGAGTACCAAGGTTTTGGAAATCACTTCAGACGTTCAATCACAAACCAGCCAATACAATGATCGATTAGGGAAGCTCGAAAAGGAAAGTGAAATTTACGATAGTATTGATTTAGGTAATTCCCAAGGTGGTTCTAAGGGTCGCTTTTGGGCATTGGATCCAATTGATGGAACCAAAGGGTTCTTGAGAGGTGATCAATTTGCCGTTTGCTTAGCGTTAATTGAGGATGGAAAAGTCGTATTGGGAGTTATTGGATGTCCAAATTTACCAGCTACGGTTTTATCTAATGAAGAAATGAGTGGCACAAAAGGTGGCTTGTTTTCTGCTGTTAGAGGTGTAGGTTCGTTCTATTCAAGTCTATTTGGTAAGAACGACTTCACGCCATTATTCGAACAAGAAAATATCAAAATGACCCAACATACGTCACCAGAAACATTGAAGGTTGTGGAAGGTGTTGAAAAGGGGCATTCTTCGCACTCAACTCAATCGCAAATAAAGGATAAATTGGGCTTTAACAGTGAGACTGTTTCAAAACAAACTATCAACTTAGATTCTCAGGTTAAATATTGTGTATTGGCAAAAGGACAAGCTGATGTTTACTTGCGCCTACCAATTAGTGACTCATATCGTGAAAAGATTTGGGATCATGCTGCTGGGAACATCTTGGTATACGAGAGTGGTGGGCTTGTAGGGGATATTCATGGTACCGAATTAAACTTCGGAAATGGAAGGCACTTAAATTCACAAGGAGTAGTTGCAGGTAATAAGGCTGTTTTCAAAAAAGTAATTGAAGCTGTTGGTGACGTCATACAAGCATGATTTAATATATGTGTATATATATCAATAAATAGTATGACATTTGGCATACAAAATTTGAGCGACCATAATCACAAAGAAAATTTTGTATGCGCATACACAATTTTGCAGCCTATTAATATCAAATGATATTGACCTCTTTATTCCTCGTTTCCATAACGGTAGGAGTTTTCAAGACTATTGTAATCTAATTTAATCTACATTTATGACACCCTTATAATACAAGTTTCTCAAATTATCATGGGACATACAACAAAACTGAATGAGAAAGATACATCTAAACTGCCCTATGTCGTGTCTAGGAATTTCACCAAATCTTGCTACTCTCTTTCAATTGCTACATCCAATTCTACTAGACATACTAAAAATACAACTTATTCACTTCAAGCTTTTACTAGTATTATTTTAAATGCAGCTATATTAGGTTATGAATATGTTCTCAAAATGATTAAAAATTACAAACGAAGAAGATTAGAGGCCATATTAAATGAAGAATTACATGCTAAACGAACTGAATTTATTTCTCTTGTGTTGGAAAGATTGCCATTTCTCTACACATATTCCAAAGAAGTTGAAAATGCCCAATGGATTAAAATTGCTTATGATTTAAAGATGCGAGATAAATTGATACCGGATATAGTGAGATATCAAACTGGACCTTACTACTTCATCAGTTTTGGTTCAATTTCAACTCAGATCAAAAGACAATTTTTTTCTTTATTCCTAAGCAATGATAGAACTGGAAATTCTCAAATGATTTATCCTACAAAGAAGGCTAGGACAAAGTTTAAGACTCATGAATCGTGTGATTCTTATAACAACATTCCAATAAAAATGAGAAAGCATGCTGCTAATGAATTCTTTGAATATCTAACTTCAGATGAAATCAAATCGATTGTACTAAATGGAGATCGGTCACACGTCGACTTTCATAAAGACTTTGTCGTCCAAGATGATTCTCAAAAGGATTGGTTCCATAAATGGGGATATGTCTACGAAACTGAATCTGATTGTTACAGAGCGTTAGATTTAGAACTTAAAAACCACTCATTAGAATTGACAGTATTGAATAATTTTCTAAAGTTAGGAGTCTGTTTTGCAGAATTGCCTAAGACTTCTCGCCCTGGCATCCAAACACTCAAAGATCTAATCAAAGAGAAACGAAAATTGATTGTTGACAAATATATTCCGGCGGCTATACACAAAAAAGCTATCAAGGCCAACCAGTTAACTAAATGCAAGGCTAATACTGCAGAATACAATGAATTAATGTGTTATTGATTTAAATAAAAAGTTTCTTATCTAGTTATTAATATTTACAAGGTTTTCTACATTCTTCTTTAGTTTCGTGAAAGATCAACTGAATTCTACCACGTAATAATTTTGTTTCCCCGCTCTAATAAGTAATAATTTTCCGTCAATTAGATGATCCTTATCAAATAAGACAACATCTTCTGGGTCAATATGTTGGTTTCTGTCAAGTCCCAAATAAATACCACCAGCTGCAATTAAATTCTTAGTTTCTGTCTTCGATTTTTTCATAACTTTTGCCAATAATGTACTCAATTTCAAATCATCGATATTATAATCATCGAATTTAAGTCTTACCAAAATTCCTGATTTCTTAAAGACACGAATTAATTTATCCGCAGATATGTCGTCAACGAATGGTTGGTCGGGCGTAGGAAATAAAAAGCTAGTAGCATAAGCCATTTCATCGCCCACCCCAGTGCCATGGATTAAATCTGTTACTTCACGAGCCAAAATTCTTTGAGCTATTCTAACACCTGGATCTTCATTATGTTTATTAACAATCTTTTCAATTGTTGCCATTGGTAAAAGAGTAAGCACTTTCAAAAGTTTCAGTACTATTTCATCAGGGATGTTAATAAAATATTGATATAACTGATATGGCGTGGTCAATTTCTCACTTATAAAAACAGCATTACCGGCAGATTTGCCAAACTTCTCACCGGTTGGTGTTGTCAATAATGGGACTGTCATCCCGAACGATGGCTCTTCTTCAACTTTTGCCTTAGAATTAGAAGTCCGATTATCGATCTTCTGTAATCTGGAAATCAAATCAACACCTGCAATAATGTTACCCCATTGATCATTTCCACCAATTTGTAAATTCACTTTTTTGTTCTTAAACAAATGCCAAAAATCGTACGCTTGCAAAATCTGGTATGTAAACTCGTTGAAGCCCAATCCACTTTCGGTTTTTAATCTTGATTGGATTGAATCACGTCCTAACATAGCAGACACCCTAATGTGTTTCCCATAAGTCGCTAAGAAGTCTAACATTCTTATGGATTCCCACCAAGTTGCGTTATTTTCTGTCGACAATTCGCCCGAATTTTTAATAGGAAAGTTTCTTGACTTAGCATATTCAACACCATGTTTCAAAAAATTAGATATTTGCTCTTGAATTCTATTTACATTATCATGTCTTTTTTCCTCGGCTAATTGAGTTCTCTCGGTGATACGGCCGCTAGGATCTCCAACTGCACCAGTAGCACCACCCACCAATCCAACTACATCATGACCTCTTAAATTGAAGTGAAGTAAAACCATTAGCGGTAACAAATTACCTAAATGTAAAGACTCGGCCGTTGGGTCTGCTCCACAATACAACTTAAACCTTCTTTCAGATGACGGTTCGGTCATCATAAATAAATCTTCATGCGTTATAGACTCAACTAAATAGCGGGCTTTCAAGTGTCCAACTAGAGATACATCCAAATCAGGGTGAAAATCTTCACTTTTACTTAATTCAGGGACTGTTGGAATTATGGTAACTGTTTCTGGTAGTTCATCTTGACGAATTTGCGATATAGATGTTTGGAACCTTTTGTTATTAACCACGCCATACAAAAGGGCTCGACGGAAATTTAATACACTGTTCACGTTTATGACTTTACTTATCATATTTTTGTATGAATAGTGTCAAAACCTTCTTGATTGAGCTCCTACCAATGAATCATATTCACGATTTATCACCGTAATATCGGTACTGTATATATCATTCATCCTACATGAAAAATTACATTTTTTTTTTAAAACATAAAGGGTATATGTAGAAATATAATAACACGCATAACAAACCTTCAGGGATGTCTAATACTCCTTCTGATCTTGCAAAAGCTATAGAAGGATCGGACCACACGAAAAAGAGAAAGAGAAAAAGAAATAATAAAGGAAAATCAACAGCTCAAGATCCTCCACATGCTACATCCATCACTGAAGTTTTAGAATTTCCAGTTCAAAACAATAACAAAATTAAATTCGATTATAATAATGATATTACTATCGATAGACCTGAAAGGCATAGGTCTAAGAGCCAGGGCCCTATTACTGAGAAATATCCGAGACAAATAAGAGATACAAAATCAAGTGATAAATTAAGAGTGGATGAGATAAATGTACCCCATCGTATTGAAAAAGATATAAGTAAACCGGGAACCAAAAGATCTAAAACATCAACGAAAGTTGTGAGATATGAAGAAAGTGAAGAAGATGAGGACGAGGGAAATAATTCATTCTATAAATCTACTGACTTGTCTCTCGCACAATTGTCGAAGAAAGCATCTGATCTATACCAGATACGTCAAAAATTACCAATATTCCAACATAAGGATGATTTACTTAAATATGTGAATAAGAATCAAGTCACGGTTATTATTGGTGAAACTGGTTCTGGAAAATCTACGCAAATTCCCCAATTTTTAATGCCATCTAATAAAAAACAAATTGCAGTAACACAACCACGTAGAGTTGCAGCTGCATCTTTAGCAGCAAGAGTAAGTGAAGAATACGGGTGCAGATTGGGCCAAGAAGTTGGTTATCAAGTTAGATTCTCTAATGTTACACATCCACATAAAACGAAGTTGAAATATTTAACCGATGGGATGCTTTTAAGAGAAATAATGCTTGATGGTAACCTAAATAAATACTCTACTATAATCATTGATGAAGCTCATGAAAGAACAATTTTGACTGACTTAATCATGGGGTTCTTGAAAGAATTAATTGTCTCTAAGAAACGAACGGATTTAAAAATAATAATCATGTCTGCTACATTAAATGCAGAATTATTCAGTAAGTTCTTTGATTATGCACCAATCTTATATGTTGAGGGTAAGATGTACCCCGTTTCTAAGCACTATTTGGCAGACTCATCAGAAGATATCGCCGACACCATGGTCAGAATCATTGTCCAAGTGAATATGTCCGAACAAGAAGGTGATATTTTATGTTTCTTGCCGGGTCAGGAAGAGATTGATAGCTGTGTGAATATATTACATCAAATTGCACCCCAATTGCCTAAAGAGGCACCATTTATTGTCGCATTACCACTTTATGCTGCTTTATCGCCTGCCCAACAACTGAAAATCTTTGAAAAACTCAATGGAAGGAAAAGAAAAGTAATATTGGCTACTAATATTGCTGAGACATCTATTACTGTTACCGGAGTTAAGTACGTCATTGACTCTGGTCTTAGAAAGGTGAAAGTATGGAAGCATCAATTAGGCCTATCAACCTTATTGACCACATCTATCTCTCAAGCATCTGCAAAACAAAGAGCTGGTAGAGCTGGTAGAGAATCGGCCGGTAAAGTTTTTCGTTTGTACCTGGAGAAAACCTTCCTCAATCAATTGCCAAAACAACAAGAATCTGAAATTATGAGAAATGACATAGTATTACCAATATTGACATTGAAGAAAATTGGAGTAGATGATCTTCTTAATTGGACGTGGTTAGAACATCCAGGAAAAGATGCAATTTTAAGTGCTTTAACAACATTATATTCCTTAGGTGCATTGGATGATAGTGGTAAGATAACAACCCTAGGATATAAGATGTCTGTCTTGCCACTTCCTCCGCAACTATCGGTGGTTTTACTAAGTGCTTTAGAATTTAATGTTCTAGGTTCGGTTATAGATATTGTTGCCTGTCTTTCTGTAGACAATTTAATTTTGAATGTTGGGAGTGGTAACGGGGAAGTTAGAGACGAAATAAATTTTAAAAGACGTAATTATTGTCCACTAGGCTGCAAACAAGGAGATTTAATTGCAATGAAAGAATTTTTTAATTACTATAAAGAATTAATCGATAGTGATAATGCGTCAGAAGCAAAATCATGGTGTAACGAGCTACATTTTAATTATAAAGGTTTCAAAAATGTCATGAGAGTTAGAAACCAATTGAAGGACTACATGATGGCTACTGTAAGACAAGATGATACTCTTAAGCAACATGAAAAAGACCAACAATTAAGAAATATTAAACTCCAACTCGAAGTTGTTTCGCATTCAGATGATGATTCAGATGGTGGTACTACTGTCACCGAGCAATGCCTTGATATTCCTGCGATTTTAAAATCATTCTTGAAAGGATATATTACTAATACAGCCATTGGAATGCCTGATAGATCATATAGAACTTGTACGACTGGCCAACTCATTAGTATCCATCCATCGTCAACTTTGTTTGGTAAGGCTAATCTTGATGCAATTATGTATATAGAATATGTTTATACAGCTAAGGGCTACGGTAGAAATTGTTCCGTTATTGAATTAGGTTGGCTACAAGAAATAGCTCCGCAATTACTCGGTGCTTCAAAAATCAATGTGAATGAATAATAATCACTCTCTATAGCCATTTTTTTTTGTATATAGTTATTTACCATTCTTAGAATACGCCATGTAATATATTCATCAATAATGCATAGTGGTAAAATCAGAAATGAAAATGAAAATATATTTGTGCTGCGAGAAATTTGTTAATAAGTTTACGTTCATTCTTCAAATACATTCATATTTTTATGGAATTCAAAGAACCCCTTCCTCTTATTGAAAGGCCAGAATTCATTCATACGTCTGAGGATTCAGAAGAAATTTCTGAAAGTGAAGGGAGAACATCTCTAGCTACGTATGGATATCTTATAATATTTGCCAGTTGGATCATTTTCCTTGTCTCAATTAATACTTTATTTAAAGTATGGTCATTCGTGATACATCCCTTATCGTTGAATCCTGTGACGAGACCGAAATATGACAATTTAACGAAGTTTTTTGAAAATTCGGACTATTATGTGTTGAGCTGTTGGTGTATATATGTTGTTGTGTGGTGGTGGTTCTGTGCTTCGTGGGTTGGTATAAAACTATTCAGACATTCTAAGGGTATTCTGGTTGATACTTAATAAGCGATCAAAACAAACATGTGATAATCGGAACTAAGATTACTTATGATCTATTTAATTACAATTAATATTTAATGAATTTACGCTATCAATAATTTTATTTAGTTCCCGTCTTCTCCTCTAAATTTTGTCCATTCAGCGTCTCCAGTTTGTCGTCCCTTAGGCAGATCATCTGTCATGGAAGATTTAAATATATTTTTATTGAACAGTTTCTCCTTGTTATGTATAAGAATTACTTCTTTATACAATTTCATTAAACTTTCGTGTTCATTTGGATTCATTAATCCAATACTCTTATAATATCTGAGCAATTTTTCATCGTTCCAAGTATCAACAAATTCCTTAATATTTTTCAAACTAGAGACTGATTCTAACCTGTTAATTTGCTTGTCCGTTTTAGTGATATACTTTTCGCTTACGTCCATAATATACCCTTCACCAAACGCGAAGCACCAACTCATTCTCTTGCCCCAATTTTCACAGTAGAGACTTGGTTCATCAAATACTGCCTCACAAGGATCAATGTGGATCCATCTTTGTAGACCCAGGCTGTAATATTCACACCATACATGATCCTCGTTATTCCACACATATCTTATCTGGCATTCACTACCTAGCAAGGCACGTAATATAAGCATAAAACAATTTACCCACTCACCACAACGACCGCTCTTAGTTTCTAATAACTTTACTGGATTATTATATCTGGGAAAACTTACTGGGACATTACACTTTGTACATTTGTAATTCTCTATTATTGATATTTCACCTGGATTAGTATTGGGAGGACCAGAGTTCCCAGTAGGTGTAATATTATCGGACGATTTCTTACATCTTGAACATTCTGGTTTAGTTACCCATTTAAAAAAATCATGTTTGAAATAATGTAATAACTCAAGCACTATCAAATCCTCGTACTTTAAATCCAATCCCTCATATTTGGTTTCCTTTTCGTTTTCTCTTTTATCGACACCCTCATAAATTTTTGCCAAATCAATTGAGTCAAGTGCTATATCTAATTCAGATGAGTTCTTATGTTTCTCGTTGGAATTTTCTACATCAATCAATTTCAGTACGAATCTCTTATCTTTGGTATCTAGCTTTGAGAATCGTTGCTGTCTATTTGATTTAGTATTCTCAATTGCTTTGGAAAGACAAAATTTTGAATAAGATACTATAAGCTTATCCGCAAGTATACCATAACCATCTTTATGAATAGGACTTGACATTTTTTTGTAGTTCCTGTATTAGATATGAAGCACCAAATAAATAGAGGATCGGATAAATTATTCAGTACGAATTTTGCGATCAATGATTCTCGGACACTACAAAATTCACAGCTGGGACCAGTTCGTTGATTTGACTGGTACTGAAATACTTTGACCCTACCCATATTTGAATTTGTCATTGGAGCCATGATTCTGGTTTTGTTCTAGTCTGATATTTCAAGTTCAATTCTGAAACCGATGCTTCTCAGCATCAAGTCTTATTTTACTGTTATATTAGTAATAAATGTTAACGCCTACAATCCATAGATCTTCAAATTATATCACGTTGTACTTACTTTTACACTCACATTTACCATTTTATCAGTTAAGAGATCGAAAGTAATAAAATTTGAAACTAATGTTTTGTTAATTTACTGCAAAAAATGTATTTTTCTGTAAAACAACCGGTTGATTAAAAACATTCATTCAGTATGGTAAAATTCATTTAATAAGTAAAGAATAAAGTCATCAATTATTCTTTGATTTTTCAAAAACTAGTATAGAAGAGAATATATAAGCTGTAATTGGAATTTAACAAATTCAAATGTAAGGTCTTCAATTGTAGTACTTTTCATCGCAGACGAGTAGAAACTATATTGAAAATATCTCAAAATAACACAACAGTGATTTACACTCTATTTTACTGATAATACTCTGTTTCATATTAATACTTCGCTATGTCAAAAAAATAGCAAGTAGCATATTATAAATCAGCTTAAAAAAATGACGACAGCTGCAGGATTCGAACCTGCGCGGGCAAAGCCCAAAAGATTTCTAATCTTTCTCCTTAACCACTCGGACAAGCTGCCTAGTCTGGAGTATTCACTTTCCGTATTCGACCTAATATTTCAATCCAAATGTTAAACTACAGGCGAGACAAAAACAAAATTAATCGTGTTTATTATCTGTTAAATTGAATGGTAGATCGAAAGATGGGCAAACTGAGTACTAAATCTGATAATAAATCACCAATGCCACAATCTGGAACAACAAAGACTAAAAGGAAGATCAAGAAGTCAAGTAAGGTAAAGGCGAAATCATCAATCAAGAACTCAAAAAATCCATTAACTAATTCACCAATTCATAATTTACTTCAATCTTTCGAGAAACCACCAGACCAATGGACAGCTAGATACATATTAATACTAACTTCTATTATTTTGAGGAGTGCTGTTGGATTAGGGTCTTTCCTGGGACAAGGAGAAAAACCAATAAATGGCGATTTTGAAGCCCAAAGACATTGGATGGAATTGACAATTCATCTTCCTATCCATGAATGGTATTTCTACGAACCATTATACTGGGGAATTGATTATCCACCATTGACTGCGTTTCACCTGTACTTGTTTGGTAGATTGGGGTCTTTAATAAATTCAGAATGGTTTAGGTTTGTTAGCTCAAGAGGATTAGAAACCTCCGACTTGAAAACATACATGCGGTTTACTAGTTTGATTAGTGAACTAGTAATATATATTCCAGCATTATTAGGCTTTGTATCGATAATGGGAAAAAAATTGAACTTGAGCAGAATGGATCAAATAGTTATATCAACAATAATCTTGTGCCAACCATCACTTATTTTGATAGACCATGGTCATTTCCAGTATAACTCAGTCATGTTAGGATTATTCTTATTTTCACTAGTGGACCTTATTAAAGGAAACTATATTTTAGCATCTATATGGTTCGTGAGTTCTATAAACTTTAAGCAAATGGGCTTGTATTATGCACCATTTATATTTGCATACTTGTTTTCGAAACTTTTTATTAATTATAACGATATTGGGTCAGAAATGTCTATGTGGAAGATGATAACAAGGTTCAACTTTAAAAAATTGATTGCAATTGGCCTTACAGTTATATTAACCAGTGTTATATATCTTTTACCTTTTATTATTTTACCTAAATGTACAAAGTGTGAAACCGTGAATGTTTTAAAGCAAATAATAATTAGAGTGTTTCCGTTTGAGAGAGGTTTGTTTGAAGATAAGGTTGCAAATTTTTGGTGTACTACAAATTTAGTAGTCAAATATAGGGACACATTTTCAATAGATCAATTAAAGAAGATTACCTTATTGTCGACGTTGGTATCTGTTTTACCCCCGTCCTTGATTATTTCTTATAAGAATCTTTTCAGTCCAGAATTTTCTAATAAATCACTGTCTCCTGTAAAATATTTATCAATAGTTTATGGGTTTGCAGCTACATCTTGGGGATTTTATTTATTTTCATTTTTGGTGCATGAAAAAAATGTGCTTGTGCCACTCTTGCCTAGTACCTTATTATTTATTGTCAATGATAGGAATACGGTTTCTATGGTCCAATGGATTAATAACATAGCTGCTTTTAGCTTATGGCCATTATTGAAGAAAGAAACTCTAGTTTTGCAATACATCGTTGTTATATTATTGTCGAATTGGTTAGTTGGTGGGTTTACTTTGAAGTTATCGAACAACATCTTTATCCCTAGAATAAACTGGTTCTGGAACTTGATTATAACTTTATCATATTTTGCAATTGTTATTGTTCATTTCATTGATTATAATTATTTACCACCATCAAACTATCCTGATTTGTGGGTTATTTTAAATACTACGGTTTCATTTGGATGCTTTTCTTTATTTTGGCTATGGATCTTATATAAACTTTATAAAATTTAGATTAGCAATTTGGCAATGAGATGTGTTTCTTATGGTTCCTGTATTTTGTAAATACACCCCATTCAGTTTCCCATTTATTCCCATCTTCATAGAAAATCCTTTTCCATGGTTCGTCGAATGCCTCAAAGTAATACCAACCATATTCATTATCATATGCATCACATACCCAGTCATTAAGGAAAGTTTGGAAGGATTTAGGATCAGCAACAGCCGCTTCATACTCACCGCCTTTATATGGCCACCCAACTTCTGTAATTATGATTTCTGTATTTGAATCTTCGTTTAGTGGTTCAATCTGATATTTAACAAAATCAAAGGCCCATTGACTAGCGGTCCCAACATCACCTCCAGAGAAGAAAGGATGGACATTTGCACCAATTATATCACAGCTCTTTAAAAGGGTTTTGTCAATTAATGACCCAATTTCGGATGTTCCAATTGGTAAATCATCGTAACCAATTTCTTTAGTAAATGATTTTGCATCGTCAATATACTCACTCAAATCTTGACTAGTTAGTTCCTCCCTAAACAATACTTCATTCCCAATGAAAATACATTCAAAAACATTTCTCGGGTATTTACGCAAAATGTCTTTCATCCAGTCTATTTGTTGAGCGTTAGTTGTTTTATTCGACCCAATCCAAACGCCCATGGCCAACGTCATGTTTAGTTGCAAATCTTGGATAGAATCCAATATTAGACTCGATTGATTACATTGCATACCATAATTTCTAATCCTAGTTGTAACTCTTGAGATCAAAGTCAAATCCAAGAGAATATCCCGCTTCGTAGCACCACAAGCTGGTTCCATTGCATCTCTAGGTGCATAGCCCAAACCGTAGAAGACAGTTCCAAAAAAGCCTTTACCTGACATCAAAGAAACTACTTCTGGGTCATCTTTATATTTAGGATTGATACCGTTTATTGTGTTGAATCCTGCTAAGTCGGAGCCTTTAGTCTCCTTTCGTGGTATTCTTGAGATACCTTCATAAGATTTATTGCCATTTAAATTTCGCAGTAGCCCGTAGTCATTAACCAAAGATTTGAACATTCTCAGACGCTCGTCTTGATTCAGTGATTTAAAGTAATTATTTACCGTCTCCTGGGTACCATTGTATAGTCTAACAACCACCGGAATAAAGCAACTTATTATTAGTAGAATAAGTAGAATCAATGAACCATACGTTACTTTATGTTTATTTTGGTGCAACCAGGTAGACCTCTTTTCATCCAACATAGCTGGAGAATCAGCACCCCGTTTTCCATTCCCGTTTTTCTTGGATTCTCCGTCTTCTTGATTGACTGACATATCTGACATTTGAAACATAGAATTGAGAATCCTCCCATCTGGAACACTTCCAAGTGGATCTAATATCTTAGGTTTTGTAATATACTCTTGTTCTTTAGGAGTCTTCTCCTTATTTGGAGGAGTTCCCTGTGAGCTGTTCAATGTGCTGGTCGCATTAGAAAGTGGCGAAACTGCATTGAGTTTGTAATTTTCAATGTATTGGTTTAAATCGATAAACTCATCTTGATTATTTTCCATGTTCCTAGATAAGCCGATCTCTGTACTACCAAATTTTTGGAGAGGTAGACCTATACTTTCAAGTGGCGTTGTATCATTAAGCGTATCATTGGAAGCATCGTGAGCTTGTTGCAACATCGTCCCTGAATTACCCGTTTGATTTACCGTGTGAAACATACCTCCCTCTTTCGCGTCTCGAACCTCTCGAGGTAATAAATGAGCTAATAACTCATTATGGGGTACGTTCGGGTTTCCAGAGCCCTTGGTTACATTCTTAACGCTCTCAAAGTTATCTTTGGAACTATCCGAAGTAGGCCCACGAGTCAACCTCTGGGAATGTTCCAACGAGCGTGTTTCTCGACGTTCTTCTACTCCTCCATCATTTTCATTTATCGAAACACTTTCGTTACTCATTATAATCACTTTTTTGTTTAACTTAACGGAGTGTTCATGTTTGTTCTGTTAGCCGCCATGTAGTTGCAAATTAAATCCGCAAAATTGGCTCTGGCTGTAGCGAATAGTTATATACAGTACATTTTATTATCTGACAAATTGACAGATCGACGAACCTATCAAGAAATTGAGGCATACCGGCATTTATATGCTACACGATCAAACAGATCATTTAATGCATTTTGATCACTTATGTAGACGTTCGTATTTAATCTAAGAGTGCTATTGAAATTCGAAAAGAATCTAGGTCTTTCAATGAAATGATAGTAAGTCTAAGTCTATTCGCTTTTAACAATGAAAACCGATAAATCTAACGATGAAAACGTAGTTCCAATAGTTGCGGGTTTGTACCTTAATGAAAGCAATGATCTCTAAAAAATTGTATAAATACCTGAATGAACCATTCAAACAATAAAATTTTTCGATTTGATCTTACTTTAATCTTGTTGGCTTCGCACACAACTTCACGGTCGAATAATATGAATAATACGAATAATATGAACACACCGTGATATAACGAAGTATATGGAATCAATTGGGATCACACGAAACGTGTCAAATGACCAACATGCGCAATTTACCAATCACTACTTCACATATGGTCAAGTTTGCAATGATAGTGGTTTGTCACCGTGATAAGGTTCGATTCTAGGCGTCGAGACGCGGCTGAAACATAGCTTTACAAAATTGATTTTTTTGAATAAAACTCTGTGATAATGAATAGACAGGTTTGTGAATAACAGGTTTGTGAATAACAGGTGTTACACTCCCCAAATCCAATAACAATATGGGGTTTAGAGCAAGCATATTGGAAATTGTTATTATGTTGAAGATCATGTGACCAATCCGTCTATATCACATCGATATGAATAAAACGGCCGTAAATATTGGTTACAAATAATAATGGAGGAACATGACAGACAGAAAGATTGAAGTATTGAAGAAGGAGTATCCGGGAATAGAGGAAGAAACTTTACTTGAGTTGTTGATAGCTTGTGATGGATCTGCTGAGGCTACGATGTCGATGATCAATGATTCGTTTCCCACTATACAGCGTAAGCGAAAAGTAGGGGCATTATACCAGACGTCGATCACGTCGTTAATTGCACCTGTTTCGAAGCAAAAGAAGCTTAAGGTGTTATCCGGGAGAAAAAAGGTGATAACTTTGAATACAGCCGATGAGGTAGAACAACACTTGGCACCTTATGTGTCTTTCCATAAGTCATTCTTACCTACAGACTTAGCTGATCGGACACTTGGATATCTTGTTACTCAAACAGACAAGGTGTCGCCGAACGAGTTTTATTTATTTGATAATCTTTGTAAAGCCAATCATTCGCTGGGGTTTTTCCACACTCCTAATCTTAATTCTGTTTACGAAAATTTGATCTATAATGGGAAGAAGAGCGTTTCAAACCTCTATAAAGAAGAATTTGAAGAAGTGTCACTTTTCGTTAAGAACTTTATGAACAATAAGATTATACCTAAAGTTAAACGATTACCGTTTCAATCAACCGAATCGTGGAATAGCGATGTGTGCTTGGTGAATTATTATGAAAAACTGTCAAACAACCTTGAATGGCATTCTGACAGAATGTCACACATAGGGCCTCACAACTTTATCGTGTCGATTTCATTGGGTGCAACAAGAGAATTCAGGTTAAGAAAAAATTATACAGACACTACTGATCTACCGCCCATATATTCAATCATAGTTCCACATAATAGCATGGTTATAATGCAACCAGGATGCCAGGAAGAGTATAAACACTCCGTGAACCCAATGCCAACGGCGTTGCAAGTGAATTCAATATCCGGTGCAGGCAGGTTTAATTTAACGTTTAGGTTTTATCCATTGCAATTTCTACAGAGCTTACCACGCTGTCATTGTAAACTCACAATGTCGCTAAGAAGATCTTTCAAGAATATTGAAACCAGAGGCAAATATTTTTGGACTTGTGAGAATAAGTATCAGAACAAGGATTGTGGATGTTTTTATTGGGCACGGTTAGATAAAATTGAAGACAATTTTATCGCAGAAAACGAGGGCAAGGCATCACAGTGGATTGCACCAGAGGATTCTGTTCGACTTTCTTATTTGCAAAAACATGAATGACAATGTACATTTATAAATATTTATGACGTTATCTTCCTACGCCCATTGTCCTTCCTTGACTTTATTTTTTAAATATTCAGGAAGTAATTGTTCCAAGAAATCCTTATCACAAGGAGCAATACGAATATCTTTTAGCTCAGGTGGTATTGACAAATTTTCAAGCATGTTCAAGTCACACTCAATGAGGCTAAGTTTTTCTAACTTATGGAGATTCTTTAGTTGACCATATGGAATTAACGAACACTTCCAAAGAAAGAGAACCCCTAAATTTTTTAGACTAAGAAAAATTTCGTCATTAAATGAGATGTTTTTTAATTGCAAGTATTTTAGCTTTTTGCAATTCTTAATCAAAAAATCGCTAATGTGTACCATCAGCACTGGGTCCTCTATCCTTGAAATAATGAATGTTAAATTTGGTAAATATTTACCCACATCATTTAATTTAATATAATCACCTAATAGTAAAGCCGTTACACTTTGAGGAAGGTTTTTTAAAGATAGGGATACATTTCCATAAGAATTTTTACTTGGATTTATTAAGATATGCTTTAAATGTCTGGGATACGTGGCTATTTCGCCTTTCAAATTTCCATCTAACACCAAATCTGTTAGTTTCAATTCATGTAAATTTTGAAGATTTGAATAGTCATTGAATATGTGTAGCGATTGCAATGGAGGTAGACTGATGGGTGAGATTAACTTGGAAGACACATGTAGGTGTATTTTCAAAATTGGCATAATTTTTCCCTTCTGGTAATAAATTAAGCTTAGTAAATCAATAAGTGTCATGTAACTGACGGAAGACGAGACGAAGAATAATATACATATTCTGGGAAGTAACTGAAAGTTATGTAGCTGGGAATATTTATAAGCTGAAAAAAAGATTTCAGAGGATTGTGGTAGCGAAATTTTCGAATTTAGATAGTGTTTTAAAACCACTGAATTCTCTTCATCAATTGTAAAATACTTTTTAAGTTGAACTAACGAAGTATTATATATATACACTTCTGTAATCAACAAATAACATAGTACATATGAAATTTTTGAATTGTAAGTTACCCCGGGTTTCCAAAGCCTTATCAAATCATATTTTGGTAACTTGCCGAAAATAATTAGCAATAATTCAACGGGAAGATCCGAAAGCCTGAAATGATAGTTCTTTTTACTCCTAAGTTTCTTTTTACTCCTAAGTTTCTTTAGGGTCGAAAAAAGCATTGTTAATTCAGCAACTTGGTTGTTGATTCATCTGATTAGTTACCATTATTATAGGTGACCATTAAGCAGATAATTTTCTGTATTTCCATCAACGAATGTGAAAAACTCATTACTTATATTTTCCATTTAAAAAATTGTTACTAATATTCAAATAAAGGTAGTTTTAAGACAAGCGAAGTGTACATAATAATTTTTATATAAGGTATACTATTTCTTATGCATCTCTGTCGCAAATACGGAATTTTAATTTGATTGGCTACAATAGCATATTCTACTCTTCTTGCTACAAACTAGTTCAATAAAGAAAAGCGTTATATAATACTATGTGATGTAAATTGTGTTTTGAAATATTTTTAGTAGTTAAATATGAACTCCTAGCAAGAGTATATTCGAGTAACTTTAGCAATGTAAATTCGATCAATGAAGTGTCAAAGGCTTGATTAAACTATAACCAGGTTTGATTAGATGTTTTCCACATCTACAATAGTAATAGATTTTAAACTGGTAGGTATTTCCAACCCCTGTAGAATATCTCTATTACCAGGAGCAATGAATATTTCTCTAAGTTGAGGTGGGAAGTTCATGTTATAAATTGGAGAAATATCACAACCGCTTAAAGAAAGTCGCTTCAATTTGACCAATGAATTAAAGCTGTCGAAAGGAATATTTAAACACTTGACTAATGATAATATTCTCAACTCTTTAAACCTATTAAAATCATACTCTGCTAAGGAATTATATTCTAGATGAATGTATTTTAACCTCAGGCTATTCTTTAATAAAAAGCCATACACTTCCGCGTAATTTTTTACGTGGTGATCTCTACATTCAAAGTATTCTAAGCTAGGCAAAACTCTTCCACTGTCTAATAGGTTTATATTGTTATCAAGCTTAAGATTTACTAGACTAGTGGGAAGTCTTTTTAATGAAACATTGATATCTTTTTCATTAATATTAGATTTTGGGGAAATCCTCAAGTATTTTAATTGTTGTGGATAATGGGTTATATTTTCCTGATTGCCAACTTCCAAAACAAGCTCAGTAATATTGATGTTCCCTTTTATATTGATATTTGCATAAAATTTGTATAAATTTAATTGATAAACCCGCTGAAATCTGTTAACAAAATCAAATTTCAATTGAGAGGGTTTCAAACTTCCAATTACGAGGACAATTTCAGAATTTAAGTTTTCTGTGTCTAGACAACTGTAAATTAGCTTTATAAATCTTTGGAGTTTGATATAACATTTCCTTGTAAATAAGAAAAATATAACCATTAGGCTCCTTGGAAAGAAGCCAAATCCATTTCTTTTGCCAAGTCGTAAAATATTAAAGTATTCTTTTGCAGCCAACAGTGTCTTCAACAGTGGAGGCTCGAAGTATGACCAATATCTCGAAGAAACCTTATATATATGGATATCTCCATGGGTCAATAAATATCCGATCACATAAGCTAATTTAGAATTAAGCACTAGCTCTTGCGACCAAAGTTTCTTTAGTTCCTCTATCGCTATTAACCTCAATATCCTTATCCATATTTCAACTGGTAAATCAATCAATTGTTTTTTCGGTCTAAAACTAAAGAATGAATCTCGATTGATAAGAAACCTGCAAACCATATTAATTTATAGCATTAATTGAATAAACTATTCAAAGTTAATGTGAAAGTACCTTAAATCCTTATAAGTATTCTCATAAGCATAATATACACCACACATTGATAGCCTGACATTTAACTTAATTCTGGCATTTCAAAATTTGTGATCCATTGTATAAGACTTGTGTACAGAAACAGAAGAAATTACATTAGAATGATTCTATGAAATATCGGTAAATTAATATTTAATGCCATGTTTATAAAAATATTAAATGAGTTATTGTAGAAAAGTTAATTTGAACATTTATGGAAGGGAACTGGGTTCCAATAGGGCAATTACCTTTGACTACTGTATAGATATGTTCTATAACCTCTATAGAATTCTGTATAACTAACTCTATTACTCTTTAACTAACTAACTAACCTTAACTGCAGATTATTAGTTCCTAATTCCCTTCTTCTGTACTCGGGATTACTCAAGGAGATGATACTCTTATTTATAGCTTCTGCTTTGCAACCATGTTTATCATCGTTATGATATATCATTATCATGATATATACACAGTATATAGTAATACATGTATACTTATAACTTATAATTCATGGCAGCTTGTCCGAGTGGTTAAGGAGAAAGATTAGAAATCTTTTGGGCTTTGCCCGCGCAGGTTCGAGTCCTGCAGCTGTCGTACTTTTTTAAAATGCTACGTAACGTAAGTGTTAGTAGTGGATATTAGGCAATAACTCCAAAAATAGTATGAGAAATCAGATGCATATCTTATAGAAAGGAACTTGTGTTTTATGACACCAATACTTCCGCTCAATACAGAATCTGGGATGTGTTAGTGCCTTAGATTAATGTTTCCGAACTTTGTAAGAGAGAAATCGCTTTTGCAGCTCGTCAATTTTCACGCGCGGTTTTGGAAGTTGACTCTACGAAAATGAATTAAAAGATAGACTATAATCACTATCTACGACATTAATGCCACCAGATATGCCAGGGCAGGAGTATATAGAGTTATCGAACATTAATGTTGATGCTTCGGCAACATCTGACAATGTATCTAGAATAGGGAATAATTGGGATCTCAATACCAATCAGATTCAATTTATCCTTTTGAGACTTGGAGTTTTAGCTGATGATAACTATAAGCCAGGATCCGCGTTTAATATAAACGTACCTCAAGGAGCGAAGTTTATGATAGATAAGGTAGATAGGTTGAATGTAATTGATGCAGTAACTATACTAAGAGAAGCCTTGGCTGAACATAAGGATGACTTTAATCTCTTGCACGAAGATTATCAATTGATTCAAAGATTAGTACATCTTACGCCTGAAGATTTCGACAAGACCCTGAAACCAGAAGCAGATAAAACAAATCGTCATGAGGAAATACAAGAAAATCCAACGCACTTCAAAAATAAGACTTATTTAAATATAATTGATTGGAATTTACAAGTGCGACTTGAAGCAGCATTGATTGCATTTCATTCGCCTTATCCAGAAATAAGAGCTATAACAGATCCATTTGATGAACATGATATGCCCGCGGAAACATTTAGAGCCTACGCAATTGGACTTTTCTGGACATTACTCGGTTCAATCATAAATAACTTTTTTGTTCATAGATTACCCTCGATTTCACTTGGGCTGCATACCATACAATTATTACTTCTACCAAGTGGTAGGTTATGGGAGAAGATGATGCCCTATAATAAAACGATCAAAGTTTTCGGTACACTGGTAAATTTGAACCCCGGGCCCTGGTCGTACAAAGAAATGATGCTAAGCACAATCATTTATCTGTGTTCGGCTGGAACACCCTACCTGGTTTATAACATATTTGTTATGAAATTAGATAGATTTTATGGATTGAAATGGGTTTCATGGGTATATCAGCTTTTATTAGCACTTTCTACACAGTGTTTGGGTTTCGGATTTGCAGGCATAATGCGAAAAGTTTGCATTTATCCAGTAAAATCAATATGGCCAACAATACTACCAACAATTGCTTTGAATAGAGCACTAATGCATCAAGAAGACAAAAACACTCCTCCAATTCATGGATGGAAGATATCGAGATATTCCTTTTTTTATATAATATTTGGTTTGAGTTTTGTTTATAATTGGATCCCATCCTATTTTTTTACTGCATTGTCTACATTTAATTGGCCAACTTGGATCAGTCCATACCTGGTTCACTTGAATAATTTTACCGGATTTAAATCTGGACTAGGTCTCAACCCATTACCGACACTTGATTGGAATATTCTCGATGCAGCTGGCTGTCTCACATTTCCATTTTATACATATGCAAACCAATATCTTGGATCAGTCTTAGGGTTTATTGTCATCTTAATTGTTTATTATACAAATAATAAGTGGACTGGATACTTACCAATAAATTCTAATGCTCTTTTTAACAATCAGGGTAAAATCTACGATGTTCATAGCATTTTGAATGAGAAAAATATGTTCGATACCGAGAAATATCAAAAATATGGTCCTCCATATTTTAGTGCTGCAAATTTGGTATTGTATGGTGCCTACTTCTGCTTATATCCTTTTGCAATAATATTTCATATTATAACCGAATGGGAATCAATGAAAGCAAGTTTTATAAATGTTTGGCATTCAATTGTTGATGCTCGCTCAAGTACAAGCAACATCTTTGGAAGGTATAGTAAAGATCCGCATTGTGTGATGATGTCCAAATATAGGGAGGTCCCAGATTGGTGGTTTTTAGTAATATTAGCAGTCAGTACCATATTTGCCATATTGTGCGTATCACTATATCCAACAGAGACACCAATATGGGGTATTTTCTTCACGATTGTAATCAATTTTGTATTCTTGATACCGATGACAGCAATTGCGTCGGTGACGGGGTTTTCTTTTGGTCTAAACGTTTTAGTGGAGTTGATTGTCGGTTATGCAATACCAAACTCAGGAATAGCATTGATCACGTTGAAAAGTTATGGTTATAACATCGACAGTCAAGCCAGTAATTATATCACCGATCAGAAATTAGCGCACTACACGAAATTACCACCAAGAGCGATCTTCAAGGGACAGCTCCTATCTACGATATTAAGTGTATCTATAGCTTTGATCATTGCCAATTGGCAGTTAGCTAATGTGGAAAATATATGTGACGCTCATCAGAAAGAAAGATTTAGCTGCCCCGGGGCGAACACGTTTTTCTTTTCAAGTGTCCAGTATGGTGAAATTGGCCCCGCGAAAGTGTTCAGTGGTTTGTATCCGGTTTTAAAATGGTGCTTTTTACTAGGTGTTTTGTTGGTCATTCCATGCTACTGGTTCAAGAAGAATGGTCCGTCAAGATTAACCAGATGTTTTCACCCGACTATCATAATTGGTGGCTTTTTGATGTACGCACCATATAATCTACTGTACTACACAGGAGGATTTTATCTTTCGTTCATTTTCATGTACTATATCAAAAAGAACTACATACTATGGTGGGAGAAATACAACTACATCCTAACCAGTGCTTTGTCCGCGGGGGTAGCGTTCAGTGCCTTGCTAATCTTCTTCACTGTTCAGAGTGATTACACTGCATTCGATTGGTGGGGAAACAAAGTAAGTGATCAAGGCATTGAAGGTGGAACGGCTGCCAGGTATACATGGTTAGACATTAAAAATTCACAGGACGGATATATAGGTGTACGCAAAGGTCATTTTCCATAGGTTATGGTGTATGTTCGTACTGCATATTCCGTACAATAATAACGAGGCTATTATCTTTTTTACGTAACGATCATAAATTTTTTCCAAGCCTACCTTCTGTCAGTATAAAGATACCTTCCATGACATATTTCTAGAAAGCTAGTTTTTTGACAGCCAAATAAGTTATACGAAACCGACTATGTACTTTTTTAGATTATTAGTACTATGCGCTATATGCATCGTGGTTCAATCAAGCATTATTCCTCGAGAATTTACCAATAAGCCGCATAATGTTGATGAACATACTGCTCATAGAAATGAAAAGCAACCAAAAGAAGGCATAAAGAAAAAATGGGGTGGTGGTTTTGGGGGCTCGAGGGGTGGATTTTCTAGTTCATCAGGTGGTAGAAGTAGTGGATCTAGTGGATCTGGGAGTCGAACTGGA
The DNA here is from genome assembly GCA_900186205.1 of Debaryomyces psychrophilus. Classification (NCBI taxonomy): domain Eukaryota; kingdom Fungi; phylum Ascomycota; class Pichiomycetes; order Serinales; family Debaryomycetaceae; genus Debaryomyces; species Debaryomyces psychrophilus. The sequence goes on along the minus strand of FYBW01000009.1, from coordinate 109,234 downwards.
GGTAGAACCGGTGCAGGAATTGGGGTAGGAGCAGGCGCAGGCGCAGCAGCAGCAGCCCACAGACACCATAACAACTCACTGTCAAGCTCGTCGAGCTCTGGGATACATGCATTTGACCCAAGTGTTCCCTTAATATTTGCTACTGGTACTGTACTACTATCAGTTTTGGTTTAACGTCGAGACCAAAACTGGCTATAGAGTCATCTTTATATTTTTTTCATTTATTTGTCACTTTCACTTTTTGTGGATTGCATTTTATTTATTACTTCTGATTGATGTACTGTTTATTGCATTATGAGTTGCATTATACGCTACATTGTATGCGGATTTCCATGTTGATTGCCAGCAAATATTTCGTCATGATAGTCATTTAGAAGGTTTTGCATTTATACCTCAATACATGTTCAATTTACATTTACTTGTGTTGTATCTAAGATGTAGAGATTTAGAAATATCTAAGATGTAGAGATTTAGAAATAAGTCAATTGGAATTCATCCAGTCGGTAAACCGTCTGTCTATAGCCTGAAGTTTCCAGCCTTTTGACGAACAGATTTGAAAATAATCTTTCACGATAATAGTAAATGTATTGCCTCCCATTCGTATTTTAAAGATCCAAACGGAAGTATTTTGAACAAGAAGTTTTGTAAGCGTCTATTCGCTTGTTTGTTTCTTATGTGATTCCCAAGGAAATATCATAATGAAAGATAACCAAAGATGTTTACATTTGCGTAAAATGGATAAGCTAAACAGTCGGTATCCTGTTCATTTGACAGTTGCGTTAACTATTAAAGTAGACAACAGTATGTGGCCAACCTACTGATCTTGCAACTTGCGTAGAAAATACCCGCAAGACCGTAAATGTCGTGTTGAAATTTTTCAAACAAAGTCGCGGAAGGGTGAATCATCGATTGTATTTCCGGTGATAAATTATTCTTCTAACTTAGATAATTTGGGATCACTACAGTGGACTGAAACAATTAGAAAATGATTACTTCATCTTCATTTCGTGTCGCTGGTGGCCGTTATATTGCTAGACAATTCTACAGAAGCAAGACATCAAGCTCAACTTCAGCGTTAGCTTACAAGGCATTACATCGTAATCAAAAGAGACCACCTTTACCAACTTTCGAAACTCCAAACTGGTCCGCGGATGCAGCTGTTTCCTCTATTTTATACGAAACACCAGTTCCATCAAAGGCACCAAGAAAGCAACATGTTTTGAATTGTTTAGTTCAAAACGAACCAGGTGTTTTGAGTTCCGTCTCGAGTACTTTAGCTGCTAGAGGATTCAATATTGACTCATTGGTCGTTTGCAGTACTGAAGTCAAAGATTTATCTCGTATGACTATTGTATTAGCTGGCCAAGATGCTGTTGTTGAACAAGCTAGAAGACAAATAGAAGACTTAGTACCTGTGTATGCCGTGTTGGATTACACTAATGCTGAAATTATCAAAAGAGAGTTATTATTAGCGAGAGTATCATTGTTAGGACCTGAATACTTCCATGAATTAATTGCAACCCATAAGTTACATACAAGTGATGCAGCATCAATTCCAGATTTAAGTGCTACAGAATCCGCTTTCCATCCAAGTAATTTAGTCCCATCAGAAGCTTTGAGACAAAAGCACGCTCATTTAGAACATATCTCGACTATTACGGAGAAATTCGGTGGGAAAGTCGTTGATATTTCTGATAGAAACGTTATTGTTGAATTAAGTGCTAAGCCTTCTAGAGTTTCTTCTTTCATCCAATTATTACATCCATTTGGTATTTTAGAAATTGCTAGATCCGGTATGATGGCATTACCAAGAACCCCATTGGATGGTGCTCACGGCGATGACGAAGTTGTCGATGCGGCTGATATTGTAGATGCTTCTCAATTACCACCCGGTTAGACTACTTCTTCCTACTATTTGCCTATAATATATACATACCAGTACTTTTCTTAAATTGTAGCCGGACGCGATTTAATGGCTTATTAGCATATACGAGAATGCTCCATAATGTGAGAATATAGAAGCGAATCGCATCCATAATATAATAACCGAACTACAACTAGTTGATGAGAATACTATTTATCCACTCAAAACCCGTTGTATATGTATTTTGTAATAACGAAATCCTAGTTTCGACAGTTATTCGTATATTCGCATGAGCCATTTAAAAGTGGTGAGGTACGAATCCAATAGACTGGCCCAACTCTTAAAAAACTCCAGTGATATGCAAGAATATTTAGTAGAACCTCTGATACTCCTATCTAATGCTCCATTAAACAGAAAATTACGATTAACTTGCAAATCTGATAATAAATTCTCCCAGTTTATATTGCAAATTCCGAGTTCGCATTTAAAGAATGTTGCATAATTAGGTACATAAGTAGGTCAATACTCATTTCTTAAACATTTAAGATTGAAAACCTAACAAAATGAACCAGCTTTCAGATATTGTTTGGCATAATTCGGACTACACGATAAAAGAACAAGATAGGTTCTTACCTATCGCAAATGGTAAGTGGTGAACTATTTCGATATTTTTTGTGCAAATACTAACTGGAGCAGTTGGAAGAGTAATGAAGAAAGCTTTGCCACAACATGCAAAACTTTCAAAAGAATCGAAAGAATGTATACAAGAATGTGTTTCAGAGTTTATATCTTTCATAACAAGTCAAGCGGCAGACAGATGCCGACTAGAAAAGAGAAAGACCCTTAGCGGTGAAGACATATTATGGTCGTTGTATATATTAGGATTCGAGAACTACTCCGAAACCTTGAAAATATACTTGGCCAAGTATAGACAAGTATGTATATTTTTTGATATGCTTTTATCGGAGAGCTGATGATACTAAGACTTCAGTTTGAACAAATGGAAGCTGAGAAAAAGGTGCCCAAATCTAGACGTTCAAATGTACTCGGATACGAAGGTTCGGCTGACGAGATCGGAACCGACGATACAAGTCTCAGTGATGGCAAGAATGACTACTCGCCTGACTCAACGAACCAAGCATCAGAACGAGATGAAAACTTCAATTTTCCATTCGAAGCGGATTCTCCCGGACAATGCGGCGCGATGGACAGCTATCTTGACCCCAAATATATATCAGACCTAAATACGAGACGACAATCAAACGTTCGTGAGTTCAACAACGAATCTGAAATTCTGGTTCTTGAAGACTTCGTTGAGAAAATGAAATAATTACGTGCAACTGATGATGACATCCGAAATCGCTTTTAGGATTGTGCGCCTTGAGAGCAGGGCCGTACTACGGGCGTGCAATGCTGAGTACCTACAAGTTCTGAAACTTCAAGATCCTGACTGTTACCTGGTTAGCTGCATATCAACCTTAGGAAATAATACCGAACTAGGAAATCCTGGACAACATAAACGTGAACACTATAAAACTACAATCGAACCTTTTTTAAAATTAATTATACTGTATAATAAGTAGTTGACTTTATCAGTCTGCTTTTTGATTGGAAAATTGACGCGTGAACTTAGGAATTTAATTTTTCAGCTTGAAACATAATCCACAGTATACTACAAACACCAAACTTGAAACATATGTAGATTAACCACATAAATATCATATTTGAACAGAAATGTCGTTTCAATAGTGGAAGGACTCCTGATTTGTGGTTTGTAGGATAGTATAAAGATGAAGTAGGCTTTATAAACTAGATTTTTTATCCAGGCCAAACGGCGCACGACCTCAGTTTTTTGATAGTATTTTTTTTTACATGAAACAGGTTTTTACAATTGTCTAAATACTTTAACGCTACATATTCTTAGTAACGCAACGTAATGATAAAGTCGTTTAGAAGAAATAAAGGGCTGTCAAATACGTCTAGTTCTCCCAAGCACTCAATTTCACGGGTTGGATCATCGCATTCAGCCAACACTAGCTTTGAAAGCTCTGATTTACAGTCGCCCAAGAAGGTGATCAAGGCGCTCTATGATTATCAACCACAAGGACCTGGAGAATTGAAGTTTCTGAAGGGAGATTTCTTTCATGTGTTAACTGACGGTGAGAATTTGGAGCATGAGAGCAATGGGTGGTGTGAGGCCACGAACCCTATGTCTAATATGAAAGGGATGGTACCAATCAGTTACTTTGAAGTGTTTAACAGATCCAGGCCTATTACATCTAATACAACATCTCCACAGCAACAAACTCGTACCCAAAGAAACTCGAATCAGACGTTGTATGCTGTTACATTATACGAATTTAAGGCGGAGCGAGAAGACGAGCTAGACATTATCCCAGGAGAAAACTTGATTATATGTGCTCACCATGCTTTTGAATGGTTTATTGCGAAACCGATTAATAGATTAGGGGGGCCTGGTTTAGTTCCTGTTCTGTATGTTAAAATTGTCGACTTAGTTAATCCTATGAATTCGCAGGAGGCTAATGATGATATGGCGAAAGTTATAAACGATTTCAAGATCCCGACTGTCGAAGAATGGAAAGACCAAACAGCCAAATACCAAGCATCTACCATTCCACTAGGATCCATATCGAACCAAGCCCCTCCAGTATCATCCCATACTCAATTTTTCCAAAAAGAAGCTCAAAACGCATCAGAATCAAATAGATCTTCATTAAGCTTAACAAATACCTACATTTTAGAAGCCACTGTCGACTCATTCCAGTTGGATCAGGGCCGTTATCAATACTTAATAATTGCTAAGTTGAGCAATGGGAAGATTCGTTACTTGTATCGTTATTACCAGGACTTCTATGATTTGCAAGTAAAGTTATTAGAATTATTCCCATATGAGGCAGGTAAGATTGAAAATTCTAAGAGAATTATCCCATCAATTCCAGGTCCGTTAATCAATGTGAACGATAGTATCTCGAAATTAAGGAGAGAGAAATTGGATTACTACCTAAGAAACCTTATTGCTTTGCCTCCCCATATTTCTAAGTCAGAAGAAGTTTTAAGATTATTGGAAGTTCTTGATAACGGATTCGACAAAGAGGTGTCGGATTCTAAGAAAGAAAGAAGATCACTGAAGCCAATAAGTCAAAAATCAAATTATCAGCAGGATAGAATATCCCAGTATTCAAATTTCCACAACCCTTCGAGCGCACCTAATAGGACATCATCAACACCTACATCTTCGGACTCTGCATTAAACCGCTCTTTGTCTTCATCATCAACTAATCTTATGAATTCTTTTGCCAGTACTGGTACCGGCTTAGAAAGTGGTTCAGGAAATCTTGCGGCTTCATCCATTAATGCTCCAGAAACTAAACAAGCAAAGGTCAAGGTCAAATTTTACTATGAAGATGACATATTCGTCTTATTATTACCTACGAATTTACGGGTGCAGGATTTAAAGTCAAAATTGTGCAAAAGATTAAGTTTGAATGAATCATCCAAATCAGACTCAGCGAATACAGTACGTTTATATTTGAAAAATGATTATGATGATTTCATAAGCGAAAATGATGCTTTCAGTAGTGAACCGCTGGAGATCAATAAACTCAAATTGTCTACATTTGAAATCAAGGACGATGAAAAATTCCAGAATGCATTATATGATAAATGCAAGCTAATTATTCTTGTTTAATACTGATCCTAATCTAATTTTTGTCAATCATATATTTATCTGTATTAAGTAGGTGCTAATAGAAAATTAATGTATGCAGGATAAACCAACGTATTGATTGTTTAGAAAAAACCAATAAACAAAAGATAGCCCAAATCTAACCAACCGAATTGAATATACTTTGAGTTACAAAGCAGATATAGGCGTACATTAATTAATGTCTGATTCATCAGAGAATTCAATACGGGATACGGAGTCTAGGATATCACAAGATAGTAATCGCACTTCATTATTTGGAAAAATATTCAGCCATTTTAGTAATAGAAGACAGAATAGAAAGAACAACAGAGAAAGACCTAATAAATCAAACAGTTACGATGATTCAAGGGACAAAATTGCGGGCTCGAACAAAATAAATTATGGCAAAGTCCTCAAATTACCAATTTCAGATAGAAGCACAATTAATACCAAACAATTAGTGGAGGAATTACAAAAGAATGAGAACAGTGGAGAGATGAATCTTAATCGAGAACGACTTAAAGCACCAATAAAAGCACCTGTTCTTGATTCATTGGAACTGGACGATAAAAATATTCAAAAGCCAAGTCAATTTGTCTCTTCCAATGTTTCACCAAAAGTCACTAATGAAGGTAGAAGAGAAATTAAACCACATGTAATTCAATTGGGTCAAAGACGGGCAATACGCATAAACCCAAATTCTTCAACTTCATCTGCTTCCCTGTCACCACCATCTGTATCATTAACAACACCTGTAATATCGCCTTCTATTTCTGAGGCGAAAACCTCCTCATTTTATGAGATTTTACACAGAGACGGAGTAAGCTCGCCAGCTCAACATTTTCCAATACCTAATACTTCAACACCACACAGAAGTCACTCACATATGATTAGTGTGAATACGATAGATGATTTAGAGGAAGAACCGACCATCGCGAGAGTACAACTAGGGGAACCAGAAGAATTTATTTATAATATGAACCAAAACAATACAACTTCAATAGAAAAAACTGCTAATGAAGAGTTAGAATGCACGATGAAGAAAGAAAGGAAAAAGAAAAAGAAAAAATCAAGAGATGGCCATAAAAGGAAGAAGAAAAGAGAAATGTTACGAGAAGAGATTAACAAAAGTGTTAGACCATCTTATGAATTTGATGGGCAAGAAATTTCAGCAAAAGTTGATGGTCATGACTTGTGTAATGTACAAGAGACAAGACATTTGTCTTATAATAACAACATACATAATCCTTTTCAAACAACAAAGCATGATGTAGATATTATTGAAGATATAATAAATTCACAAAACGTATCTGTAATGCAGTCTCAGATTTCGTTTGAAGACAAAGGGGATCAAGGTAATATGGATTTCGAAAATGGACAAATAATAAATAACGACAACTTGAGAATAGCACAAGACGAATCTTGTAATGCACAACACCCAATGGTACTTGAATTGCCAAACCCAAACCTTATCCTGAAAGAAGATAACACTATAAGCAAACTATTCTTGAGTAGCGATGTTGACAGTGAAGAGGATAAATTAATCTTAGGATATAGAAATAAGAAGCAACCTTCTGAGTTGAAGTGGCCAGGTCATGATTCAGTCGGCGAAATACATCTTCCACAAGAAACTGCAAAGAAAAAAGCTTCTAAGAATAAAGAGATTGTTTCTGATAATGGTACTACTTCAAATAAACCCAGATTATTATCGGATATTATGGCAGAAATGTACAAAAAAGATGGTATTTCATTTCTGGGAAAGTTCAAGACATATCACTTGCCATCTGTACATGACGATTCTAGCGATGATTCAAATTCGATTGACGAAAATGGACGGGAGAGCCCCGTAATCAAGAAGTTTGGTGTTGACGTACGGAAAGAAAGACTTCGGAGAGAAGGGAAGTTGGTTGATTAATGCACAATGTAAACTAGATTTCATATGAGAAAATTGGATTTTGACGAAAGGTACTCGTGTACAATGAAATTAATATTGTAATATAATGTAATTTTTATCAATCTCGATTTAGCAAGTTAACACGTCGGCTTTTATAATTGCAAAGATGTAGTCAATTGCATATTAAGCTAACCGTTTAAAGGTCATTTAAAATATGAACCAAATAATTTTGATGTAATGCAATCTGTATCCTCATAGTGTGTATATAATTTGTTCAATAATTGCTATTGCACTCCTCACAGGATTAGATTTAAGATAGTTGATATAAAAGCAATCATTTCGGATTGAATCAATAACATAACTATTACAAACAATTAAATATTTGAAAAGTTACCATGTTATCCCCAAAGTTCGCTTCAACCCATTCTTATTATCCAGCTCGTGCTTTAGCCAACGCAAAATCGTTCTCTCCACACATTATCAATTTATACTTGGACTATAATTGTCCATTCAGTGCTAAGTTATTTTTAAAATTGAAGCCTCTGGTTATTCCTAAACTACAAGAATTATATCCAAACAAGTTTCAATTTATTTTTATTAATGTTGTACAGCCATGGCACCCAAATTCAAACCTTCTTCATGAGTTTGCTTTAGTCGTAGCAAAATTATTGAGAGAAAAACAAGAGGGGGATGTTGAGCCTAACCAGGTTTTCTGGGATGTATCTGAAGTTCTTTTTCAAAACAAGGAATTGTTTTATGATACTGCTAATGTCAATCTAAACAGGAATGAAATATATAATCAGATTTCCGATTTAGTATTTGAAAAATTGACGTTACCGTTTTCAAAGGACGAAGTTTTGAGTGAGTTGGTCATAAAGAATGAATCCGATAAAGAGAAGCAGAATAATTCAGGTAATGGAGCCACTACTGATTTAAAGTATTTCACGAAGTACTTGAGAACTGTTGGTGTTCATGTAACACCAACAGTAAGTATTAACAATATTGTTATTGATTCCATATCAAGTGGCGACGATATAGGAACACTTATAAAGACATTTGTGAGTCAGTTGGAATAATTATATAGTAATAGTGAAGAATAGGGTTAAGAGTAGTGTAAAATGACAAATACAGCAAGTCACAAAATTATCTTATTTAAGAATAAGGCAACTTGTCCGAGCGGTTAAGGAGAAAGACTTGAAATCTTTTGGGCTTTGCCCGCGCAGGTTCGAGTCCTGCAGTTGTCGCCAATCTTTTTTTTTTGTATCTTAATTATTCACTTGACTGAGTTTTAAATTCCTTTATCTTATTATATTTTTATTTTTATGCATTACATATATAAATAAATAAGATAGTATATATTAATACAAAAATTCCTCATCTATGTGTATGGAATCATGTCCCTGCAAATGCTCCAAATATTCTTTCCAAAGTGGATCACCTTCACGTAAACAATTAACATCTCCTATGATTATTAAACCATATTTCGCTCTAGTCAATGCAACATTTAATCTTCTTTCATCACCTAGGAAACCTATGTTATTTTCCTTGTTCGATCTGACACACGACATAATAAGGAAATCTTTCTCACGGCCTTGGAAGGCATCAATAGAAGCGATCATTATATCAGAAATAGTGTGAATTGTGATCGGTTTTGACTCATTGTAAATATCATCGCGATCTACTTCAATATGAATATCACCTCTCTCAGGGTTAATTAGATCATTTTTCACAAGAACAGACGAAATCAAATCACGCTGACCCCTATATGGGGTGATAATACCTATTTCTGACTTAGATATACCCTTATCATATATCAACTTTAATACTGCTTTTGTAATATATGGTATTTCACTTTTGTTAGAATATGTGTAGCCTCTATCTTCACGGAAGTTAATTCTAACTCTTTCTTCCGGCGAAGTTCCACGAGTGTCCCAGAAGTAGACAGGATTTGAAGGTATTCCGTCTAAGACCCTATCTTCAGCACTTATACCATCTTTTAATAAACTACCATAAAACTTTTTCCTTGGGAACTCACTAATCTGTGGATGCATTCTATATTGTGTATCAAGCATGTGAGGAGTACGATATGTGCCATTCAAAAGAACTCTTTCGAAAAGCGATAGTGACAAGTTTGGAACTTGTGAGAAACTGCTTAATTGCTTTTGATCACCAACAAATACAAATTTCTCAACACCAGGTACAGACAAAGGAATCAACGTAGTTGGCTCCGAAGATTGTGTTGCTTCATCCATGATTACAACAGGTAATTTCTTGACAGATTTTAATTGATTACCACCAGCGACGACTGTGGTCGTGAATATAACTTTAGCTTGAGCTATCAAAATATCACTGAGCTCAATTTGCTTAGTTAATAATTTTTTGTATTGGTTTTGACTAACCTCAGGACCATTGAATCTTCTCATGTCGTCAATAGTCTGCTTCATTGTCATAGGAAGAGAATCATAAACTTTGTGGTGTAAACAAATGGAAGATAAGGGGTGTTCTCTATTATATTCTCTTTCCTTCTCATTCGAAACAATTCTCAATATCGACCTACCATGTTTAACTAATAATTTTTCAGCAATATTATCAATAGCAATATTGGAGGCTGCAACAACTAAAATGGGATAAGTATTCAAATTATCCAATAATTGTAAGATAATTTCGTAAATTGTAGATGTTTTACCACTTCCTGGGGGTCCTTGTAATACAGTGATAGAATTGTTTAATACCGATTGAATAGCAACTTTTTGTGAATCATTGAACGTATCTTTTGTAAATTTAAGATAATTCTTAAATACGATTTGTTTAATTGGTTCCTTACCAAGAATCATATTAACGAATTTTGGGTTCTCAATCCTTGACATAGCTATAAGTACCCTACTAACTGGGATAGAAACAGGTAAAATTTTCAACCATTTGACATTCACCGAATGTGGTAATGGTTGTGTATTCCAGTTATATAATTCAATAACCATTTCTAAATTTTTTAGGCCACCTTGACGTGCTTTGGTGGCACTTTTGGTGGCACTTTTGGTGTCCGATGTAACTATCTGTCCATACCAAGGAATTTCTTCACCCAAAATTAAAAATACTGATTGGTTCAATGAAAATGGTGACTTCTTAAGAGATTGCATTTTCTTTGAAATGAATCTATTCATGATGTCATCACTTAACGTAATATTAAGTTTGAATTGTTTGTGTTTCTTATCCTGATCTGCGTACCATTCAATGGACATTTCATTTGATTCAAGGTATGAGTTATGGTTCGATTGCATACCCATTTTTTCCTCGAGAAATAAATTGTATGACATTTCTTGAAAGTAAGTAAGCATGGATTCATACGATAATTTCGGTTCGACTGATGGTTCATATTTTTTAATATTTGATGGAATAATTAGCTGCTCATCTTTAGATTGGTTGTTTTGAGTTAAATTCATTCTTGGATTCTTCTTGTTATCAGATAATTCAGACTTTTTATCATTCACTCTACTTTTCTTATCAATTTTCTTAAACTCGGCTTTCAGATTTTTTCCATTTGGTCTTTGTTTATCAATATTATTCTTTGAGGAGTTTGTCTTTTGAATCTTATCTATGAATTTGTTTTCAACTTTTCTCTCAATATTCTTGCCAGACTTAATTCCATGGGGCTTTTTCTTTTCAGTATTTTCCGCTGTCTCCTTACCAGATTTTATCTCCTCAAAACTTTTCTTTTCAACTTTTTTCTTTTCAGAAACCTTTTTATCGGGGTTTTTATTATCAGATGTCTTCTGATCTAAAACTCTTTCTATCCTTTTTGGTTTGTCTTTTTTGTCTAGTTTGTGTTTCATGGGTGACGCGTTTGAATTAGGCAGTTTGTTACTTTCAAAGTTCATTTTTGAATTAATAGGTTTCTTAGGCATAGAGTTAAGTGCGGAATCATTTGGAGGTCTTTTCGCAAATGAAGAATTATCTTTGGGTTTATTCGCGGTCAGTTTGGTATTATTTGTAGCTTGTGTCTTTCTTGACAAATTACGATCTTTTGCCGGGACTGGGTTCGACATAGATTGTACTGGTGTGGTCGATCTAGGTGTAGGTGCTCTAGAGTTAAAGATCGAAGAAGCGGGGGTAGCGTCATTGGATCCAACAGCTGGAATAGTCTTACCGGATTTTATAGAAATTGAGTTGGCTCTCGAATTAAAAAAATGTGCCTTTCTTTCCTCTGCGTCTTTCGACATGGACTTCCCACTGGATTTACCAGAAGCCTCATCTTTCGCATTCCTCCCTCCTTTCCTACCGATCTTTCTTGAACGGTCCTTACTCTTTCTGGAATTGGATGGAGGGACAAATTCTTTGATGCCTAACAATTCGTAAAGAAACTTATCGTCGTTTTCGCTAACAAAATTGACCTGGTTATTTGAGACTTCTGGTAAGCATTTAGAACAGACCACAAGCTGCTCACTGTTGGATTTATTGTTACCCACGTATAATCGCTCGTCTGACAGACAAAGTTGGCATTCGATATCTCTAAATTTGTAGTACTGGTCAAGCTTTTTTAGAAGGGACCCATTGGATAAAGAGTATTGCGTGAAAGGCTTTTCATCCTTGGAAAGACAATTCTGGCATAAAAGTGACATATCTGATAAGCCAAATCTTAGAATTAGCAATTGATGGATATTGGAGTCTTCACACTCTTCACATTCGATGACTTCATTCAACGAGTCATACTTCACCGTTTTATGTCTTGTTGCAGACAAATGCTTAGCAATCTCAACTTCATCTTGTGAATAAGAACAAGTAGTACATGTAAACTGAACCATTATGTTCAGGGAATCTGGATAAAACGTCTAATGTAAGGCTTGCTTTCTACAATTTTCTCGGTAATTTTTTGAACTTTTTCAGTACTCACTACCAGCTGAACTGTCCTAGCGATTGCTTACACCTATTATGGGCAAAACATATGTCCATCCGATCACCCACTCCTTCTCTACGAATGCTATATACATACTGTTTATATTACAATTACAATGATTATGTCTAGCATGGACCACCAAAACCTTCTTGATTCCTTCTAGTGCTTTCTTCAGTTTAGCAGCTGTTGGCCGATTTCACAAAAAAAACGTCGAGCTCGATAACATCGCGGTTTCGACGAAAGGGACCCGGGTTCGAATCGAAGGGATCAATAAAGATTTAATCCGTTATCCATATCAAATTCTGTGGTTTTTTTTTGCATATGTACGTCTTGCCTTTTAAGAAATAAACCACAAGTGGAGCTCACCATCGAGGATTTATAGTTTCATCCATGAATGTATTCAATGCACTAAGTGTTCCAAAGTATATTTTTACTCACCCAACCCCCCTTCTACATTCTACAGTGAGATAAACTCATTGCATATTCAAACGGCCGCTATTTAAATTAACATAGGTCTTGAGTGTCTAGAATTAACTTTATAGGAAGTGAAATAGCCTGTCGCCTACATATAATCTAAAATGCCGGCATATATGGCATATTTATGCCCCTTAATTTAGTGGCTCAAAAAAAGTCCTTGTTGATGAAACCATCAAAAAACCGTCTGCGACACACGCGTAAAAAAATTTACACGAAATTTATCTTGAATCTGACACGCGATTTTTAGTCAACAATTCGAATAAGATAACCTTTTAAAAATTGATAGAATCATACAGAAAGTGAGAATTATATGGCATTGAAGTTATAACGGAATATAAATATTTTGGAGGTCAATATTAATAAGCAAAAAGTGGTTGGTCATTATGTATCAAGCACCTCATTTGACAGCGGACAACAGACATATTAGCACATCGTCGAGCGTTTATTCACCCCTAGAATCAGAATTTGGGTTTAAAGATAATGATAATAACATATCAGAAGAGATAGAGGAACAAATGGGAGAAGAACTAGAAGACGTGGATGAGTTTGATCGCCGCACGTCGTCTCATGGCAGTTGTGAGACAGGAAGTACCCAGTATGTCTCGTACGATGATTTCCAACCAATTGTGCAAGGAGAAAGTAACCAAACGTTACAGAGTTACATGACGGCTTATAATGATAGCGACATTAGTTTCAACTCAATCAACAAATCATTGCTCAAGAATGGTAGTGAAGAAAGTTTAGCGAACAACGACGAGACTTTCCTGCCAGGATCTGGGGGTCTTGACGAAGATGTCACTCCCAAGGTTAACCTGAGTTCATTCAACGACCCTTTGGATGATAAAACACCAATAGTGGGAAGAGACGGAAAGTTTTCAAGACTGGGCTCTGACAATTTATTGAATCCAAATGGTAAGACTACCCTATTACCGCAACAGGACTTGAGTAGGAAGTTTCAAAGGTTGTCTATGACATTACATCAATCTAATATGGCTACCTCTGGGGACTCGTTTCAGTTCATGAATAATTTTCAACAAAATATTGAAAAGGCTAATAGGTTAAGTGTAAACAATAGAGACTCAAACGATAGAACAAGCGCCTATTACCAAAAGATACGGGAAGCCGTACCACAAGATGACGAAGAGGAAGAACATGTAATGAACGGCACAGCATCAGAAGTGAGTACAATAAGTGATAGGTCGAGTATGGTAAGCAATGAAAGCAACCTTGACGCAATCAGTAACCGAAATAGTATATACCAAAACCACGACCGGTCTATCTTGAGTAATTCATCAAGCTTTAATTTTAATGATAATGATAGCGAAGGTACAAGCCCTTCATCATCAAGGAATGTAAGTGATAAGAGTTCGTATACTGACTTACGTGGTTCAAGAATCTCTCCTCTAAAGGTTGTAAAAAAATCAAGTATAACAACTATTGATGACGATGATATTCCAATAAGAAAGGACTTGTTACATAAAATTGAACAGGATCGTGGAGTAGAAATGAAAAATGTTTCTGAAAAAGAAAAGGTTGATAATTTCATTACCTCAATGAGCATTGAAGACAGAAACAACTCAGAACCAAAGGAAACTAATGGGTTAAATATAAAATATACAGATTCTTTGCTTGATCCAAGAAATAGATCATTTGAAGAATCGGACACAACTGCTGAGATGGATACTACTCAAACCACTTTGGATGACAAAAGCATACCAGACTCTGCTGCATCAGAGGGTCAATTTGACGAAGACGACCTTTCATCATTATTTATAAGGGCAATGCATCCATTTGATTCTTCATCATTACAACTTGAATCGGATGCGTCGATATGCCTATCATTCGAAAAAGACGATCTAGCATTTGTACACACTATCGACGACTCAGGATGGGGTGAAGTAACTATGGTCGATACTTTACAACGGGGTTGGATTCCTATGAATTATTTTATGATTGCAGTTAATGATGACAATGTGAATGACTCCAGGTCAGCAGAAGATTTAGAGGAGGATACTGGAAGAATACCGAATAGTGTTTATTTAAAGCCATTGTTCCATTCATGTGGGAAATTTTTAATCAATCCATTGTCGCATAAGAACCGTCGTGGTAAGTTTACTTTCTCAACGAGAGTAGTGAATTCGATTAGAGATGGTGTGAGGATATTATTGCAAGAAACTGATTGTTTATCAAGAACCAACGAAATTGTCACTAAGAGAGAAGTAGTTCGAAAAACTCGTAAGTCATTACTAGCTGATTGGTATAATTTAATGGTTAAAGCAAATGAATTTAAAGGGACATCAAATTTCAATAAAATTGAAATATTAACATTAATGGTCTATCAAGTTACAAAGAAGGCAATTGCATTCTTACAGGTATGGTCTATTGAGAGTAGGCAGGTAATTAAGAGAGAAAATGAAAAGAAATTACAGAATGATATGAATAATTATCCATTGTTGCCAACACCACCACAAGCCAAGCAAAGAATTACAGAAATTAATGGATTATTGTACTCTTACTTAGGCTTGATCATTGGAAGACTTGATCTTATTGAACATAATTCCGTTGGTTGTGACATTTTAGAAACAGTTACCCATCAGATCATATTGTTATTGAGAGAATTATTGTTTATTTCTAAGACTGGTTCGGATTTTTCGTCAGAAAAACCTGCAGATCTAGATGGATCATTAGATGCGCTATTATCATTGGTAAGTGATTTAGTTTCAGGTGTTAAATGTTTGATCATGAAAACATTGAATGAATCTGATGAAGATCAAAAGAACCTGATAAATGAAAAAGGATTTCAAAGTACTCCAATGAAAGACTACTACTATACCCAGGAAGGAGGTGATTTGATTCAAATTGCAGCCAGAATGATCAAATCTATTAGTAAAACAATTTCTTCTATTAGAAGGTTATTGGAGGTTACTGGTGATTTTAAATTAAATTCAGAGCGAGCGTATCCTGATTACTCGAGGATGAAGATCGAACCAGAGGATTTCATTAGAAAATGTTCAATGGGTATTGCAAAGTCTCATATGCTCAAGGGCCGTGAGTTGAGTACATTGAGATCTCCTAAAGGTAATTCATCAAACAGATATTCCATGATGAGATCTGGGAAAACAGGTGACTTGGGTATAACACCAAATGGAGCAAATATGTTGCATGACGTAGTTCAGACAGACAATTCATTTAGCTCTAATCCCGAGTTTGAAAAATTCACTACTGATAGGAAGGAAACAGCGACCGAAAGGCATAATATTAATGATGAATTATTAGTTGATGAGAACGGTAATTTATTGGGTGCATCGTTTAAAGGATTGGTTTATACATTAACTAATGAAAATTCCCCACCCGAATACTTTTTCGTTTCCACATTCTTTATTTGTTTCAGAAGTTTCGCCAATGGTATTGATTTAATAGAGGAATTAATAACTAGATTTCGAATGAATAATAATGGACCTAGAAATTATGAAAAATCTGATATTGGTGAAGAGATGAGACTTAAAAATAGACGAAAATTAATTGTAAAGATGTTCCAATTGTGGTTAGAATCGTATTGGAATCACGAAGCCGACAGTTCTTTGTTAATGACGTTAGTGAATTTTTTTAATGAGGGTATATCAGTATATTTACCGTTAGATTCTCTAAAATTATTGGAAGTTGCTGCAAGATTGTCATCAAAGCCTTTGACTGAGAACCAAAGGCGTAACCGTAAACCAAGAACGGACAAACAATTAATTAATAGAAGTATTACTGTAACCAGATCTAACAGAAAGAGTTCCAGTGGTCTTACAGAGAACTCACTTTCGTCAAGATATTCAATGGTAGATGGCTATGAATTATCTCGAATTAATACCAAATCGTCAACTTCCAGTTTGAAATCAATGTCATTGTCTTTACCACTAGGGGTTGGGAACCAGACTTCATCTTCTAGCTCTTTATTAACTAAGAATCAATTGATAACTATAGAAAAGGTAAATTTAACTTTCAGAGCAATTTTGGGAGACAGTTGGTGTCCACCGAAGTATATTAATACAAGATCCTTCACACCATTAAACTTGTCTAGTATCTTAAGTAACTGGTACAAAATATGCGATCAAAGTTGGGTACTTTCTAACTATAGGCCTAATTTGTTAGATTTTAATGGGTTGGAACTTGCAAAGCAATTGACCTTGATTGAATCGCAAATCTTCTGTTCCATAAAACCTGATGAATTGTTAAACCAAAATTTCGCAGCTAAGAGAGCACACTTAAAATTAGCTCCTAATATTAGACAATCTTTATTATTTACAAACTGTTTATCTGGTTACGTTTTAGAATCTATTTTACAACCAAAGATTAATCAAAAGATGAGAGTTAATATCATTAAAACTTGGCTCAAAGTAGCAATATCATGCTTATATTTGAGGAACTTTAATTCATTGGCTTCAATCATCACTTCTTTGCAATCTCATTTGATTACTAGATTGACCAAAGTCTGGACAGATTTGTCTGACAAGTATAAAGAATTATACGAATACTTGTCAGGGATTATTCATCCTCAAAAGAATTTTAATGTTTACAGAACAAAGTTAAGAAATTTTTTGGTATCAAATGAATATAGCATTCCGACTGTGCCATATTTTTCCTTGTTCTTGCAAGATTTGACTTTTGTGACTGACGGAAACCCTAACTATAGAAAAGCAAACACATTTTTGAACCAGAAGATTATTAATATTGATAAATACTTGAAGACAACAAGGATTATCGCGGACATTGAAAGCTTACAGACATCTTATATGGACACTGATATTAATACTTCAAAGGAACACAGAAGAGGTAGTCTATTGCTTGGCATTGGTGCCAACAAAACAACCGATCTGGAGGAGTATAATATCATTCCTGCTCCGTCATTACAAGAATTAATCTTGTTAGAATTATGGAAAGTCTGTCAATTGAACAGAAAGGAAGAAGACAGGGCTTGGAAATTAAGTTGTGTAATTCAACCAAGGGATGTTAGTTAAATTTTATGTAGTACATTATAATGCACGTTGGTAATGAATTCTCGATAAAACTGAATTTTATATTTTGCAATCGATTTTGGTTATGAACAATTTTGCGATATCAAAATTTCGTCTGAGTCATAATATCTACGAGGTAAACAATTGGTTCACGAAAAATTGAAAAATTTCATAGAATTTACATAAATCATTTCCTATAGATCGAAGGTTAATATTCAATAACGGTAATATGTTAAGTGCTAGGAGAACTATCGGAGCAAGCCGTACCCGTAATGGGATTAGAAGGTTTGCTACTCAATCCATATTCTCTTATCTTGAAGTTCCACAAAAATATGCATCAAGAACACCGCCTTATGCTAAGTTAATAGAAAAGCTAAATGTGGTAAAGAAGATTGTTGATAATAAACCATTAACATTAGCAGAAAAGATTTTATACTCTCATTTGGTTGATCCAGAAGAAAGTTTAGCATCATGCAAGGGCCAGTTATCTAATATCAGAGGTCAAAAATATTTAAAATTGAATCCTGATCGTGTTGCCATGCAAGATGCATCAGCACAAATGGCATTATTACAATTTATGACTTGTGGCATGTCCAATACTGCAGTCCCAGGTTCTATTCATTGTGATCATTTAATTGTAGGAAAAGATGGTGCTAAGGACGATTTGACAAAATCTATTGCAACAAACAAAGAAGTTTTTGATTTCTTGCAAAGTTGTGGTGAAAAATACGGTATTCAATTTTGGGGTCCAGGCTCAGGTATTATTCATCAAATTGTATTAGAAAACTTTTCAGTTCCAGGTTTAATGATGTTGGGTACTGATTCGCATACTCCAAATGCAGGTGGTTTAGGTGCTATTGCAATTGGTGTTGGTGGTGCTGATGCGGTTGATGCTTTAACTGGTACACCCTGGGAATTGAAAGCTCCAAATATTTTGGGTGTCAAATTAACTGGTCGCTTATCTGGATGGTCTTCACCAAAGGATGTAATTACTCACTTGGCTGGTATCTTAACTGTCCGTGGTGGTACTGGCTATATTGTTGAATACTTTGGAGAGGGTGTCGAGAGTTTATCTTGTACAGGTATGGCCACGATTTGTAATATGGGAGCTGAAATTGGTGCTACAACTTCAACTTTCCCTTATCAGGATGCGCATCGTCGTTATTTAATTCAGACTGATAGAGAACCAATTTCTAAGGCCGCTGATACGGCAAACAAGAAATTCAATTTCTTGAGAGCAGATGAGGGTGCACAGTATGATAAAGTAGTTGAGATCAACTTAACTGAGTTAGAACCTCATGTTAACGGTCCGTTCACACCTGATTTATCCACTCCAATTTCGAAGTTTGGTGAAACTGCAGTGAAAGAAAACTGGCCTTTCACCGTTAGTGCCGGATTGATTGGTTCATGTACCAACTCTTCTTATCAAGACATGACTCGTGCTGTCTCTCTTATTAAGCAGGCGGAAGATGCGGGCTTGAAGCCAAAGATCCCATTCTTTGTTACTCCAGGGTCAGAGCAAATTAGAGCAACGATCGAGAGAGACGGATTAATTGATACTTTTGAGAAAAATGGTGCTATCGTGTTAGCCAATGCATGCGGTCCTTGTATCGGTCAGTGGGATAGAACTGATGTTCCAAAGACATCGACTGAATTTAACGCAATCTTCACTTCCTTTAATAGAAATTTCAAAGCCAGAAATGATGGTAACAGAAATACTATGAACTTTTTAACTTCCCCAGATATGGTTACTGCAATGATCTATTCAGGCGATATGAATTTTAACCCTATTTCTGATTCTATTAAATTACCAAATGGTGGATCGTTCAAATTCCAGCCTCCTCTTGGTGAGGAGTTGCCGAACACTGGATTCATTAAGGGTCGTGAGGAATTCTATCCAGAAGCTGAACCACAACCAAAATTGGATGTTAGTGTCAATGTTTCTCCTGAATCTGACAGGTTGCAATTATTAGAACCCTTCCAACCATGGTCTGGTGAAGAATTATCTACTAATGTCTTACTCAGAGTAGAAGGTAAATGTACAACTGATCACATCTCTGCTGCAGGGGCATGGTTGAAATATAAAGGTCATTTAGAAAACATTTCTTACAATACTTTAATTGGTGCTGTTAACAAAGATACTGGCGAGGTGAACAAAGCATACGACTTAAATGGTGGCCAATATGGAATTCCTGAATTAATGATGAAATGGAAAGAGGAAGGCCGTCCTTGGGTCGTTGTTGCCGAGCATAATTATGGTGAAGGTTCTGCAAGAGAGCACGCTGCATTATCACCAAGATTTTTGGGTGGTTCAATTATTTTAGTAAAGTCATTTGCTAGAATTCATGAAACAAACTTGAAAAAACAAGGTATGTTACCTTTGAATTTTGCTAATGAAGCTGATTATGATAAGATCTCACCATGTGACTTATTAACTACGGTTGACTTAAAGGATATGATTGCAAAAGATGGTAATAATGGAGGTGATTTAAGAATGAAAGTTACTAAGAAAGATGGTTCTGAATTTGAAATCTTATGCAAACACACAATGTCGAAAGATCAAATTGAATTCTTTAAAGCCGGTTCTGCAATTAATTACATCGGTAATTTAAAAAGAAAACAAAAAGCATCTGCATAAACTATTCAAACTCCTATGTAATATAGTGGAATTAGCATATCTGTTGAATTCCAAAAAGATCTTGTTATTAAACGAAACCAATTATATAAGTCATATGAGGTATATATTTGGGAATATAATCTTATTTATTATCGTGTCGCTTTGTATGAAATAAGTAATTGGATCACTTTTGTATACTAATGAAACTGTATTTAGTGAAGTAGTTAGGTGAGATAAAAACGACCAATATATTGCTATAAATTTTATGAGAAACAAAAAGAAAGCGGGAATGATGACAATAAATAAAGTAAAAAAAAAAGATGAAATAAAATAAAGCAAACTAAAGATTCTAAGTTAATAATATTCAAGCGTCAATCAAATTATCGTGTGATTTATCAGCATCTTCTTCTTCTTCATCATCGTCGTCTTGTTCCCTATCTCTTTCATAAAATTCTGCTAAAATTTTGGGATTAATTCTATTTAACATTTCCTTTGGATAAATTCTTAGTAATGCCCATGCTTGGTCTAATGATTCGAAGACAGATCTATTTTCGTAAGCACCTTGAGAAATGAAATTCTTCTCGAATTTTTCTAAAAATTCTAACGATAATTTGTCTTCGGTTGACAAAGCTTCTTCGCCAACAACTGCTTTCATCGCCGCTGCATCTCGACCAATTGCGTATTTGGCATATAATTGATTTGACACATCACCATGATCTTTTCTGGTCATACCTTCACCGATAGCTGATTTCATCAAACGTGACAAAGAAGGTAAAACATTGATAGGTGGATAGACACCTTTATTATATAATTGACGATCAACAGAAATTTGACCCTCGGTAATGTAACCAGTTAAATCAGGAATTGGGTGAGTAATATCATCATTAGGCATAGTTAAAATTGGAACTTGAGTAATCGAACCGTTACGTCCCTCAACTCTACCGGCTCTTTCATAAATAGTAGATAAATCTGTGTACATGTAACCTGGGTAACCTCTTCTACCTGGAACTTCTTCCCTAGCCGCAGATACTTCTCTTAAAGCATCAGCATAAGAAGACATATCAGTTAAAATGGTTAAAACGTGTCTTTCGGTTTGGTATGCCAAATATTCAGCTGTAGTCAAAGCTAAACGCGGAGTAATAATTCTTTCAATAGTTGGATCATTTGCCAAGTTTAAGAATAAAGAAGTTCTTTCTAAAGAGCCATTCTCTTCGAAGTCTTGCTTGAAGAACCTAGATGTCTCTAAGTTAACACCCATAGCAGCAAAGACAATGGAGAAGTTCTCTTCATGTCCATCGTGAACATCTTTAGTTGGTCTAACCAAGCCAGCTTGTCTACATATTTGTGCAGCAATTTCATTATGTGGTAAACCAGATGCAGAGAAAATCGGAATCTTTTGACCTCTGGCAATAGAATTCATGGTGTCTATTGCTGAAATACCAGTAGAAATCATTTCTTCTGGATAAATACGTGCGTATGGATTGATTGGTGAACCATTAATATCCAAATAGTCTTCTGCAAAAATTTTTGGTCCCTTATCAATTGGTCTACCTGAACCGTCAAAAATACGACCCAACATATCTTCTGATACAGCAATCTTCAAGTTCTGACCAGTGAACTCAACTCTAGTTTTCTTAACGTCGATACCTGAAGTACCTTCGAAAACTTGAACAATAGCCTTATTGCCTTTGACTTCTAAAACTTGGCCCGATCTAATTGATCCATCTGGTAAGGTTAAATTGACAATTTCATTGTAACGTGGAAATTTAACATTATCTAAAATGACTAATGGACCATTGACACCTCCAACAGTATTATAATTAATTCTTGGTTTAATATTAAACCCTTCAGTAACGGCTTTTTTATTTATTTCATATAATTCTTTATCGTTCAACATGACTTATACTGAGTAATCTAGAATTCAATTGAATCAATCGGTTTAGATTATGGACCTCCTTCTTCTTCCAACCTTTCTTCGATAAGGCAGGGAGATTAATTTTGAGGAATATATCATATGATTATATTTACACATAATGTACTCTAATTTACTTAAGAGAACTATATATCGTATTGATTAATTTAATACATTTTACTTACTACATCCCATTCATCTAATTGTACTTTTGATTGTGCTATCATGTTGATTGCATTAAAATCAAGGTTTTCAGATTTATCATTCAATTTCAGATTTCTTTGGTGACGTGACGTTCCACTGGCCATAAGTTTGTAGACACTCTGCATGATAGTTTTCAATTCGGATTCATTCATTGAATCATTATCAGCATCATAACTATATAGGAGCAGATCCAGCCTGTCCTTAGATTCACTGAAGTTGCCATAAATCTCATGATCGTTGGGTTTATGGAAACTATCTTTAAAATGTTTAGAGTAAAATTGTTGAACTCTTCCATTTCTGTCGGGTACGACAATATCGCTGTTGTTACTATTATTATTATTATTATTATTGTGATTGCTGTTGTTATGCAATGAATGAGTCGAGTTTGGATTTGAATTAGGCGTGCGTGAATTTGAAGTGACGTTCGAAGTAGAAGTAGAATTAATATTGAATGATGTCAACGTACCCGCGTTAGACGCCAGTATATTGCTGGTTGACATTTCATATTTGTCACTTGGTATTCTTGAGTTCTGAATATTATTTAACTTGTATTTGAAAAAATTATCCATTGATGCAACTTTCTCTAATATCTTTTCGAAACTAGTCAGGATACTTTTATCTTCTGAATTTCTGAACTGATAAATAGTGTTTGACAAAATTGAAGACGGTTTGTTTAAATTGGGTATCGAATCTATCGTGAGGTAAAAAAAGGTTCTGAAATTAAACAATATTTTTACAATTATCAGTAAAAATTTTAAGTACTCCTTAGCTGTCAATTTAGTAAATGGCTTCGTGAGGATCTTATGTGGTAATATAACCATCTTTTTACCACTTATAGAACTTTTTATTGGAGAGAATGCATTTTTGCGAACTTCCTTATTATCGTCTTTTGGTTTGGGAGGTGGTGAACTTGTATCTTCCTTGTTTAATGAAGCTCGTCTCAATTGATTGTTTATAGTTTTAGAAGATAGAGGTAATTTAATCGTATTACCGAGTTTGATAACCCTCTCGTTATCGGTCTTTACATCTTGCATAGGAGTCTTCTTCTCATTCTCTGTCTCGTCTATTTCATCTGAGCTTAACTTTCCCCCATTTATCATGAAATTTTCCTTTTCTTGTATCATATCATAAAATTTTGAACTTGGTAAGTAACCGACTAATTCTTCTAAATATGGCAATCGAAGCGAATCTTTGCTGAATATTTCCTGTAAATGGACTTGCAATTTAATCAAATTCTCCAAAAATTCATTCATTTGTGGTAGTTTATTATTGTAGCTGAAAAAGTCATTAATATTTAGTATTGCCCTATTATGAAATAATAGATGAGTAGATGCGTTCGCCTTTAGTTTCGATATGTAATTTAGATTCGCTGATTTCGAAGTATTTGATGTGAATATTAACTCTTTCAAGACTTTGTAATTATTATATTGAAGCCGAATGGATTGCTTCTCAATCTGATTGATCTTTTCGAATTTGTATTCATGTATTTTTGCATTTAAGTTGATATTCGTTTCTTCATAATTTTTAAATAGATTGGAATAATTCGAATCCAATTTCTCCTGCTTTGTTTCAAGCCTCTTCCTGAGTATTTCAGTATCTTCATTCAGTTTGTTCATCCTTGAATTCAATAACTCTTGGGTCTTATCGATGTTCTTAATTTTTAAACTGGTATTTAGAATGTCAAGCTTTATTAGTTGTAATGCTAAACTTTTTATCGCATTAATTGAAGGCTGAGGCAGTGTATTCGATGCATTTGAGGATAGTTCTATTTCCTTCAATCTATCTACATTCTGGCACGATGTAAATATCGTATTAATCTTACTTCTTGCAATTTCATTAATCGAATCATTTTCAATGCACGAATTCCGTACCAATTCTAGATTATTATTAATACAATTGGAACATATCAAATCTTCATTGCGATGTAGTTCCGGTTTGAGACATATTGGACATCGTTCCATAGGTTTAATTGAACTTGATTTGACATCTATAAAAGGCATGCCTATGTGTTTGCAAGGTACTCTATGCATTGCACATACTTATATTTGTCCGCCGATAAGATAAAAGATTATCGGTTAACACACGATTTAAACTAGATAGGAAGAATTCCTACTATCCCAAGAAAAGCTGTATACATATATCCAAAAATAAGACGAATAATTGGTCAGGACATATGTTAATGTAATATAATAATTTCATGAGAGTATTATCAATTGTTTTGAAATATATGAAATTAATACAAAAACCGAGAATGTTTAAAAATTATTTTGCATCAATCCTTAATGAAAAAGATCAATTCTAAATTGATCACTTGATTTTGGTGATTAAGTAACATAAATGTGTGTACACAGAGAATAAACCATGAAAACAAAGTAGATTTAAGGATAATGAAATCCTTGTTTATAAAGATGATGAAAAAGCATTACGTCATAATTCATTTTATTACATCTGACTAATTTATACATCGCATGTAGCTAAGCCTAGCTCAGAATCACCTTGACCAAAGTATAAGAGCCACTTGCCATGAAACTGAACAATTCCTTCTGTGAATACAACTTTATCAACCTGACCTTCTACTTCGTTATCTGAATCAGGCACCAAAAATGGTTTGTCTAATCTTCCTAATGGACTCGATAAATTATCGTAATCGACTAACATTTGGGATATGGAATAACTACCCTTCGGGTATTCTCCGCCGCCCGTTGTGGCTGAGTTGTAAAACAAAACATAATGATTTTTTGTGGAATGCTTGTATTCCAATTTGATAGGAGCTGCACCGGGCTCGATCAACTTGTTTTGCCATTCATGAATCCCCTTGGTAAAAATATTCTTGCTGTAGGTATTGGACGTTAATTTCCAACTGATCAAGTCTGTTGACTCGGCTAAATGAAAAGCAGAATCTCCCCAGATCATATAGTATTTACCGTTATTATGTCTGTCTACAAAAATGGCTCCCGATTTCAGCCATCCGGTACGAATGGTTTCCTTATTGTCCGAAGAAATGGCTATATCGTGCCATTTAGAATCGGGGCTAATAATTGGTGGGTATTTTGTCCAGTCAAACAAGTTGTCAGAAGTAGCAACACATAACCTAGCAGTCTTCGTATCATACGCCGTGTAGGTCATGATGAACAATTTCGAGATAGGGTCCCTCACAATTCTAGGATCTTCACAACCACCCTTTTCGTAAGATTCTGTGGGCTTAAGAATAGGCTTGTTATACACCACGAACTCATATCCATCATTAGACCACGCAAGACCAACAGATGACACCTTACACTGATTCTGTGCTCTATAGAGTAAAAACACTCTGTCATCAATTACAATGGCTGTTGCATTATATACGTACGAGTTCTCAAATTCGTTATCAGGATTTGGGGTAAGGATAGGATTATTCTCATATTTGACAAAATTTGGCCCAATTGGAAAGCAATTGGGTGCCCTATAATTTATATCTCCGTCCTTAGAATCTCTGTTAATTATTGGGATCTTCATTACTGTTTAATATGTTTCCTTTATTCTTTATCGTGTTCCATATTTCTGGAGTTAAATAATTGTGTACGACATTTTTGTGCTACTCTATGTCGCTGTGTCGTACTCCTTCGTGTTGATAAGCATCAAATATTAGATTCAATATTGAGATTTATAATTAGGTAGCTAAGGCAAATTGATCGGTCTGCGTAGGCATTAACACGGAATTGAACTATCGTTTACAATACACCTATAGCATATAATAACTCAGGCAAATCATTGGAATTTGTATCATTGGAATTTGTTTCATTGTAACACGTATTAACCGAACACCATCAAATTATACCATGGGCCAATTATTATCACATCCAATTGAGGATAAAACAATGGTTCATAAGTCATACGATACGATAACTTATTGTATAGGACTGATGCAGGGGTATAGAATGAGTATGGAAGATGCCCATAATGTCAAGGTAAATGAGGGTGAAACACTTGCTGTGTTTGGCGTATTTGATGGACACGGAGGAAAAGCATGTGCTGATGTCGTAAGTGACAAGTTACCTACAATAGTGTTTAGAGATTTGGGTGGGTTGTTGAGGAGTGGGAACGGGAATCTAGCGTCATATATGAAGGTATTAAAGGATTCATTTTTCAAGGTTGACCGGGAGTTGACGAATGAGGATTCATCGAATTGCGGAACGACTGCTATTATCGCGACAATTATCTCTAATAAATACATCATTGTATCTAACTCCGGGGATTCGAGATGTATAATGTCGTTGGAAGGCGGAGCACCTAAGACGCTATCATTTGACCATAAGCCGTCGACGATGGGAGAGAGAGTAAGAATAGAAAACAGCGGAGGATATGTCGTGAATGGCAGGGTTAACGAGATATTAGCATTATCAAGAGCATTTGGAGATTTCAAGTTTAAATTGCCTTACATTGAATTATCCAGCAATCAGAACAAATACATCGCGGCTAACAAGAAATATTTTAAGAATGATTTGGTTCATCTACCACCTGAATTGTTTCTGGTCAGTGTAGAACCCGATGTTATAGTCTATGATTTGGAGAGTTTAAAGCAACCAGAGTTTGTTGTCTTAGCATGCGACGGAATTTGGGATTGTTACACCAATACAAAATTAATAAAAATTATAAGGGACAAGTTGAGCATGGACTGGAAAATACATCATATAGCTGAATTCATTTTGAATGACTGTGTTGGAATGGCTAATAACGTAACTGGAGTGGGTTTCGACAACATGACTATTATAATTATAGCAGTTCATCATAATAGTAATATTGATGAGTGGTATAATACAATGAAAACGCGAGTTTTAAAAGAAAAGGGGCTTATTTAAATGTCTGACAGATTTACCAAGAATTGTATCCCCTTATTAATCCTTGCAATTAATCATTCAAAATAAGTGCATAGGTATACTTGATACTTACTTTCATTCATCTAAGTTCAAATTGAAAATTAATTAATACCATAGCAAGCATGTTTACAATAGACTCATTGGAACACCATTTTAATCCCTAATTAATAACTTTTTTATATTAATTCATTAAATTTACGTTCACTTATATAAAAGGATTGAATTGTTGTAGGTTTATTCCTGCACAAAAAAACGCAAGCAAAAGTATTGTTTAGCCGATATTTAGATGTAGATACTATCAATATATAACGATATAATAGTGGACAACATTATTATTTAAATTCTGATTCAGACGATTAAACAAATACTATTGTTTAGAACTCATTTAAAATTTTTTTGAGAGTTTGAAGTTTAATCTCAAGAGAATTCATTATTTTGCATTTATACCCTGTAAATTTCAATGTCATTAACCGATATAGATGTTTATGAAGATCCCATATTAAGATTGGCTCGAGATCCAGATTTGAATAAAGAAAAGGAAAAGACGAAGGAATTAATCCATATCATACATAGTTTTCCATTAACAGAGAGGAAGGTATCGAAGCTTTGCCAATTGTCATTGACGATTCTACAGAGTTTGGAAAAGATAGAATTGCATTTGAAAAATTGGGCGTTTCTTTCGTTGGACATTAATTCTGAAAACCACTTCAATATCAACAGCGATTCCGAAATTAAGAGCTTCAATAATAATATATCATTGAAAGTTTTGAATAATTGTAACGAATTTAACAGAAAACTAAATCGTATATCGATTGATCTTGATTATATCACCAAATCACTGAGGACACTAACACCTTTAGAGTACATACTGGATAGTGGGACTCTATTAACTTCGTTAACTCTAAGGAATATCAAATTAAAGGATGAGATATCTGACAAAATTACGATTGCATATCTGAAAGCCAAACTAATAACAATAGGTACAGACTTAGAAATGATGTTGGGAGACGATGAAGACGATTCAACTGCAGCCACATATAAGAACTTTGTTGCTAGTTTGTTAAAACAATTGAATAATGCCATAGAGATGGAAGATATTTCTGCAAAATACGAAAGCTTGGCAGTTATTAATGATATGGAACAAATGTTTGATATATTTAAGATGGACAGAATACAACAATTGGCATTGTCCAAGAGACACGTGGAGGAGGATAAAGAACTTTTTGAAGTAGATAAAGAATTAACCGACACTGGTGCAAGAAAATCAGTGCAGACTGAGCGTGATATTTCAGATTATAATGAAGATGATTATGATTACGATTCGGACTTCGTCTCGTCATCACTGTATTCATCATCGACACCTTTGAATAACCCACCTCTTATCCACTCAATTACCAAATCTCAACAATTACAACCTCCCCAATCACCCAATAAGCAATCATCAATATTTGGAAGGAGAGATTCAGTATCATCGTTATCTACCTCAACGTTTCTTCAGAAAACTTCACTATCTGATGAATTACCATATTTAATGACAGCGTTTGATCTGGCCAAGAATTTTGAGGAAGACGTGAGTCATTTTAAAGAAAATGATGATAAGGATGTACCAAACAAGAAATCAAAGAAGCAACGTAAGATAGATAAATCTCAAGTGTTAGAGAATAATGGAGATGCTTCTCGCGAAAGACAATTTCCTAATCGTAAATCTAAATTACCCGATAACACATTATATTCAGAAAGCACAATTCTATCAAAACCACCGTTATCAGATGCTAACTCATATCTTTACGCTAATAATTCGTTGCTTTCAAAGTTCGGTATTAGACCTCAAGTTATAAGTACTGAAATACCTAATAAAGAACTATCAGACAATACACCCACAAATATAAAGCATAAATTAGATAAAGTTCCACAGCTTTACATTGAAGATATAAATGACAGAGGTAAGGATAAAGAAAATAGAAAGATACGAAACTCTTTGACTAAAGCAAATTTGGAGAGTCAAAGCTTTTCGGATTTACTTTTAGAAAATGTTGATGATTCTGTTGAATAATATTCCCGACTATTAAATTATAGAGACCATAGATAATTCATAAAGACTATTTATAAATAACATCCTTGTATGCTTTTAAATCATATTCATTGTCTATTAATTATTTAATTTCGGTAATCTTCTTTTTGTACGAACATTTGCGTAATTCTTTAACGAAACTCTCTCCCCAAAAGCCGGAAGTATACTTTGATATATAGTCAAATAATTTTTTGAAGTTAAGTTCTTTCATCTCTTCCGGTAGTGTTAAACTTTCTTTTATAGCATAACTAAGTTCTTCAGTATTCCAAGGGTTAACAATAATTGCACCATTTAATGATTGCGCAGCACCAGCAAATTCAGATAAGATAAGTACACCTTTACTTTCTTGCTGACATGCAATGTATTCATAACAAACAAGGTTCATACCATCTCTAGTAGAACTGACCAAGCAAACATCAGATATATGATATAAACTAATCAATTCGTCAAATGGAATAGACTTGTGCATGAAATGAATTGGTACAAATTCAACAGTACCGAATCTTCCATTTATTCTACCTATCAATTCATTAACTGTCGCTCTCAAGCTTTGATACTCTTCTACATCTCCACGAGATGGAACAGCAACCTGAACCAACACGACCTTACCTATCCATTCCGGATTTTCGGTAAGGAATATTTCAAACGCATGGAGTTTTTGAGGAACACCTTTAATGTAATCTAATCTATCGACACCCACTATGATTTTGGTATCAGTGAATTTTTGTTTTAATTGTTTAATACGATCAACAACCTTCGGTTTAGTTACCCCTTCAGTAAATTTGTCAACATCAATGCCAATCGGAAATGCACCTATTCCAATTGATATTCCTTGGTACTCAATACCGTTTGGTAGAATGGTGACATTTGATACAATTCTTGACACTGACGATAAAAAATGTCTTGCGTAATCATACGTATGGAATCCAATCAAGTCACAGCTTAATACACCAACCAAAATCTCTTCTCTAACCGGCAAAATTCTATATATTTCTGAAGATGGAAATGGAGTATGAAGAAAGAATCCCACTCTAATACCCTTTTTCTTCCTCCCAATTTCTTCTCTTAACATTTGAGGTAATAGCATTAAATGGTAATCATGAACCCAAATCATATCGTTGTCATCAACTTGTTCCGCAATTATAATGGCAAACTTCCTGTTTGCTTCGATATAAGCAGCCCACGCATTTTCATCGAAATTCATTTCACCTGGGTGGTAATGGAATAAAGGCCACAATATACTATTAGAAAAACCGTTATAATGTAAATCGGCAATTGAATCACTTAAAAATATAGCAGTACATTTGAACTTATCCATTAGGTCATTGTTTACTCGTTCTTGTTCGTCATCTGGAATTTCCAATCCTGGCCACCCTAACCATTGAAATTCAGTTGATTTCTTTAACCCTTGTAAAGCCGTCACCAATCCCCCAGACGACATTGAATAGTCATATGTTCCATTTGATGATCGCTTGATCGTTACTGGCAATCTATTTGAAACTACCAACACCTTTCCGTTAGTCATTTTACTCGTTCTATATAGACACTTGTTCAATTAGCAAAATCTTTGATTCGGCTATCAATGTATCTTTTGAAGGCTGAAAATCGCAACTGAATATCATTGCTATTAATAAAACTAAAAACAGTATGTATTACTACATTGAGAAATCGACAAAATATTCATTTTCAACCTACAAATTTGACAGGTTTAAAGAATATGCTAAAGAATACGGTTCATAGAACACAATAAAGCTGAATCATGTACACACCTTATGGAAATGCTGCTAACATGCAGCAGCAAAAATTTCAACAACAGAATTTACAACATCCTCAACCTCAACATCCATCATTTCAACAACCACAACAACCTGCACAGCAATATGGCAATATGGACCAACAACCTGAAACACAACAAGCAGGACCTTATGCTAACTTTTTTCAAGATCCAGCAACATCAATGGCGGCGCAATTAGCGAAGAACAGTATTGGAACTTCGAATCAATATTTACAACAAAACTTTGGATCAATTATATCAGGAACAGGTGATCTCGACTACTATTTTAATGTGAGCAATTCGTATGTTTTTAATAAGATTGTTTTGATTTTGTTTCCATACAGAAATAAGAACTGGACAAGGTTTGTGGCTGAGAACCCGGGAAACTCAGGAAACCCAGCAAATGTTGCATTTGCTCCTCCAAGTCAAGATATAAATGCTCCCGACTTATACATTCCATTGATGTCATTCATAACATACATTTTATTGTGGGCAGTTTTTCAGGGATTGAAGGGTGATTTCCATCCACAATTATTTGGATATTTAGCATCGCAAACGTTAGCGTGTTCCTTCTTGGATATTTTGATATTTAAAGTTGGCCTCTATTTGTTAAATTGCTCTACCCAAAGCAAATTATGGGATTTAATCAGTTTCAGTGGGTACAAATACGTAACAATTATTAGCTTGCTTTGCTGGAAACACTTAATTGGTGGTAGTTGGATGGTGTATTACGGTGTAGTCGTGGTTTTCACTACAAGCTTGTCGTTATTTTTGATGAGATCGTTGAAGTTTTTGGTCATGCCGACAGCAAATACTGCTGCTGGGAGTTCTGCTAGTAACAGTATATCGAGTAAACAGAGAAAGATTAGAATACAATTCTTATTTGTTTACGCCGTTGTGTTCCAATTTATTATTGTTCTTTTTATGAGTAAATGATACTACAGTTTTCTATATCCAATATAGTGGGGAAATATATAATCAATGCATATATAGCAGTTTATATTTATTATAGTTAACTTCTATGTAACTCTTACGCGTGGAGAATTTTTTAAAAAAAACTCTTACGCGTAGATCCATGATTCCTGCAAATATATTATAGATAAATCAACATATTTTCAAACATTGTATTATTTATTAGATTACTTCTTCGATTGCTGAATCTTCTGGTTATTTGTTCTATAACATTTAACATTATTTGCATTCATATCATATAGAAAAAGACTAGTTGATCAAATGCCTTCGAAATATGGTAATGGCTCTGGACCAGGTCGGTTTGTGAAGAACTCAACAATAAAATCAGAATTTAAGAATAATGGATATAATAGGACAGAAGCAATAGATCCACTGGTTGCAAATAATCCTATGCTAAACGACTCTATACAAAAGAGAGAAATGGTCAATAGGATTGACGAGCTAGATTCAATTATGGGGTTTGATAGAATTGAACATGGCGAAATGGATGGCGCCAAACCTAATAAAGGTTGGTTAATAAATATGCACGCAACTACAATACCTACGGATGAATATTTGGCAGGGTATTCAGGTGTAGATTATTACTTTTTGGACGAAGAAGGGGGATCTTTTAAAACAACAATACGATATGATCCATATTTTTATTTGGTCGTTATACCTGGACATGAGTCAGAGGTAGAGGAAATGCTTCGGAAGATTTTGGAACCGTTCAGTTTGAAAGGATTATTGAGAGTTGCGAAGGAAGATTTATCATTACCGAACCATTTAGTAGGTCTTAAGAAAACCTTAATTAAATTAAGCTTTCATAATCTCATGGATCTCTTAAGTGCAAGGAGAGTACTTAATCCCATCATCAGAGATAATAAAATGAAGAGGGATACCAGAGATATATACCAAGTGATGAATTTTAATAATGTAAATAATATTAACGGTACGGAAATCCAAACTAATTTTAATGATAAGAGCACCGAACAGATTGCAGATCCGACTACATTAATAGACGATATCAGAGAATATGATGTGCCATATCACGTTAGAGTTTCCATTGATGAAAATATCAGGGTTGGAAAATGGTACAATGTGTTTGTAAAGCATTCTGAAGTTAGATTGGAGGAGGATAAGGAAAAAATAGCATTCGCTGACCCAGTTATTTTGGCATTTGATATCGAAACCACTAAAGCTCCTCTTAAATTCCCGGATGCAAAGACAGATCAAATAATGATGATTTCTTACATGATTGATGGCGAGGGGTTTCTTATCACTAATCGAGAAATCATATCAGAAGATATTGAGGACTTCGAATATACTCCAAGACCAGAGTATCCTGGTTTGTTTACAATTTTCAATGAGCCAGATGAGAAGATGGTTTTAGTCAGGTTTTTTGAACACATTCGAGATTGTAGACCAACAGTTATCGCCACTTTTAATGGTGATTTTTTTGATTGGCCATTCGTGGAGAAAAGAACATGCTTTCATGACATGGATATGTTCGAAGAGATCGGATTTGCCAAAGATAATGATGGTGAATATAAATCGAAATATTGTGTACACATGGATTGTTATAGATGGGTTAAAAGAGATTCGTATTTACCTCAGGGTTCACAAGGTTTGAAAGCGGTTACGACAGCAAAATTAGGTTATAATCCAACAGAACTAGATCCTGAATTAATGACTCCTTATGCATACGAAAAACCACAACTCTTGTCCGAATACTCTGTTTCTGATGCAGTTGCAACATATTACTTGTATTATAAATATGTTCATCCTTTCATTTTCTCTTTATGTACCATTATTCCATTAAACCCTGATGAAGTATTAAGGAAAGGTACGGGTACCTTATGTGAAATGTTATTAATGGTGCAAGCATACGAAAATGAAATTGTCCTACCGAACAAACATACTGAACCAATTGAAAGGTTTTATGATGGTCATTTGTTAGAATCTGAAACATACGTCGGTGGTCATGTTGAATCTCTAGAGGCTGGCGTCTTTCGTAGTGATTTACCTAATGACTTTAAAGTTGACCCAACGGCAGTTGATGAAATATTAGGTGATTTGCATAATGCATTGAAGTTTTGCATTGAGGTTGAAAACAACAAGAAAGTAGAGGATGTTGAGAATTATGATGAAATTTATAACCAAATTAGCGATAGCTTAGTTGATTTACGGGAAAATCCTATCAGACATGAGAACCCATTAATTTTTCATGTAGATGTTGCTTCAATGTATCCTAATATCATGACCTCAAATAGATTACAACCTGATTCAATGAAATCCGAGGAGGACTGTGCTGCTTGTGATTTCAACAGACCTGGTAAAAACTGTGACCGTAGATTGCCGTGGTCCTGGAGAGGTGAATATTACCCTGCAGAAATGAATGAATATGGTATGATTAAAAGAACTTTACAAAACGAAACATTTCCTCCAGCAAAACCATGGTTACATCCTAAAACATTTGATGAATTATCGTATTCAGAACAAGCGCTGTTAATTAAAAAGAGATTAAGTGACTATTCGAGAAAGGTGTATCACAGAATAAAACAATCAAAGACAGTTACAAGAGAAGCCATTGTTTGCCAACGTGAAAATCCATTTTATGTTAATACTGTTAGATCATTCAGGGATCGTCGTTACGAATTTAAAACATTGGCCAAGGTTTGGAAAAGTAAAACGGCGAAAATTGATAAGCATGATACGATTGGAAAGGATGAAGCAAAAAAGATGGTAGTTTTATACGATTCATTGCAATTAGCTCATAAGGTCATTTTAAATTCGTTTTATGGTTATGTGATGAGAAAAGGTTCGCGATGGTACTCAATGGAAATGGCTGGGATTACTTGCCTCACAGGGTCAACCATTATTCAAATGGCCAGATCTTTAGTCGAAAGATTGGGGAGACCATTAGAATTAGACACAGATGGTATTTGGTGTATTTTACCTAATTCTTTTCCAGAGAACTATCATTTCAAATGTAAGGATGGTAAAAAAATCTTCCTTGAATACCCATGTTCTATGTTAAACTATCTTGTTCACGAAAAATTTACTAACCATCATTATCAGGACTTGATTGATCCTAATACCTTTAAATATAAGACTAGATCTGAAAACTCAATTTTCTTCGAAGTGGACGGGCCATATAAAGCTATGGTTTTACCAACGTCGAAGGAAGAAGGTAAAGGGTTGAAGAAGCGGTATGCAGTATTTAATGACGATGGTTCATTGGCAGAATTGAAAGGGTTTGAATTGAAAAGAAGAGGTGAGTTACAATTAATCAAGAATTTTCAGTCAGACATTTTTAAATTATTTTTGGAAGGTGATAGCTTAGAGGATTGTTATAGAGCTGTTGCGACTGTAGCAAACAATTGGTTGGATGTTTTGGATTCCAAAGGTGGTATGTTGGAAGATGAAGATTTGATCGAACTTATTTGTGAAAATAGAAGTATGTCTAAAAGTTTAGCAGAATATGGCAATCAGAAATCTACGTCAATCACAACTGCAAAGAGACTAGGGGAGTTTCTAGGCGAAGAGATGATCAAAGATGCAGGTTTGGCTTGTAAGTATATTATCAGTGCAAAGCCGATAGGAAGTCCAGTTACTGAAAGGGCTGTTCCTGTTTCTATTTTCTCCTCTGAAAAAAAGGAATATTTTTTAAAAAAGTGGTTGAAAGATCCTTCCTTAGAAAACTTCGACCCCAGAAGTGTCATTGATTGGAATTATTATTATGAACGTTTAGCATCTGTTGTCCAAAAGATAATTTCTATTCCAGCAGCCTTGCAGGATGTAAAAAATCCAGTTCCAAGGGTCCCACACCCGGAATGGTTGCAAAGGAGAATTAATTCCAAGGAAGATAGCAAACAACAATCCTCAATTTCATCCTTTTTTGGTCAAGCTACGAAGAACGAGGTTTTACAGAGGCAGATAAAATCAATTCAAGATATTGAAGACTTTGGTGATGTCGATTCCTCTATTCCAAGAGCAAGAGTTGGGAAGGTAACAAGTAAGAAAAGAAATACTGGGAAAGCAAATCATGTCTCTGATTCGGAAGAGGAGGAACGAAACAATGCAATCTTGAATGGAGAATGCCCTTCATTAACAGATGATTATGTTGGATTTTTACAATATCAGAAAGCTAAATGGAAAGTCCAGGCAAAAAACAGGGAAAGTAGGAAGAAATTATTTGGTGCAAATACTGAATCTTCTCATAGATCTTCAGTCGGTGGCATTATTCGGAGACAAGCCGAAAATATTGCTGGTTCTGATTGGGAAATCCTAGAATATAAGTTAGATCCTGTAAAACCCGGCGATATTAAGGCATATGTTCTGGCCAGTAATAAAGTACATTCATTTACTTTTCATGTACCAAAAAAGATTTACGCCAGTTTCAAAACTGAGCTATCTCCTAAAAAGTCAATTAGGAATTGTGAAATTGAAAAATCAAATTCAGTGTTACCTAATGGTCACGACGGCTCCAATCTATATAAGTTAACTATGCCAGAAACGACTTATCTCGAAGAAAACACAAAGGTTGAAAGTTTATTACAAGATTCAAATATTTTAGGGCTTTATGAAACCCAGGTTGGGGCTATAGAAAGGGCCATTATTGACTTAGGTAACAATGTCAGATTTGATGATACCAAAGTTGGTGCTTTGGGTAAAGGCTTAAAGAATGGTTTCAACGTAAAGGATTTGATGAGAAATGAAAGAGATTCGTATTTGAAGCGATTTGGTATGGATATTGTATATTTTTTGCATATTGTAACCAACAGTTACGAGTTTTTTACCATATTCAAGTCGTGGGAAAATTCGGCGTCGATATTCGTTTTAAAGCCATCTGCCAGTGCCCAAGAATTACCTCCAAATATGGATAAAATTTATAGAGAGACGTTTGAAGCGAAGAAGGACAAATTGGGAAAAATATACAGCATTATTGAATATCCTGACGATATGAACTTTGAAACTACTTATTTTCATGATAATGCAAAAATATTCAAGAAGATGGACAGTTATATTGGAAAAATACATGAAAGTAGAAGCAATAGAGCCTTGCTTGCAGTGCAGTCTCCGTATACGATGAAAATATTGAAGCTTCTTAAATCAACTTCGAACTTTCCAACTATCAAAATGAATGTAAGTGAACTTACATTACCTGCTGTCGGCTGGCAATCATTAATTATTAAAAGAGTTGTTAATCATTATTTTGTATTGGCATCTTGGATAAAGAAGTTGATTTCTTTAGCTAAATATGGTAATGTTCCACTATGTAACTTACAAATTGAAAATATGGGATATTTAATTGACATCGAATACGCCAGAAGGTTAAGTCAAAATAATATTGTCTTATGGTTATCATCGCGACCTCTACCTGATCATGGTGGGTTTGAAATGGACAAGGCACAGGATTTTGAAAATTTAGAATTCCCCACCATTAATAATCCAGAAATTTATGAAACTGCGTGCTTGGAAGTGGAGATCGGCACTTTAACCATCAACACGATTTTAACGAGTGCCTTAATCAACGAAGCCGAAGGTACAGATTTGGCGGATGATGCGGTTCAATTTGATAATAATAATGGAGCTTCTACAATAGCTGAGGATTCATTTTCTACGCCCGCATTAAGTATTTTACGAGGAATGGTGAAAGATTGGTGGGATGACGCATTAAAGAATAACGACAATGCTGATTCTATGATGAATAATTTAGTAACTTGGGTGCAAAAATCTGATTCCCTTTTATATGACTATTCCTTGCACTACCATGTCCATAATTTGACTACCAAGGCGCTATTGCAGTTAATTGGTGAATTTAAGAGAATGAATGCTCAAGTAATCTTCGCTAATAGAAACAAGTTGTTAATACAGACAACAAAAGTCTCAATTGAGAATTCGTATGCATATGGCCAATACATTTTAAAAGCTGCTAGGTCCAAGCCATTGTTCAACTTTTTAGATTTGAGAATTGTTAAGTACTGGGATCTCTTGGTTTGGATGGATGAGTTTAATTTTGGAGGAAGGTGTTGCACCGAAATCACGAACGACGATGTACAGAATTTGATACCTGTGAATAAGTGGCAGATTACAGATTTTTTGCCTGTTATATTTCAGAATGAATTTGAGGATTGGTTAATTATACTCTTAGACTCGTTGACTAAATTCAAGAATGATACGTTGATTTCAAGTACTCAGACAGGTACACCGAGGGTTACACAAATTGCTCATATTTTGAAGGGCCAGAAGAAGCTAGATTCAAACGACGCAGAGGAAGAAAGCATTACAAATGGGGTCATGGAAATGTTCAGAAGGCCATTGCAAAAGAGAATTGAAAAGTTAGCACGTCGTCAAAATGAATCTATTCTTAATCCAGAATTAAAGCAAGAATACGGATTCCCGAAGTTGCCTGGCTCGAACTCAAACATGAAAAACCCATCGTTGGAATTGGTTAAATTTCTATGTGCTGTATTCGGTTTATCAAGAAAGAGAAATATTGAAGTTCGGCTTTTGAGAAAAGAACTATTATCAATTTTTGATATAAAGGAGTTCAGTGATGATGCAACTTTCAAAAATCCAAGTAATTCTTTAAAGATTCCTCATGTTATCTGTGATTATTGTAACTATATCAGAGATATAGATTTTTGTCGCGATGAAGAAAGAAATATTTGGAATTGTAGTAATTGCCATAGAACGTATAATAGGGTTGCAATCGAGGAAGAACTTGTAGCTCAATATAATAAGTTGCTAACAAAATTTTATATTCAAGATCTCAAGTGCTCTAAATGTCACCAAATTAAGAGTGATAATATGAGTGAATATTGCAAATGTTCCGGTAAATGGACTGAGACTTTAAAATATACGGAAGTTGATAAGAGACTTCTGACTTTTTCTAACGTTGCAGAGTTTTTTAATTTGCAATTACTTAATGGTTTAATTGAAGAACTTGCTTTATAATCAACATATTTGTATAATATTTTATCTACATAGTTCAAATTACGTGTAGAAATTGAGTCGCGTTTGAGATCGAAATTAAATTTTGCAAATGAATACAAAGCGTAAAGGACCAACAAGCCAGACAATGTCCTTATCAAAGGAAACCGTAAATGAATTAACAAAAAGCATTAGATGCAGGGAAACTCAAATTGAACTATTAAATGCATTCATTTCTAAGGAACTGGAGACACTGGTTACATCTTTGATAGCACATGGTTATAAGTCAATTGGCAAGTCATACACGATTGAAAGATATTTAGAGGCGTTGGGGGTCAGACAAACAATAGTTAAATGCGATGAATGTGTTACAAAGAAGCTTTTACTTCAAAGGTGCTTAAAACGAATTCGTATGGATAGTGGTGTTGACATGACAAAGTATAATCAATTATTTAATTATAAAGGTATTGAAGTTACAAATGTCGGAAAGCTTTGTGAAACTTTTGCCAGTTTTGTTGTTGCATTGGAGCAATTTATGGAGGAAACGAATTATCATGAGCCACATGTGCTTGTGCTTGACAGATTTGACCAGTGTATGGATTCTACAAATGAATTATTCCCGGGTTTTCTCAGATTACAAGAACAATCTAAGATTAAAAATTTAAGTGTTATATTCATCATATCTAGTGATGATCCTAAGGAAATTGTTACGAATCCAGTGCCTCATATATATTTTGCACCCTATTCACAAGACCAAGTGGTAGAAATTTTACAAGCAAACCAATTCTGTTTCTTTGAAAATGAAGCTTATGATAATCAGATAGGACACGCTTTTTGGACTCAGTATTCTAAGATAATCGTTGATTCTTTTTTCGCATACACAGGGTCGAACATGAATTTGCTAATAGATATATGTTTCAAACTATGGTGGAGCTTTATACGACCAATTATTGAAGAAAGATACAAACCGAGCGAATTTCTTAAAATTTACCGAGAGAATAAAGAACTTTTCATCAATGACTCAATTATAAATAACTCGTTGGTTCGTGAATACGGGACGCTTGATGTGGATAAATCAAGTAATACTACTAGTGTTACAGACTTGCCAAATCATTCCAAATTCATTCTAATTGCATCTTACTTGGCATCGTTTAATGAACCGAAAAATGATTTGAACATATTTTCTAGAATAAAGGTTTCAAAAGGGAAGAAAAGAAAATCAAACCTAGCAAAGGTTAAGAAAGGAGAGTTGTCTAGGGATGATATTAATACCAGATTGCTATCACCAAACTATTTTGATTTAGAAAGATTGCTAGCTATAATCTCGGTAATATATCGTAATGAATCCGAATCGTTAAATAAATCAAATGAAAACTTCTTAAACTTCTACGACAATATTTCCGAACGAGAGCTTGCGAAAAAGGAACAGGAGTTTGCTAAATTCACATTGAATTCTAATATAGATTTAAACAGTCAAATAGCTACGCTAGTATCATTAGGCTTATTAACAAGAACAACGGCTCTAGATATTTTAAGTTCTAAGATAAGATGGAAGTGTAATATTAATTGGCCGATGGTGGAAGGAATTGCAAAGGAAATTAATTTTCCTTTACATAACTATTTACTTGATTAATTAAGATAAATAACCTAATTGAATTCAACCATACAAATTGATTTAAATTCAGTTTCGCCAACTTTTCGTACTACGACTTTATTTTCGAAATAGGTCTCAGACCAATGGAGCATTTCATATTCAGAATATGGACCATGTATTTTATCCTGTCCATTCCATTTGAATTCCCAAATTTTGTTACCATAATCAATCTCTTCATCTTCTGAATCGTTCCTTGTTCGTTTCTTTCCTCGAGTCGTATGATCATAATCATAATCATAATCATTTCCTGTTTCTTGTCTATATTTTCTCATTAATTCCTCCTTGGTTAGTTCATAAGTGCCAACGATAGCTTTATTAATTAATTTATCGCATAAGTCTGTGATCAAAAGTACTACTCGTTTCCTTTCTTTGTCTTTTTCGTTGTTCTTTTGCTGTCTTTTTTGAATTTTGGATCTTTTGGGTGGAGCAAGTCTTGCCAATGCTTCCATAGGAGTTTCGACAGGCTCTAATAAATTTATTAAACCAGACAACACGTCGTCCATCGGAATAAACTCATTGTTAGATTCTTGTGTATTTCTTTCTTTCTCTAATCTAGTCCGTTCTAATTGTGCCTTTTTAGTCTTATCTATATCAACTTTTCTCATGTCCATCCATTCATCTTCGTTACCACTATCGTCTTCTTTATTTTTAATAAAATTACCATCTTTGTCGAATGTTCCTTCTTTTGCTTCTTCTTTAAGATCAAAAGCTTCGATTTTTGGTGTCCATTTAGTTTTGTCAATGAGAGGTAAACCCTCTATATTGTCCATATATTCTGTATTTGTACAATAATCTGTTTTTCTCTGATTATCGGGGTTATTTTCCTTTTCAGTATATTCAATATCACCATCACTCCCATAAACAGGATTAAGTTTATATCGTTCACTTATCGGATCATCGAATTCGTCCTTTTCAAATGATTCAACATCCAAGGGACCGCTAGCTGTTTCAGTATTTTCAATTTTATCGTTCTCATCGTTCTCATCGTTCTCATCTTCATCACTAGCAAACATGTCGTCATTGGATTCATCTGCTTTTTCATCTTCATTCACATTCTTAACTTCATGATTGT
Source organism: Debaryomyces psychrophilus (assembly GCA_900186205.1). NCBI lineage: Eukaryota > Fungi > Ascomycota > Pichiomycetes > Serinales > Debaryomycetaceae > Debaryomyces > Debaryomyces psychrophilus. The sequence continues at coordinate 67,352 of FYBW01000009.1, read as the reverse complement.
TATTGTAATCTTCAAATGACGAATCTGATTCATAATTCAACCGTATATCATTGCGATGTTTCAGTATATATCGTGCATTATTTCCTGGTAAGTCATCGTTCAATACATCATGTTCGTACATGTTATCATCATTCATCATGATATCTTTGCTTTAAAATGTCATATCTATATAAAAGATGTCCTGAGTGCGACGAACTTTGAATATTTTTTGTTAATGATTGAAGATAAGATATCTAACGATTACAAACGAGGAAAGTTGGATATGGCAGAAATGGCTGAAGTTGAATATGATATGGATAAAATCTTGAATCTAGAGGAAGATTACTATCGACAGGGGTATCAAGAAGGACAGGAATTTTCGACTAAACAGCAATATAATGAGGGTAAAGAATATGGATATCAAACTGGGTTTCAGAGGTTTTTAATAATTGGATATATACAAGGCTTGGTTAGTTATTGGCTGACTAATATAAAGGACTATGATACTGAAAGAGAGAATACATCGTTGAGAAATCATCTTGCACAATTGAATGATTTGATCCAGGATGTACCTATTACTAATGGTATGGAAGAGGTCAAGGAATTTGAAAAGAGAATAACTAAAAGCAGAAATAAATTGAGAGTTATCGCAAGTATATGCAAAGAGCTGTGGAAAGTTAATAAAGTGGACATCCTAATGAAAGAAATCGGGGGTCAACTACAAGTAAGTGAAAATGTCGATGATATGTGGTAATATGTACATATATATTTTATTAAAAATAGAAATCAAAATCTAAAGATTTACTTTTACTTTCTAACGTATAATTTAAAATTCCACCCAATGGACAATCATTCACTCCTATTATTAAGTTTTCACCATACCCATATTCAATTGGAGCAAAATTTAAGCCTGTACATTTACCAAGAAAGTCTATAGATTGGATTCTCGGAAAGGCATCCTCTGAATTTGGTAGGTCGCCCATTTGAATAATTCCAACATGATCCAAACTTTCTGCCCAACTTAGATAATCACCACTACAACTAAATTTACAGTTTCGAACCGGACCTCCTCGCGTTGATGAAGTACCTAACGCACTATCCCAACAATACATGCTTTCCTTTGTGTTTCTTCTATCCCATATTTTTATACTACTATCTTGGTTACCGGTAACTAGAATGTTTTCATTTTTAGGAGACCAGTCGCAACTAAAACCATAATCTTCATGTCCTTCAAATTGTTGACTATAATCAATTGAAGGTATTCTCTTATCCAATATAAATGAATTTACATGATCACCTGTAATAAGAAGTTGGTTTGGATTGTGTGGGTTCACACTAAGGCAATTAATTGCAAATGGTAAATTGAACGGCCTCATTGACCCTGTAGGAATATCTATTATTCTTAGTATCTTGTCATTTGAGGATATAATCAATTCTTTATCGTCATGTATCACGATATGGTTAGTGATTCCCTCAGAGTCATTAGTCAAGCTGTATTCTCCTATTAATTCTGGGTGATTTGGATTAGATATATTTTGTAAAATATAGCCACCTTCAAAAGTTCCGCATGCAAGTAAGTTATTTGAGCAGGCCATTGTTGATACTCTACTATTAGAATTATACAACAATGATTTTGATTCCATTAGACAATCTAATTTCATACCATTTCGTTCTTTAGTCAATCGGTCATCTGGCATTAATCGGTTAATTCTGAAAAATGTTTGACATTCTTCCGTAGAAGTCGAACCGATTGACAAATTATAATCGTATAAGTGACTCAGTGGATAGAAAATCCCATTCGATAAGTTTTCGCTACAGCAAACTAAATTTCGTAACTGGAAGTGTGTAATATGTAGTTTTAATTTGCTGAAAAAGTTTTGGAATTGGAAAAAGTTTGTCTTAGTTTTGTAAGTCTTGAGATTGAAATGCTAAATTTGTTAGTAAATCCCCGGCGTGGAAATGATAATTAAAGTCACATACATCTTGAATGGATTCCCTTGATTTAGCAATATTGTAAAACCAATTCATTTCTCCTATTCGTGCCCTATCAATAGCGATTTTTCCTCTTAATGCTGGAGGCCAACTAACGCCTTGACAGTCAGTTTCTCTTAGATTTTGGATAGAGAATGGCAAATTATCTTCTCTTAATTTTAGCGAGTTTAAAATGGTTAGTATTTCAGATTTTGATAATGCAGAGCTTTCATCGTATAGTAAATTGTATAAAAAAGACAAAGACTCTGATTGACTTAATTCATATTCATGGCTCGATTCCGGATGTGAGTTTGTTGTCTCAGTAACGGCATTTTCCTCTCGTTCAGTTTCAAATGCGGTTGAAGGCTCATCTATGGATATATAGATGTTGGCCAGTGTGCTATTGGAAAGTGAATTAGAAGTATACGTAATTTGTTCCTCTGTTAACTGAATAGCCATAATGTTTCAATATACTAGATGCCAACCTTCTATAGCTCCATCCAGTGAATCACTACCCTGTTTAATAATGCTCGTTTGTGGTTATTCTTCTCTACCACGTCACTTGATCGATACTTCAATATGATAATCCGAAATGTTATATAGACAGCAGGAACTCTAGTAGTGAAATACGAAGAATATACTAAAACTATTATTACTCAAAATTAATAAATAAAATGTCGTAAAAATTGTTGCAATTTGTTGCAGTAAATGTCGTGAAAATGTCTTGATGTACATCACAACTCTTACCAAAGTAGTTGACTAATCGCCGGTTCATTTGAAGAAAAGCATTGTACACTCTATAATACACTATCCTTTTGCTTTCTGTTGAATTACGCGATAAGAATAATCAATAATCGTGCCTGATTGTGCTGTCAACATCACCTATATGCTGAATGAACATAATTCATTTGTGCATTACTGTACAGATTATGTTCCTTCTTTGTATTTCTCTATCAATACCGGTATACAATAGGCCCGTAATAGAATAATGACTGTCGGTAGTAGCATGCTATACGTTATTTGTAGTAGTTTGGTAAGATTATATTGCTTGATTTTACAGATTGCTAAGTTGCAAATCGTCACTGATTCTTTCGATAAATCCGGTCGGAATAGATGGACACAAGTTTCTTTGTATCCCTTATTGACTATAAAAAAGAAATAAGCATATTAGCAAGATGTCGCATCAGTATCATTTCGATGTTACCATGTCATGCTCTGGATGTTCCAATGCTATAAATAGAGTATTAAACAAATTGGATGGTGATGCTGAGATTGTCATTTCCTTAGAGAAGCAAACCGTTGACATCACCACCTATTCTGATTATGATACTGTCTACAACACTATAGCGAAGACAGGTAAGAAGATCAATGATGGTAATTTGATTCACTAGAAGTGATATAACTTACGTAATACTTATAAATATAAACATGGTACATTAGGCTTCGACATTTCTAATATCGAGAATCTCGTCAATGTAGTTATCTCTTAGATCGCTCTTAATAAAAATACTTTCAATGATTGATATTAATTCATTTGTGGATAAGTCAAAGAATTCACCCTGGTAAAACAACTCCATGATGTCTTTCAAGTGATTATTAATCAAAAACAACACATTGTTGAGCTTATTATAAGCGGCCACCGAGGCATTGGACTCGTCTAGCAAGACTAAATTGATATTAATGATATGCTGAATGGTATTAATGATACTCGTGAACTTCGTCGATTGGTACTCTGTTATCTCATCCATTGATAAAATGGAATTGATCATCCAATTCAAGATTATACTGATAACATCCATAATGATTTTCTTGTAATTTTGTTTATTAGTTGATTTCAAGTTAGATTTATTCATTCTGTTAAACCAATTATTGATTAATTTCAATTTAATTTCATTTTCATTGTCTAATTTAAAATTATCAAGATTGATAGTATCCGAGATCATGTCGTCGTGCTTTAAATTGATTGATATTAATATCAATTTTACTTCATTTGAGAACGACTGAAAACTTTGCTTAAGGTTGATATCTAAAAACTTTATCAATTGATCATTCATGAAAAAGTTATTCAAGGATTGCAAGTCGTTATGTAACAAGAATGATTCATTTAAAGGTGGATACGAAATGATAGAAAACGATTCAATAGTCGAAATAAGCGGTTGAATGTTACTATTTCTCGTCTCTTTTTGATAATCGGCTAATATACCTTTCAACATTAAAGGCATTTGAGATACTTTATATACCTCTTTATTTTTTTGATCTTGGGTCAAATTTGTTTCGGCTTCGTCCCAGCCATCTTGATCCCAGTCATCGTCGTTCCAATTACTATCTGTTCCTTCTATTTGACGACCTGGTTGAAAATCAACTCCTGGTATTTCTTCATCATCCCATCCATCATTATCCCATTCATTCCATCCATCCACATCTTCGCTTGTATTAGATGTACTTTTATTTCGTATGTTTTGAACCTGTTTTTTATCTTTTATTTGCATTTCCTGCGAGTAATGCTCATCGTGTATATCATTCGATAATTGATCAAAATCACTATTGTAAACATTCCTTAGTCTATTGATATATTTATCCACAACCCAGTCCAAGTACAAATCATTCAATTTGTTATTTATGTCAGTTTCTGATGTCAAAAACTTCTCAATCGACAACATCCAATGTGAATCTTTGGTCAAGTTTATTATGCTAAGTAATTCCTTGATTAGATCGTCATTTGTTGGATTAATAAAATCATTTATATTTTCGGAAATTTTATTAGTCAAGTTGTTTGAAATTTTGGACAGGTAGAAATTCTTGAACGATTGATTATTAAATAGGTTTATGAAATTTATGAACTCGGTAATTGATCTGCAATATTGACGAAATCCGGAAATTTCATCCAGCGCTTTCAATGAAAATGTGTTATCTTGTTGTTCTAACTTTAATGCTTTCTTATGATTAATTAATTGATCCAAAAGTTTGTCCCACTGTAATTGTAATTTATGATGCAATGATTTAATTGAAAATGACGAGTCCATATCTTCAGACAGATTACATATTTCAAGAAACTCTTTGTAAGTCATATCAATATCATTAGTTATTACGTTGTTAATGAAGGAGTTATCTTCCGGAAAAAACAACTGGAAGTTTGACGTTAATTGTTCGTCTGCATTTGATATTAAATCCAGATATGCTTTGTTTAAGCTGTCGAATATGATTAAGGACTCATCAAATTGGGATATCTTCTGCTTTAATTTAATTAAGTTATTAACTATGGACTGTAATTCATGTTTGTCACACGTGTAGTTCGTTTCATCAACAGGATTCAAAGAAGCCTTCACCTCCTGAATTAGTCCTTTAATGATCCATAGCTTATTCAATTGAACTAAAGTAAAATTACTCGAATTGAGTGTGTCATTTAGTTGAGATATGCTCAATTTGCCAAGATCATTCTTGTCAGTTGTAATCACTGGTAGTTTCAAATTTTCGTCATTGATTACGTCAATCGCCGATGTATACTTTATTGATTCAAATTTATTATCGACTGATTGAAGATCAGATTTATATCGCGACGATAGTTCTGAAATCGACATTACTTCCATCCTTTAGTGTTTATTCTGGTTAAAGCAATCTGGATTCTTGATTTAGTATTTTATTTTGAAGAACGCACAATTTATTCTCGAGTATAACGAGGCCGCTCTCAAAAATAAAATATTAAAAATTACGTACTTTAGCCAGAATATCACAACAGTATCATCTTGAGTAATACTTTTGCGATAAGAATATCTTAACGAAAATAAACGACTAGCGTAAATTAATGATGTACATATTTGTATATAAGAAATAGTACAGACACAGTGATGTGATTATATCAAATCTTCAGTTATATCATCATCAATATATTCATCATCTTTATTCATTCTATAAATTGTCATACCCATACTGGCAACATTCAATACATTCATAAACCAATCGGGAACAGGTATGCCGTATAATTCAATTAAATTGAAACCCATATCCAAGAAATTACCGATGAGTTCTAATATCAACATCATCTTATCGAACTTTAAATCTTTTAACACTTTCTCGTATCTCTTAAAGATATTATTATCATCCTTCTTATCGTCTTTATTTGTTAACAATTTTGAGTTATTGTTGAGACTCAAAATTGACAACTCGACGCTTACCTTTCTTTCTTTTTTTAGTACATTTAATAATTGAGATATGGTTTTCCTAATCAAGAATACTAATATCAATACCCATAATTTATTCGTTTGTTTTAATAAATCTACTAGTTTAGCAGGAAACATGGGAAATTTCGAGAACAAATGCAAATTATCAAGAATGTTGGCTAGATTTTCGAGGACTTCAACCACGACTCTTTCAATATTCTTGAACGTATATTGGAACGGCAAGTTACGGTTTGTCTTATTCTTTTGTATTACTGGTTTTTGGGGTTTCACACTAAATTTATTAAATAAAGGAGAATATGATGGTTTGACAATAGGAACAGGGTATTCTTTCTTATACTTATCGTAGCTTCCTTTATTTTCACTCTCTTGCTTCAGTTGGTAGGTTAAAACGTAATTTGACAAATTGTTTAATTTGTCTTGCGTAATCGATGTATTACCTCTTTTCTGTTCTTGCTGGGCTAACTTAAGAATATTATCTATTATTTCCTTCTTATCAGGTTTATCCGTCGATATGGTTGTATTTTCAACCATGTCAATATTTACGTCCACTATTCATTAGTCTTCCAAATCATTTGGTTTATATATATTCTGTATCTGACCGAGGCATTCTGATTACATAAGCGATATAAATATATTTAACACTTTGTAACAACTACTTCATAAAAATAAGTTATATACATATTTCCAAAGCATCATACTCAAACTTATCATTGTACTACGGTAATATTTTAAGACTGCAATATTGAGTCTGAGAAACCAATTAATTGTGCTGGATTCCGATTGATGATTTTAGCTTACCTTGGAAGTATCGTCCTCTAAAACATCAGGCATTATGTTCAGTCACTGACTGTCTAATATATTGTTCACAAGTGTCAAGAAGTTCTTCATTTTATCTTCATTCGAATTAATCTTATGTATAAGATTTCCATAATCATATAACTCGTCTTTATTTAAAATATCAAAGTTTTTATTCATAAGAATAATACGTTCGTTAACGATAAGCTTAAGATCAGTGTTACTAAAAAACTCAAATTTGATATAAGATAAATTATTTAAGCTGATTAAAATTTCGTTCATTTCTTTAACCCATTGAGCGAAGAATTGATTGTCATTTGGTTCCTCACTATGCTCAACATTCAGTAGTTTTGATTTTAAGGTAGTTAATTTCTCTTGCAACTTTTGAAGATGTTGATGTTGATTTTCATTCAATTGGTTTTTCAAGTGTAATTCATTATTTGCTTGAGAGCCGGTACTATCAACATGTATCAATTTGTTATTGGCGTTTGTCATTATTTTCGTAAGATTATTTTCTTTCATATTCGATGAGAGATCAATTAGGCTTTTTATTATTTCCTTAGTTTCATCTTGCTGGCTATCAATAATTGTGTTTATTTTTTCTTCCATTTTTTCAAACTCAGTTAACATCTTATTGGTCTCATCATACTTATATTGGTATTCTTCATTTAATTGAACTGTCTCTCTAGAGACCTCATGTATGTCATTCATCTTTTTGTTCATTGATTCTTTTAATGCTTTCAACGTTCGCTTTGATTTAACATTTTCCTCTTGCAACCTATTAATATCGTCTTGTTCAACAGACAACGGTGGATTATCAAATAATGACCTTAAAAACTTTTCCTTGGTCTCTTGTTCAAGATATTGAAATTTCAATTTGGAGAAGCTCTCTTTTTGATAGTTTATCTCATCATTGATCAAATTAGGATTTTCAATGGAGTTATTGATTTTATTTATATGTGACTGAAACTCTTGTTGAGCGAAGCGAATAGATATGTCATTATCTATTTCATTGAATTGGTTCCTAAAAGAAACTGCTTCTTTATCCATGACGAAAGGTATATGTATATATATTGTAGCTTAGTATCTTATCTTACTAAATATTTATGTTTGTTTATTTTCTGATAAAAAACACCGCGTAAACGATTAATTCAATTCTAGATTGTGTTACGCTTTTGCAACTTGTGTTACACTCGGGTCTCATTTTGACATTAGAGATGCTTAAGAAAAATTACTGCTATCCCGCTGTGGATCAGCCTAGACTGACTCAGCTAATCGGACTTTAGAAACACAAATTTTAAGGCCAAAAGACCCACGGGTTGAGAACAAATGCGGGTTAAGTACGAGAAAGAGGATAAGTCTGATATATCAAATATCATTTACTTTGATTTCATCATTCCAACTCTCATAATCGCAAACCATTCGCAATAGTGATCAATATTTGTATGGCGATTAACACTCGAATGTAATTGCTTGTATAGTTATTCTGTACATCAATCATGAGGCACGGAGGAATTTACGAAGAAAAATCAAATTATGATTAATCATCATACATACCTGCTTCTCGTATTAAAAGTTAGTGTTCTATCAAAAATATTACTTACGGGTATATACAGAGATATGGCATTTATTGTAGAAAGGGATTAAAAAAGTATACACTAGACTTGGACATCCTTGATTTTTTCAATTTGTTCATTTAATAAGACTGGAACCTCAATAGCCTCATGGTTGTCGACAGTATCTGTCTTGGACTTTTCTTGCTTTTGTTCCTTTTCAGAAGGAGTCATCATCAAATCGGAAAAGTTAACTCTAGAGCCCTTGTCGTCTTCATCAGCTGCAGTTTCATTCCATTCTTCTAATTCTTTTTCGTGTTCTCTTTCAATAGCAAACTGCACCGCTTCAAGCACGTCTTCGCATAGGTGCTTTGGCTTATATTTTGGAACAGTGCCTTCTTGGTAAACACCAGTTTTGACCAAGATAGAAAACCAAGATGCATCATGAGAATTAGCAAATCTGATGTCTGATTCCGGAGTATCACCTACAAAATAGACGGTAGATGCTGGTGGTAATTTTAAGATAATCTGATCGTGCTTACCAACAACAGCCAAAGGCTCTTTGTATGGATCTTCTTCGTCTTCAGATTCGTCTTCAACGCCCTCAAATGTCTCTAATTTTGTTTGATTAATAACTTCTTCACCTTCTTCATTAATCAAGATATCAGCTTCATTTGCGTTAGGGTCGTTGATTGATAGCTTCTTCAAGTGTTCATCCAACACACCTTGTCTCCAGTTACTCAACACCTTGTTCGCAAACTTGAAAGTACCTTGTTGAGGCTTACCAAATCTGTTGACTTTTAATTCTCTACCAGTATGCTCCTTGTATAAAGCAGCAATCGAAACTTGTAACGCACCCATACCGTATCTGGATAGCTTATAGTTAGTGGCCCAGATGAAGTCAGAGTGCGCAAAGTAGATTTGTGGACCTTCATCATACGTCTTGCATTCGGTACCCATGACACCATCCTTGGACAACAACAATTCCAAAATAATTTGTTGATCAGCTGCCCAGTTTCTGGAGTCGGCAAAAACCATGATGGCGTCAATTTTGGTCTTGGAAAAGTCCACGTCTCTGCAGCACTTCAATTCCTCTTCGGTCAAATCATGGTACGGCGAAACAGCTGGGTTCCACTTCAACACATCGAACGGGGTGAAGACGTTCTTGAAACCGTACGATTCAGCCACGTTACGACAGACGTTACCCAAACCACCAACAACCAACACGTTTTCGTAGACACCTACCAAATCCTTCATAGGCGTATGCCCTTGGATGATCTGCTCTGGCGTAATGTTGCATTCCAACTTGTTGGACAAGTCTTCCGATCTGACGAGTTCGGGCTTCCCACCACCGTTCGTCACGAAAATGGAGGGCACGGTGATATTGTACTTGTTATGTCCGTTTAACAACCGCATGGCCTCGACCGATTCCGGAATCGTGTTTGGTCCCCTCAATATCACCCCATCGATATCGAAACAGAAAGCATAAGACGCAACTCTAGCGTGGTCGATGACGGTCTTCTTCTTTCGCTTGATAATCGATGAGTTTCTTGACATCTTGGCCAACGAATCAACTTTCTTCAAGTTCTGCGACGAAGATTTTGTCAACCCGGTCTGCCAGTTGTTTAAATCGGTCAACGATAACGACGAAACCTTGTGCTTTCTGGTCGCTGGTTCCAACTGGTCAATCCCGTCGTTGTTCAAATACGACTGGAATTCCGGCTTCTCAGACGTGGCTGCTGTTGTGGCTGCCTCTGATGCTTTTTGTGACGATGACATTCTGGTTTTATAATTTATGTCTATTAATGAATTTTCTGAAAATACGTAGCAACTAATGGCGTCTAATAATCAGCAATGAACTTTTGGTATGTATATCTGTAAGTATGTGAATAGAAATATTTTTCAAAATACTTAGCTATTGACTTAGTTAAAACGATGTTAAAATAACTCCTTTTTTCAATAATTGGTCTTTTTAATAAAACCGGGAGACTCGCCTTTCTTATATACTATGGTAAATAGTATGATATCATCATTAGAGGGGGGGAAGAATGGGTGGTAGTTTTGGTTGCGTGGCCCGGAGTGGGGCTGCATTATAATTGCTATTCCAAGTAAAGTACTCCGACATGGGTCCATGGTCAGCACTAGAGTGGCATCTTATGAACACGAAGCGTAAACATATTATTAGCGAGATGAGGTGGGAGTCAATCAGAGGGGAAAATTTTGGAGAGTGGCAAACCAGGAAACTGTCTTCCTAAACAAAGAACTGTTGTTAGGGCGTAGAGAAATCGTAATTAGCGAGTGAAATAGAGTACTTGAACCGGATATGATGTAGACACGAAGAGATATATTGGGACTCATGTATTCTCTTGTACTTCTGCCGGGCGAATTAAACAAAGTGCAGTACTTTGGATGCAGAGAGCCGGAGTCGGGGGTTTTTAGGTTGCAGAGGTAGTGTTGTTCTAGTGCGAGTTTAGATTTGAAAGTAGATAAAAAGTGGTTGACTAACTCGGAGTTTTGCGACATGCTTATGTAAGAGAGGCACAACCATGGGTGAACCGGACCAGGTGTAATATTGTACGGCGTAAGCTGCAAACAAAGGTGCCGACAAATATACGACGGGTACGGTGCAGATTAATTTGGTTGATTGAATATTAAAGGTTATTATACAGTTCTATACAGCATTCATTCGTCGTGTTCGGTGGCCTTTTTCATGGCCGCGATCTTGACGAGGGGCGACAACGATTCCACGTCGTCAGCTTCGAGAATGAACTTGTCGTTTAGGAGCTGGTCTGCGTTTCCTCTTTTGTTAAAGTCGACCTGGAGACACCAGCTGAGGAACTTTCTGATATCGTAGCTCAACGCCTCCGGGTCCTTGAGCTTGGGAGTGCCGTTGGTTGCTATTAAGTAGAGGGCTCTCAAGGGGGTCTCGTTCAAGTATGGAGGTTCGCCTTCAATCATTTCGATAATCATGATTCCTAGCGACCACACATCGACTTTTGGCCCGTATTCTTTTCTCGAGACAACTTCGGGCGCCATCCAGTACGGAGTTCCGACCATAGTGGTTCTCTTCAAGTTGATCTCATTTATTTGGGCACAGAAGCCAAAATCGGTCATTTTGATGTTACCATCGATGTTCAACAAAATGTTATCGGATTTAATATCTCTGTGGATAACACCTTTCGAATGTAAGAATCTTAAACCTTTTAATGTTTCCCTGCAAACTGCACCAATTTGTCCTTCAGTCATAACACTGTGAGTAACTATTTCTGTCAACGAGCCACCTTCCATGTATTCCATGACAACCCATAAATCACCTTTCAACAAATACGAGTCTATGAAGTTGACGATGTTTTCATGTTTACTACCTTTCATCACCAAAATTTCATTGATGATTAATTCCTTCTTTGGTTGTTGTTCCAAGTTCATTTGTTTAATGGCAACAGTCTGGGATCTATTATTCACATCGTGGGCTATATAAACTCCTCCCGACGCACCTTGGCCAATCTTGACCAAAGCTTTATAAAGTTCATTAGGATCTCCTACACTACATATTTGTTGCAATTTTGAAATTATCTGGTTGTTCTTGCGTTTCTTATCTTCTCTCTTCTTTTGTGCCAACAAAGCCGCCTGTTTAGCGTCCCTGACCGGTTTTTGGGAACTTTTCTTTGGCACATCGTTTTCCTTATTATTGAATTCTTCTGTTGTCTCTTTCTTCTTCGCTAATTCCTCACCTGCTATTGAGGGAGGAACTGGAGGTGGGACCATCGGTACCTCACTAGAAGTAGAATCCGCCTTTGTTTCTCCTTGTTTTGGGTTGTGCAATGATGCTTTATTATCATATTCTTCTTCGATGATCTTTTCGTTGTTAACATTGTTACTTCCTGTAGCACCAAATTTAGCAGTGTGTGAAACAGGAGCTGTAGTTGGACCCTTGGTTGGTTCAACTCGACTTTGTGATGCAAGGGAGTTACTGTGAGATTTGGATTTTGGAATTTTCGCTTCCCCATTGGTACTGGAATCATTTGATTGAGACACTTTGGCAGGTTCAGAAACCTTTCTATTACTGTTTCTCAATGCTTTGATAGATTTTGAGGAAAACGATCTGCCCATGAAAGAATTCTTTTTCAGAACGGGAGACGCATTTTTATTTGTAATACTTGGTGATGGTGGGGCTGGTGGTGGCTTCATAGATTTTGATTTTGATGTGCTAGTAGATGGTGGCTTTGGCGCAGGTCTGCTAGGTATGAATTGATTTTCGTAATTGTTATTTGGAGTTTTAGGTGTTGTCTGTACCTGTGATGCCTGCGTCTGTGTTGGGTGTGATGATTGTGACATTTGTGACAGTTCTCTTTGAAGTTGTCTCTCTGATTGTATTGGTGTCGAGTGGTATGTCGATGAAAGACCTGGGGTTGAAGGAGGTGTCTCATTATAGATAGATGAATGAGACGAATCATTATCGTAATAAAATTTTTTGAATGCATTTTCATCGGGATTATCATCATTCGTATCTTGATAAAATGCAACTATATCCATGACTGCTTGAGGGTGTTGCTGTTGTTCCTTCCTAGAGATCCCACTTGCTGATAATAGTCTTTCCCATTCAATAGGCAATCCGGTGTATGAACCATTGTCATCGACACCGACATGAGCCACATGTTTGGCATTAAATGGAGTACTGATCTTCATATTTATTGCATGTGTCTCTGGTGAGGACGTTACACTTGCGTTACTCTTATTTTTACTGAACATATTTGAAAATACTCCCTTGACTCTATTACCACTTTTCCTACTTTTAGCTATAGAACTCAGATAATTCCCGTTTATAGGCGATGATGTATTTGAATTCGCACCCGAAGATGGCGTATTATTGTTTATACCCATGCCAAGATGTTCTCTTGGCGATGAGGTTTCCGAATTGGCTCCTTGAAATTTATTCACTTGATTCATGACTGGAGTTATAGCTCGGGTTTGATGATATGATTGATATGATTGATTTGATTGAGATCCAGTTGGAGGGCTTCGAATTACAGATCCTGATGATAAATTTCTTTGCTTCACATCGTTAGCCTGTTTATCATTTATATCGATGCCTGTTAAACCCTTGGTTATATCACGATTTTTCTTATCTAAACTGTAATCGGTATCAGTGGTAGTTTGCATAGTTGATTGACTGATATCCGCGATGTTATCGTTTATCGGCGCTTCCTTATATGCGTTTGTTTCAGCATGGATTATTGGATTACCAGCTCTGTTTTCTACATCGTTTTCATCGATATTTTCGTCATCAACTGATGGGATTTTATCTAAAGTATCATCCTTCATGATATTTGGTGCACCTGACGAATCGGTGGTGTTACGTGATATGCTGTTTACTCTTTGCCCTATACTTCCTTCGCTTTTATTGTTTTCCGATTGAGTTTTTAATATCGAATCAATGTTCAAATTGATAGGTGGTGGATTGTTTAATGGCTTACCTGGGTCTAAAGTTGACAAATAGGTGTGAGGCTTGTCGTTAGTACCCGATTTCTCAGCTCGAATATCGTCACGAGAAGTTTGTTCATTTTCCTGGTTCAAGGTTTCAGTCAGTTTATTATATGGCTCGTGGTTGCTCCTCAATCCAGAAAAATCGTAAGTTCCTGGCATGCGAGGCAATGACCCAATCGACTTGCTAGTATCTTCCCCGTTGTCGTGCTCACTAGTATTGTCGTCGTCTACACGCTCAAGTCCAAATTCAGGTTCGTCCTCGAAGTCTTTATGACCATCAAATTCTCCCTCGATAATTCGTTTGTATTCATCGTCTTCGTCTTCTTCGTCGTTGTTATCTTTCTCGTCGCTGTTGTCTTTCAGGCCGTCGTCAAAGTTCAAATGTTTGTCTGTACCAATTTCAAAGCTCGGTATCTTTTCATGGATGGGAGACCCTAATATATAGTCGGTACCCTTGGTGTTATGCATCCTGTGAATTTGCTTAAGTTGATATTGGATACTTCGTATATATTGTTTGTTTGTGACACAGGGGATAAATGCTTCCAGTTTTTCAAAATTCACTCGCAATTAACCTATAATCAATTTCAATGTCCTAACGTTTTATTACTTTAACTATTTGACCTACTTAATGTCCCACGATTATACGGTGTTTAGAGAAATTAACTATTGGTAAAAATTAATGTCCAAGTCAATATCACCTGCTTTTTAATAAATTTTACATACAAACGAAAAATTACCCGGTTTTAGTTATACGCGTAATGGCCTCGTACATTACCTAATCGGGACCGTTAAAGCACATTCTATTGTTTGCATTCCTACCGTTTACCTTCAATTTCAAACCGGCCAGAATGTTCTTCGTAGACATAATTGTTGTTAGTTAAGTAGTTTTTGACAGCAGTCCGGATCTTTGCTTTTCCTCCTATGGAGTGAATTCCTCTGCCTGTGATCAAATTGAGTGGACTCACAAATTTTGCTTTTGAACCGAACCTTGTGAGATTACCATCAACATGCCTTTGCTCCAATTCGTCATTCCACCAATCACGAAGCACCAGGCCTGTGGCCTCAATTGCGACAAGTACTGTAAGATTATGCAAGTCTAAAGTATTTGTTTTCGCGGCAGACTTTAATCTTTCGTTTTTAAGGGAAATTTCATTTGTAGGAGTAGAAGAACGAGAGGTGGCAGGTGCATTGGAAGACCCAGAGTCAGAACCAGACAGCGATACCTGAACGTAGGGAGAGGTGGACCGAATGTTGGGGTATCTGTATTGTGTAGCGGACGGTGTCAAAATTGGTACTTTTTTCTTACCACCGGAAGTGGACATACCAGTAATACTGATAGAACGAGGTACGGGCTTGAAGGTAAAGTGGCCAGCCTTGTCTTGTATCAACAAGACAGCAACTTCGATCACCTTTGCCACGTCGCCTCTAAAGAAGACTAAAGATCTTTCGAAGAATTGTTCGTTTATAGACCTGAACTCGGGGTTTCCAATGTATATTGCCCTTAGATCTTTGGCTTCAAGACTATTTTCATCATATGTGTATTTTTCTTCAAGAGGTACGTCTCCCCAGCAAATGGTCCCGACTAGAGCAGATGGTTTGGACGATGGGCCCTGTACCCGCCTTCCTTTTGGCACATGTCTGGTGACTGACGTAAGCGATGACTCGCTGCTTGAAGAACAGTCTGACGGCACACCAGATCTTAACACAGAATCGTCATTTATAATGGCTATGAGAGCTTCGTGGAATTTGCCTTCGTACTTATGTAGATAGCTGAGAATTTTCTGCGATGAGACATTTAGTATGTCCTCGAGCTTCGACGCATCCGTCTGCATTGCAACCCAGGAAGAACGGAAGTTGGTTGTGCTATGTTGACTCTTCATTGTGAAATTCTTTTCTTTATCTTTTGTAGAAACCATCCTCTCAGGGTCATCACCTTTTAAGATACACATAGTAACATGCTCAATATCTCCAGCGTTGCTATCTAATATTTCTTGAAGCACACCAATGTTATAATCGGGAAAAATTTCTTTCAAAGTACAAGCCGCATTGGAGTAAATATTAGCTTCCGTCTGTTCAGAATTTTGGTTTTCTTGTTCTATAAACAATGTATCGATTAATGTTCCAATATCATTCGTTGACTGTATTCTTGCAACTAGTTCGCTTTTAGGATATACAGGGAATAAGTCTGTTAAGGTTTCCACGATATCCTGTTCCTCTTTTTCATTTCTGCTTTCATTTGACCTAATATCTGCCGCAAGGTTTGAATCAGGATCGACATCTGATTCAGAATCAGAATCTGAGTCAGATTCAGAATTATTCTTATCTAGAAAGTCATTAAATTGATTTTTTCTATCATCATTATTATTGCCATCATTATCATTATCATCGCTATTACCAGAATTACTTGAATTCGCGTTATTTATAGTATTTTTGGTGTTTTGTTGAGTATTAGTCGTACTAGGTTGATTGATATCCTCATTATTTAAATTAGGTTTTGAGGTATTTCCTTCATTTGAATGCAGTAGAAAACTCATGGTATCTTGATCATGAAATTCCTCAGTGGGGACATTCACAAAGCCCCGGAAAGTGGAATGTGTATTATTGGAATCATCAGTATTGTTTTCAAGACTCAGATAGATATTTTTAAAAATGGTTGACATTTCTTGAGAATCTGTATTATGATTGGTTATAGTATAATGATCACCTTCTTGATCAGAAGACTGATTACCAGTATGGCAGTTTATATGATTACCTGATTGTAACACATTTATTTTCGAAACACTCTGTTCATTAGATTGAATATTCCAGGCGGATGGATCTCTACTTGATTGTTGAGTAACATCCCATAAGCTCTTAGTGCGTAGGCTACTTACTTCATTCACGTCCGTTTGATTTAAAATATATGTCATGCTCGGTTGTTCATGAAGTGAATTTTGCATCATCGAACTAGACGAGACGCACGCTGGATTTAAAATATTATTCACCGATTTAGACGATAAAAGCGTATTCAATATACTTTGCAATTTTGGTTCAACCTGATTAGATTTAGCATTCATTATTGAAAGGTATGCATCGGATGGGTGGAAAGTTGATGATGATGAATCGTAGCGTTGATCTAGTGAGAGATGATTATTATAAGAGGAATGTACAATATTGGTACAATCGACAGTTGGAAAAGAAGTAGCTGTGGTTTCGATTGCAACAGATTTTTCCATCGTACCACTGATTGAATTCTCATCAGTGTCCTCAGCGTGCTTCTTTCTCGTATTTTGTTCGTTTAATACCCTTCGGTAAATATTATTATTTTTTATATTGCGTTCTCGTAAGAGGTCCGAAGAGTAGTTGTTGGTTAGATTTAATGCATTTATCTTTATAAATAGCGAATCAATCTCTTTTTCTTGTTCAATACTTTTAAGGGTTTTCAGTATATCCAAAGCATTTTCAACATTGGATGAAGCTTCCTCCTGCGAGTTCGTCAATTCATTAAAGCGTGCCATTTGAGGTCTAGATAATGAGTCGATTGTAAGGATGATCAGCGTAAGTAAAAAGAAACTTTCGTTACCATCAACTAAATCATACAACTTTGATAGTAGTAAACTCGAACTAAGCGCTTTAAATACATTATACTTCAACAACATATCTCGCTTGCCCAGATTAGACGAATTTTCATCCAGTGTTGATAATTTGCTGAGTTGTTTGGTGATTAGACTAATTGGTGATGTGTCACACAATTCCGTAATGACCACTGACATGCTAATATTCAAAATGCCAGTGAGATAAAATACCAATGGGTGATAGCTTTTTCGATTATGTCTATCAAACTGATGCGGATTCCTGATTAAATCTAAAAATTGATGTGGAGTATTTTCACCATTACTGATAAAAGGACATAGGTGCAAATGATTCAATGCCATGCCGATCGATTCAAATATTGGTTCATCATCTATTGCAATATGAATCGACGGACTTAAGAATATACAATAGCCAATGCGTTTCGTATTAGCCAGGACTTTCAGACGATTATGTCTTGATTTATTTAGGTAAGAGCTCTGAAACTCATTATCGTAGCAGGAAATAGGTGACAATATTTGGATCATTATAGGTGCTTTACGTTAATATAACGAATTGAGAACTCAACCTGTTCAAACTATGCGGCGTTGTAATTGAATTACCGAAGACAAGTATTCTTATATCAACTTTGGAATGATTTATTCCAGTGACCCTTTTTTCAATTGGAATAATGGTAATTTATAATGTAATTTGTCTTTTGATAGCTAAGAAAATAAATCATGTCGTAAAAATCTCATTTGGGCGACAGTATTTTCTAGAATTTGGTCTACATATGAGTGCATATTTTGCAATAATGATAATATTACGTAGACATATATATTTATCGTAAGTTTCTATTATAGTACACAATTAGAATTGTACATATTACGAAGTACCATTTCAATAAAATTTACAATGTTGGGTTGTTTATGAGTTCTGTGAATCGCTAGGTTTGTTTTTGTCGCTTTTTGATTAGTGTTTTTAGCACGGATAGCCATTTGATCATTTCATTCTCATCAGAAGCACAGAATTTCATTCTCTTTAACGGTGTGATAATAAGGAAACACCACAATTTTGATTTCGATAACGGATCGAGCTCAATAACATCTATTATGTCATCGATAGGGAAGGACTTGTGAATATGGCTTATGTTATCTTGATGTTTATAAACATACAAGTTCCTATTGCTAAGAATAAGGTAGAATTTTCGCCATTGGTTATATCGTTTACGAAGCTTTAAGAGATACCCCTGTTCAAGAATATACTCATCTTCACCCTGGATGGAATAATGGAAATTTAGATGTGTTACCCTGTGTACGAGCTCACCTTTATCACCTACGCTCGGGTGGTCAGTAAAAGAAGACAGCGTCTTCATAACTGGTGTACCATGCGTGTGTGGTGTCGTAGAATCTGAAGCACCGGACGATGGTAGTTCATCGCCTGAGTAATTCATCTCATTCATCGAGTTTAAAAGGCCCTTGGTTTGTTTCGAATTTTGTTCTTGCATTATTTGATTATTAACGGCTTCATTATCTATATGGGTCTTTTCTTCATAGAACTGTCGTAATATGTCAATCCAATTTTTATATGTTGCTTTTTCAGGAGATTGAAAATGCAAAACTTTCTTATTGGTATATATAGCAAAATGAAATTTCTTGTTATCAGGAATAGTGCTGAATGATAACAAATTAGACTTGCTAAATACTTTCAAAGCCTTATGCTCAGTGGAATCTTTGTAGTAACTAAGCTGACAGTTTCTTAACACTACCCATCTCTTTTTCCATTGGTGTGTCTTGCCAGATCGTTTTAGTAAATATGAGCTTAATAAAACCTTGTTATCATCTATCTGGTCATCTAGCGAATCTGCGTGATCAAGGCTAGGCCGTACCTGGTCTGGAGAGCCGGAATATCCAATCGGACTTGTGGTCGAACTACTTGTAGCACTCATAATACTCCTTATATACTGAGGTATATTTTATGTATTTTTGTATTATATTAGAATTAAAGTAGTACCAGGCGTTCGTTATTGTGTTAATGGAACCCTTATCATAAATATTTATTGATTTTTTCCTCAGATAAATTTTGTTCTACATGGTACTACATGGTAGACATTATTAGCATTTAGCAAACTTGAGTGTCTCCTAATCAAGGAAAAAAGTGACAGGAGATATATTATTGCGCGTATTGATAGATAACCACTAAAAGTACTTTAAAAATCTCTCACTAGTGTGATTCTACATTTATATTTAGCATTTTCTATAATTAAAATGCAATAACAAATGTAATATATGGGATTCGTAATTCCCCATAAGCTAAGAAATGGTCGTAAGAGAATTCTTAATATAGTAGACTATTGATCTCATGTAAGCATCCTAAATTTTCGATAATCCTTTATTTTTAGGGCCCCAAATAAGTCCAAACTTGAAAATTTTTTTTACTATAAATTCACTCAATTTAACGAACCTTCAATATTATCTTTTTTTTAATAGTGATTTTCAATATGCCAAAAAAGTATGTTTACGTGAAGAACAGTATATTCCGTACCATAAACAAAGATAATATGATTATAACGAGCCCTGGAGGCTCTAATTTTATAAACCCAGCTCTTCGATACTTTTTGTTTCATGAGAAGAATAGTTAAGATAGATGATTATCGAGTTATGGCTACAAAATTATTTGATATAGTTCAAGATACTAACAGTAACAGGAATGTATTTTAGAGATAATATATAACTAATAAATATCAACTATTTTTCGAATTCCAATGCATCTTTAATAACACCGATAATGCTACTAGTATGTATTTTTTCATTACCACCCTTTGAGATACCGTATTCTACTTCGGATAAACCTTTTAATATTTCAATTCTTGTCTTAGACTTCAACTGATAATTATTTAGAATCTCAACAAACCCTTGTATTAGATCAATTAATGCTAATCCTCGAGTTCTCTTGTACTTATCGATGGTCAAAAATGAAGTTGTCCAATCGTCTTTCAATATGGAGTCTAATGCTGTTTCGACATCTTGTGGATGAGGAGCCCCAATACATTCGTAGATCATGTCCTTGTCAATTTCATCGCTCTCACGATCTAATGATGCCTTACCAGATTGTAGTACATTGAGTGCTCTTCTCATATCACCACCGGATAATTTGAGCAATGCTCTTTCCGCATCGCTACTTATATTCAAGTTTTCTTTTAATATTACATTTTTGAGTCTCTCTTGGATAGCCAATTCTCCAATTGGATGGAATCTAAACCTTGTACATCTTGATATTAGAGCCGGGTTCAATTTATGGGAATAGTTGGCTAGTATACAAAATCTCGTATTTTTGGTATATTTTTCAATGATTCTTCTCAAAGAATTCTGAGCAATAGAAGTCATAGCATCTGCTTCATCCAATATAATTAACTTGAAACCTTTGCTAAAGATTTGCATGGTTGATGCAAAGTTCTTAATTTGATTCCTAACGACATCAATACCTCTGTCATCGGATGCATTCAATTCTAATACCATATTTTTATAGTTTGGTCCATAAATTTCTTTAGCTAATGCTATGATGGTAGACGTTTTACCCGTACCAGGAGGTCCATAGAACAATAAATGCGGTAATTTGCCTTCGTGAACGAATTTTCTAACAGTATCAACTATGTCTTGTTGCCCATACACTTCATCTAAAGAATCTGGACGATACTTTTCAACCCTAAACATGTATTAGTAATTGAATAGAGCAAAGATTTCTCAAATAAACATCAACGTACCATGGTAAGTTCTCATTGTTTTTTGCATTACTCATATTGCCTATAGGATTAGTAGTTCAGTATTATAATTTACTTTAGAACACTTAAGAATACTAAATTTGAACGCGCCAAATATAACGCTAAATGCTACGCGGCTTGTTATAATCAAAAATTGCCATTACTATAATTCTATTAGATTATAAAAATATTAACAACCACAAGAGATACTACCAAGAACCAATTCATGAAGAAATTTTTAATTGCATTACTAGTATCCGATAGTGAATTCCCCACATAATTACAAGTTGCATACTTCCCACCGTCATCCCAATAGTAAGACAAGCTTATTGTGGTGTTATGCTTTGGACACTTAAACCCAAAATCAGCAGGACAATCTCTCACCATAGCATGACACACATTTACGCATGGTAATATTTCAAAGTAATCGGATGAAGGTTGTATGACGTCGTTAATGAAACTATTCCGCGATTTGCCAACTTTTCTATACTTATATCCTGTAACGTTTCTTGTGGAGCATCGTGGAATAGTGACCGAACACAACCAATTCTTGTAGGAGTCATGACAATCATTACATGTTTTGATAGGTGAAAATTTTGCATTATCAGTCGTGTTGCATGCTATTTGTTGCAACGATTTCGAAAAGTTAGAAAAAAGACTTCTCGCTCTGTTGTCATATAAATCTTTTATGTCTCTATTCGATAGTTTATTAGAGTTTGGCACTGAATATGCTACCTGATCACAGAATTCGAGATCAAATATTAATTCGCAAACATTGGTTCCCAAAGTCTCAAATTCAAACGGTTGATAGACTGCTCCCCCAAAACTCGTACCCATAAAATCTGACACTAAGTACGCAATGTATTTCGTTGAACTGTTCAATCCTGGAACATAAAATTGTTGATGTAGTCCACCACCTCTATGTGCAAAACTACTTTCAAAATAAGAAGTAGAAAGCAATGCTGGGCCATTCCGTACAGCACACCAACTACTATTCAATTGGCTAAAATAATCTTTATAATCAGAAGAATAGATAAACAACGAGTATCTTGATTTAGTTGCATTGAAAGAGGAATAGTTAGTCAGTTGGCTACCTGTCAAATTACCAGTAACAATTAATGCTGAATCTTCATCAGTATCCACCAAAGAAGCCCAACTTCTGTCGTCCCATTGAAACACCAAGTCATTCTGCGAAACCCCAACTTCATATTTCCATACCGCAGACTTATTTGTATTCTCGGGAGCCCTCACTGCTATGTATAAGATGGAATCGTTACTCTTGTCATCAGTAGAAATAGGTACTCGTTCTAATGCTTGGAAATAACCATTCTTGAAGAGCACCATTTGACCTAATTCAAAATTACTGAACATGCTCGAATTGAATGAATAATATACTGCTAAACTTGAATCATTTGCATTTAAATTATCAGGTTGTGAACATATATTTCCTGTTAAGAAAATCAAAAATTCATAGTACTCTCCTAATCCACTAGACGTGTTGACACTAAAGGAATAATACTGCGTCTCACTTTGACCAATCTGATTGCTTATAGGTGTGAACTCTTGTAAACCCTTTGATCCATCATTGGATGATTCATGTGATGATGATAACTGCCGCTTATCTTGAAAAAAATCATATGCTCCATTAAAAGGATCTATAGGTTCATCGATATCCAAATTGAATCCAATATCAAAAAATTCCGCATTTATAATATTCAGTATGCTTATAATAAGTGTTATTATCGGTAGTATTAACCTCATCTAGTAATTCATTCTAACCTGATCCATATATATATACAAATTTTTAATACATTTTATAAACCTAAATAGTTGTCATCATATTCGGCGATGCACGCTCGTCTTGCGAGGCTGTATAAATTCATACTATTGCTTTATGTATACTCAGAAAAGTCCTAAGAATTTCTTCTTTTTCTTCTTTGTCCTATCACCAGATTTTTGACTATTATCTTGGCCAATTGTCGTTAGATCTGGATGAGATCTTGATTGCTCAATTTTTGGTCTGTGTGTACTCGAATCAATGTCATGAGATAAAAACTTTTCCAATTTGTGTGATTTAATTAAATTTCTACTTCTATCTTTTGCAGGAGTTTCTAAGTCCACAAACTTTAACGCAGAAGATTTCGGCGGCTCGGAGTGAGGATTGTCATTCGCAGATGATACCGTCTCAACTTTAATATGTGGTACAGGTAGCTGTTGATTCTTCTGTGTATTCAATTTCAAGTTTCTTTTCATTTCTTTGTAAGATAAACCAGGAGGACCATTAGAGGACTGCGCTGAAACGCGTTTTTGATTATCGGTTTCATCCAATGGCATGAGGAGGGATTTTGCTTTGAAGGGGATAACACCAAATGAGTTCGAACCTGTAATGGCCTTTGCCAATGTAGAACCTTTGCCTTGGTAACCGGGATTGATGTTCCTAATTTCCTGGCATAAATACGTAGATTCATCTGAGATTACTTTCAAGCAATTCGCAAAATAATCTTCATTATATGGTTGTACCTGTGCAAGTTTCATATTCTTTGATATAGTCTGTTTATATTCTTCGTAAAGTTTGCTAATTTCATTAAAAACAGAATAAGAATCAACTGTGGCGTCGGAATCTATGGATGATGTGTCTGATCCATCTTCCGTATAATTGGAATTTTCTGCTGTTGGAGATGTATCGCTTTTACTAAGGTTCGAAAATTCACTGTTTCTAGAACTTGATATTGTTGAGCGTTGCGTCAGATGTTCTCCAAGCGAATATCTTTTATTGATATCAATAACCAATTGGTCCTCAAAGTCATTCATTTTCATAGCCGGTACAACAATGACAGGCAATGGAAAATTTTTAACCAATCTATCACTAATCTTCGAGGATGTCCATGACTTTAATGGCGCCGATCTCTTCATGTTCGGCTTGGTACCAGTACAAACTAAATTTGGTTCGTACAACTTATATATTTCTTTCAAAACTTCTCTTGATTTTCCCACCGCTAGTTCTACCGAAATTTTAGCGATAATGTTAGGATTGACAACTTCCATAGCATAATTCATGATTCCTTGGGCAATAACTTTGACATTCTCTGGTCTATTTCTGGATCTCATCCTTGTTCTATAATCCTTACTATTAACATCTTGCAGTGATATTCTAGAATATCCACTTTTTCGACGTGGTTTTAATTCATGGCTTATCGCCGAAACTATGACCACAGTATCACCTTGCTCAATGAATTTATTTAAAATCCAATCTAAGGCAACCCATGTATGTTTCCGTCCAGATATATATACAAGTATAGTTCTCAAAGGCAATAAAGGTTTTAAATACCCATTCTCCTTGTTAAAGAGTTTCTTAGTATATAAGTCCTCGAAATTTTTGTGCTTTCTAGTGTATGTACATCCTCTATGTGTAATTATTGGTTTGGTTGGATAGTTGATCCTAGGCGCGATATAGAATCTTGACCTACTACTATTCCTCATTGGCGAATGGATTGGTGATCTTGGAAGCGGGGACGGGGATCTCATACTCTCTCTCCCTCGATTATTATCGAACAAGCTTAAATTGAATTCACTGTTATGTTTCTTAATTTCCAGCGGCAAAGCATATTCATCATCAAAATCAAACTTATCCTTAGCTACATCTATGTTTATCGTATCAAAAGCCACCCTTTTATAATAATTCCCTCTTATACGTTCATAATTATCGAAATTTTCCAGAATGTTGAAAGTAATATATCTATAATCGTCAGATTGATGAATAATTCTACTTACAAGATCATCCTGAGATTTATCTGTTGAAACATTTTCAGGCCCTAGCTCCAGGTCTGATTTATTCAAAACTTCATCTATGACGAGTGCATTTTCGTTTTCTGTCAAATCCCGGAAGCCTGGACTACTTGGTGTACGATACAAATGTGGTGGCACAGAATCCTTAACAGTCTCAGCATTTTTAACAGTAGTTTTCTCTATCGCTGGCACTGGAAGAGGCATAATTAACTCAGTTGCCAAAAAAATATAATAATAAATTAAATTAAAGCTCGACACTTGTATATCAAATTTAAGATCAAGTGGCACTTTCTAATTTTTCACAGAGGGTTCAATTGTATAATGATTTGTTAGGGTGAATCTATAAGGATTCAAATTAGCATTACGAACTGATAGTAACTTTGTCGTGCGATATACAAACATTGATAAAATGTATTTACTATATAACTCCAACCGGATGGGTTGCTTAGACGGTAGTATTAGGTACGCTCCTGTTTGTTTTCTCCTTATATAATGTAGACTGATGCTTCACATAGAATAATGTGACACCTCCTATGATGACTGTCATGGAGACCAAAATTATGTTGATTGGACCGGGATTCATTCCAAATTTAGAATGCATGATGTTATCTAATGTTGATTGCAAAAGATTAAATAAACCTGCAATACATATAATAGCACCGTATACGGTGCCAAAATTATCGAATCCAAATATTTTTGCACATAAATCCGAAATTGCAGTATAGAAATAGGGCCTGTTGATAACGAAGAAGCATATGTTGATAACACCAAAATGAAATTTACCAACTAATCCAACTAATCCAACAAACGATGATATCCCTAATAGTATAGCAAATGATGTAACTGTTGAACAAGTATCTAAAAAATACCCTACTAAGGGAATTGATAATATACCACCTAGAGGTAAAGCTAAATTGAAGAACCTTGTGAGAGATTCTGCCCTTTCAGCTGAACCAAGTAAATATGTGTATTGAGAATTGATGGTTGCAATGAAATAATTCAACCTCAACATTTGTATTGCCGTGAAGGCACATAGAAGATAAAACCACGAAGTCTTAATTTGATATTCTGATGAATAACCATGCAAAATTCCGAATACTCCGCCTCTGTTATCAGATAAATCATCTTCATTTTCATAAACATAATGTTGTTTTAATGCATCACCGATAGAATCTCGCCTTTGTAGTTGGCCAGGACGGCTATCAGTATTGCTCAATAATAGCCCTGTTTCATTTGATTCTTCATCATTTTGTTGTGAAACCCGACTTTCGCGAGTAAATAAGGATGTGTCAGGGGGAGCAATATATGAGTTGTTTGGCATAATAAATACCTGAGCTAAAGTTATGAAAATAGGCACAAGTAAATAAAATCTGAAGAATTTGTCAATTGAAAACTCAATATCAGAATGTTTATAACATAATTTGTATAATAAAAATACCGCCGAAGAGGCATCAAATGCACCATTTAAAAATGCTAATATTGTTCCACTTTTTGCGGGAAAAGCATTGGATAAATGAAACGAAGACATATATGTGAAAGGCCCTCCTAATGCCATTGTAGCATATCCTAACATGTATGGATCTACGAATGATAAGTTAGACGAATTCTCAATTCGCTTAGCAAATATGAATACAAAGCATGCACAGTATAGTAAACTAGCCCCAACAAAACCGCATGTTTTTGGACCATATTTATCTAAGAGTCTACCAATAATAATTGCGGAAACATTGGTCATTACTGCTCCCACAGTGAACATCATATTCAATTTAAGATCTTGTGCCGAACATTTAGCGACAGCGTTCTTCGCATTGCTTAATCCACCAACTTCAGATAATAATTGGCCACTTAATGACCCAAACGTACTTGGATCTAATGTAAGATTAGTTACCACCCTAGTCAGATTAACGGACATATCACATTCATTCTCATATACCTTCTCCAGTATTAATATTGGCTTTAACGCAGCGAATCCAAATATAGGACCTGCCGCTAATAGGGACCAAAATACTGCACAAGCACACTGCACTAAACGAAGTTTCTTAGAAGCATGAAACGAATACATCTACGTATGACCAGATATAATGAGTTGAAGTCTGGGTTATATGACAACTTATTCGTATAATTAAGCAGTTTCTATTATGTTCAGCAAAATTATAATATCGAGTTAAAAATAACGATCAGTGCTTTCACTGATAAGCAAAGCTTTGTGTAATATCAACCAATCATTTATTTAACAATAGATAGTATTACACCAGATAAAACTAATTTTAAACAATAACAATTTATGACAAGCCAATCATGACTCTTAGTATACATATAAGTGTACGTATGTATCATATTGGTGTATGGTATGCGTTTGTCTTGTGTTGAACGCAAATAGCTGACTCATTTGCTAAATACATTCAACGAATGATGATCACCCTGAGTATTAGAATCTAATTTACTCCACTAAATAGATGTCAGAAAGGTAGGTTTATTATTGAATAGGCAGATTCTAATTATTATATATATCAAATAAGTTGAAGATGTGCTTGAAGATAGCATCTATTTTTCAGATTTACAAGTATTGCTTCACTAGCTCAGTTGGCAGAGCGTCAGTCTCATAGTTATTTAGCTGTGTCATCTGAAGGTCGACAGTTCGAACCTGCCGTGGAGCACTTTTTTTTCTCAATATCATTTTTTTCTTACTTCGTGTAAGCGCATACTCAAAGTAGTTGCATAAGCGCATTTTGAATCTTTTATCTTAGTATGTAATGCTTAATGAATGAAGAACTCATCAAAAATTTTCTAATTATTCGTTCACGTATATGAAGATAGATCATAGGGATGGCACAATTATCATCTCAAGGTAACAATGCCATTATCTACTTAACGTATGCTTTTCTTTTAGCTACCGGTATATATATTGCTTGGAAATATACAAAGAAAAGTTCATTCTTATCTTCGAATGGAACTCAACGAGGAATTCCGTTAGCATTGAACTTTATTGCTTCGGGTATGTACTTTAACGAATTAGGTTGTGATATCAACACTTTACTCATAGATCTAATGTCGATCAAATAGGGAAGAACTATTGAAATGTGAATATTCATTCGGTTTCCAATTTTTCATGTAAATTCAGTCTCATATAACAATACGACTAGCGGGTGTCTTTCCGTATCATTAACCCAGAAGTTTAGTGAAATGGAAAGACTGAGAAGAAACCGTTTGAACTCGATCAAGTTTATACTTGCGTGAGGAAGTTTTGTTGTTATCACGTATGTCTAAATAGATTAGATAAAAGTTATTAACAAAATCTAGCTATGGGATGTGGTATTCTAACGACATACTCAGAAATTGGAAATATTTCTGGGTTGCATGGTTTGTTAGTTTATACCATTTGTGGCGCCATTCCAATTCTTGGTTTTGCTTACTTTGGACCTATCATCAGAACGAAATGTCCTGACGGATTTGTTCTTACTGAGTGGGTCAGACATAGATTTGGTGTTGTTGCGGCATTATACTTGTCGTTCTTTACATGTTTGACTATGTTCTTGTTTATGGTTGGTGAACTTTCTGCGATTAGATCGGCAATAGAAACCTTAACGGGATTGAACGCATTGGCAGCTGTGATTGTTGAATGTGTAGTTACATCTATTTATACATCCATGGGAGGATTTAAGGTGAGTTTTGTCACTGATAATTTCCAAGGTGTCTTAGTATTGTTGTTGGTTGTAATTTGTGCCGCAGGTATGGGATCATATATTGACATCGATACATCAAAGGTTGGCCCATCAGGTTTGTTGAAGGCTAATAAATTAGGCTGGCAATTACTTTACATCTTGTTCATTGCAATCTTAACTAACGACTGTTTTATGGCTGGTTTTTGGTTGAGAACTTTCGCAAGTCGTACTAATAAGGACTTATGGATTGGGTGTTCTATTGCAACATTTGTCACATTTGTCATTTGTACGTTAGTTGGTACTACCGGATTTTTAGCGGTATGGTCTGGTGACCTTGAGGTTGGTGATTCGAACGGGTATAATGCATTTTTCATTTTGTTATCGAAAATGCCAGGCTGGTTGGTTGCATTTATCTTAATATTTATTATATCTCTTTCAACTTGTACCTTCGATTCCTTACAATCAGCAATGGTTTCGACTATATCTAATGATGTTTTTCGTAACAAGCTACACATAAATTATACTAGAATAATGGTAGTTTTAATTATGGTTCCAATTATTGTTCTTGCCGTGAAAGTGGCAGATGATATCTTACAAATTTATTTAATTGCCGATTTAGTTTCCGCAGCTATTATTCCAGTCGTCTTTTTAGGTTTGAGTGACACATACTTTTGGTTCTTGAGAGGTTTAGACGTTATGTGCGGTGGTTTAGGTGGTTTACTTGGTGTCTTTATTTTTGGAACTGTTTATTATGGCTCTGCAAAAGAAGGTGGTAAATTATTATTAGTGTGGAATGGTATTTACAATGACGACGATTGGGGTCCATTCGGTGCCTTTGTTATCGCTCCATTTGGAGGTCTTTTAATTTGCTTCCTTATTGCGGGTACCAGAATAGGTGTTGCTTATATTTATTCTAGAATCTATGGGAAGCCATTCACTGCCTTAGAGAGACCTGAGCCTGTAGCAATTGTTGAATCTACAGAATTTGATAACGACAGTCATTACGGATCAACAGAAGATCCAATAAAAGAAAGACTTAAATGAATCACAATGATAGGCGTATCTTAAAACTTTATGTAAACATGTATATTTAAATATTAATAATCTTAATGGGTGCAACAAGTAAATTCTTATCCCGCACTGTATGCTTAAAAAAAAATGATTCTTTTTTCAATAGTTCAAAAATTAATATCAACATAGAACGGCTTATTGAAGTATATATAGCCTTTCACTTCTTACAAGTATAATGCTGGTTAAGCGGAGGACAGGAAAAGTAACTAAGGATATCATACATGGAAGAGTTACAAAGGCAGAGGAAGGTCCACTTCTTGAGAAAATTGATAATGAAGTCACACTAGTTAATCAAATAAAAGGTGATATTAAACATAAAACACAGAATAAGAACGAAAGGGATAAAAAGGATGAAGACGAATGGAGTAATGACTCTGAATATTTGAAAAACGTAAATGCGAAGGCATTTAGACAATACGAACTAGCCTGTGACAGAGTTAAACAATTTTACGAAGAGCAACATGAAAAACAAACGCTTGCTTATAACATTCAAGCACGTATAAATTTTAAAACTAAAACTAGAGCTAGAATGACTATATGGGAAGGGCTTGAAAGATTAAACAAATTGTTGGACGACAGTGATCCAGATACAGAATTATCACAAATTGATCATGCATTACAGACGGCGGAAGCTATAAGAAAAGACAATAAACCGCGTTGGTTTCAATTGGTAGGGTTAATTCATGATTTAGGTAAACTTCTATATTTCTTTGATTCGAAGGGACAGTGGGATGTGGTTGGAGATACATTTCCCGTGGGTTGTAAATTTCTGAAGAGAGTAATTTTTCCTGATAGCTTTAAAAAGAATCCAGACTTTTTCAACCCATTGTATAATACAAAATATGGTATATATTCCAAAAAGTGTGGATTAGACAAAGTCATGCTAAGCTGGGGACACGATGAATATATGTATCACGTAGCAAAATTGAATTCAACGCTACCTCCTGAGGCATTGGCAATGATACGATATCACTCATTCTATCCGTGGCATCAAGAATATGCATATAGTTATTTGATGGATGAACATGATGAAGAAATGCTTAAAGCTGTTCAGGCTTTTAATGGATATGATTTATATTCTAAAATTGACCAAAAGTATGATATCAATGAATTAAAGCCTTATTATATGGAATTGATAGATGAATTCTTTCCAAAGAAAGTAATAGATTTTTAGAACTACAGATAATCTTCTAATTTATAATTGTATAGTATATTTAGTGTAAAACAGTTAATGCAAAGTATAATTTTTGAGCAAGGAGAAGTGAAAAATGCTGAGGTCGAAACTAGGTAAATTAGTTGAACAAACTAATAGAGCCAAAATATTGTTCAATACCATGTGGACCTGGATGTTTCCACATATCATCGAAAGTAGTTAATATAGTTACTTGGCCATTGGTCTTTTCAATGATTGACTTGATTGCAATTTCTTGATTTGAAGCTGATGGTACGTTTTCTCCATTACTATTTCCTTTGGAAGGGTAACCGGTTTCTGTTATAACAACATCCATACCACATGCTTTGGAAGCTAATGACTGCTCGCTAGTAACATACCATCCAGCCAATTTCGCCCCGATGACAGTATTGAAATACGAGTGAGCATTAATACCAACAAAATCAATATTTGAATCTTTACATAACGATGGGTTGGTAACAAAAACAGCTGGTGGTTCAGAAGTCGTGACCTTACCTTTGTATCCAGCATCCTTTAACTTTGATTTAACGCTCTTGATCTTGTTTACCAAGTCCGACACTGAACAAAAATTGGAATTAATTGCTTCGTTACCAACAGTAATGAAATCAATGGAATCAAATCCGTTCTTAGAACCCCATTCAATGAATTCGGTAACAGAATCATCAATTGAATCTGCTCCTTCTTGAGAAATCCAGAAACCTTGATTAATTTTTATACCTAAGTCTTTTGCTTTTGGTAAAATAGTATCATACAACCCGCAATCAGTACCGTAAACTCTGATTTTCTTAATACCTTTGTCTGAAATCAAATCCAAGTCAGATTCAACAGTAGACGAATCCCTACAGCCACCATCGTTTGCGTAAGGTGAATAGGCAATTGCGGTTGGAGCAGAAATACGTCCAGAAGACACAGTAGCTGACGAGGAAGCTGATTCACTGGATTGTGCAGAGCTAGTTGTTTCCTTAAATGCGGAAGAGGTACTTGTTGGCTTTTGTTGAGAAGTTTCTTGAGGTCCATTGGTAGTCGTCAAAGAGGTTCCGTCCGGGGTACCTGTAACAGCTGGGATAAAGTCTTGTGGCGAGTTAGCTGCCGTAGGAGAACCACTTTCTGCGTTATTTGTTGAAGTCCCAGGAGTAGTGTCTGCTGTGGTTTGAGCTGGATTATTATTAATAATAGAGGTAGTGGATGCATTATCGGGAGCTGGAGCGTTATTTTCGTTGTCGTTGTTGTCGTTGTTGTCGTTGTTGTCGTTGTTATTATTTCCGTTACCATCAGCATAGACCGAAGTTATGGTAGTAGGAACTGAAACGACCTTATCATTTAAAGTGAAAGTATAAGTTATACCATTAGAAATAAAAATTTCAACTGGAGGTAAATTGACAGTAGTAGTACCAGTGGTATAGGTATTCGTTTTGGTAACTGCATCAGCAGTGTGGACCCTTGTAATCAACTTGGCAACTGGTGCACCGATGATTACTTGTAAAAGCAAAGCAAATGAAAGAAAGTAGGTAAAACTCATCATTGTATTATAAAGAGTAGCTTGATAAAAGAGTGACTGAAGTAATGATGAAGTAAGGGAAACGTTGAATTCGGATCGAACCAACTGTATATCCTTGACTATTTATACCTATGATTCAAGATACAGATCAACGTAGATCATGCTGGTTAATGGTATGCTTTGGATCAAATCAATGTTACTGCAAAATTTGGGACCGTATACAAACACTGGTTAATCCGAAATAGGCAGGCACCAGGAAATTGAAGCTAGTCGCACTTCCAAATTAAGCAAGAAAGCTGCTTCGATAAAATTTATTATATGCAGTATATTACATAGTATGAATCAGAATTGCAATAATGCTGGATAGAACGTTATTCCATGAACAACATTTATTGTTAAGAGTAGACTTAAAGAAGAAAAGGTTTTACTGCTGCTTGCAAAAATTAAGTTAATTTTTTTTCGGTTGTTTGATATTTGTATTTAGAATATTCGATGCAAGATTGACAGGGCTAGACGAATTCAGGAACAGCTATGCTGGAGATCGATAAATGACCTATAAATCTTAATAAAGGTGGCTATGATAAGACAGTAATTTAACATGCACCAGACTTAGTAATTATTTGTATTGGGTAATGTGTATTTACTACAAAGCTCACCCAATACAATCCACAAGAAGTACTCGATTCTTCCGAGAGAAGCGTGATATTTGATTGATAGTTCAGTTGAACCCGGTTATGGTGACTTTGAATCGATTGTGCAACCAATGATCATATCAAGACTCGTATAATTATATTAGATATATATAGTGAGAGATTGTGAACTATACAAAGAATTTAACACAGAACAGTTCTTTATCTATTTCAATTAGTAGATGGGCAGTATAATACTCTAAGAGTTTTCAATCGCAACATCTAATATTTGGAAAATTTTTACTAGATTGTTATTATCAACGACACCCGAATTGTTTAAGTATTTCAACAAGGATTTCACGAATTGTATTACTTGAGGAATTGATAAATTCATAATGGCTAATTGTAATAAATTACCAATGTTGACGTGACTGATAGAGACAAAAGTCTGGATATACAAGTAAGAGAATGATCCCATGAAGAATTGACAGTCTAATCTGTCGGTAACGCCACCATGACCTGGAATGGTATCACCAAAATCCTTAATACCGAATGCTCTCTTCAAGCCACTAGCGAAAAACCCACCGAATGGAGCAATTAAGGAAGCAAACGTTGCAAAGCTTAATGCATGTATATAAATTGGTTTCAAGGAAATAGTTTCAATGTGGAAAATTTCAACCAAATTTGCAGGCAATTGATAAATTTGAGAAATGAAAACAGGGTTAGGATCGCATATTGGGTAATTAAAAATGTTTGTTGTTAGATTTGTTGCAGGACAAATTAAGTAACTAGACTTTGTTAAAAAGAATGAAAAAAGTAATGCAGCAAAACCTGTACAAATCCAAGCACCAACAAAACCCTCAACCGTTTTCTTTGGAGAAATTGCAATCAATTGAGTTCTACCGAACGTGATACCACAGAGGTACGCAAAAATGTCATTAACAATAACTAATCCGACTGGCAAAAATAACCAAATTAATCCATTCAAAATATTATCAATAATGAGATGACTCTGGAAAACAACTATTATTA
This sequence comes from Debaryomyces psychrophilus, assembly GCA_900186205.1. Classification (NCBI taxonomy): domain Eukaryota; kingdom Fungi; phylum Ascomycota; class Pichiomycetes; order Serinales; family Debaryomycetaceae; genus Debaryomyces; species Debaryomyces psychrophilus. The sequence goes on along the minus strand of FYBW01000009.1, from coordinate 33,213 downwards.
ATGTTGTATGTGTCATACACAATTGAGCAAATTGAAACTTGTAGTAACCCTTTTTTAACGTGGCGACAAAGAAGATGAATCCGGCAATGTAAAACGTATAAGAAATAATTTTATGGTGAATTGCCAATGTAGATAAAATCTTGTTATCATAGATCGACTCTTGGAAGAAATTAAAAAAGCTTTCACTGTCTAAGTAGTAAACAGTGGCAAAAAGAAAATACCAGTTCAACAATTTGTTGAATGGCAACTTCTTGTCTCTCGCTGGCTCAGCAGTCAAACTAATAACCTCCTTGAATGTCAACGTTTGGAATAAGAATAAAACACCAATTAAAGCAAGATGACCTGATAACAATGCTGTGAAAAAGAAAACTATCATGACAACCGTCCATATAGTCCTCGTAACAAATGCTTGTCTTTTCTTTTCATGTTCATGTTCATTGAATACTACCAGTGATCTTTTTTTTTCCCTTACATCCTTAGTAGCCGCATCCTTTGATTTCTTCGTATCAACCGAAAAAACTTTATTGCCTTCCGTCTTCTTAACTATATCAGACATTGGTTGGTGAAAGTAATTGAAAAACAACAACTGAACCAGTTTAATTCCTAAATGCAATCACTTTGACTATTTTTTCTGACAATTCCCATAATCAGCTTAGGTAAGCGACTTTTTGTGATTATGTTAATGCCATGCCCCAAGCTTGGTCTTTTTTATCCCATATAAAGATGGCATCTGTTATCAATGCTATCAATTCTATCAATTTACCCTTTGCCTGCCTATATATACTACATTGTCTACATCTTACCATATAACTCATCATTGATTTGGCCGTTCAAATTGTCATACAAAGCTTTGTTGGTTGCACTCGTCAGTTTTCTCAAGCATGTGATATGTGCAATTAATTTTCCAACTTTCCAACTTTTGCTATAAGTTAAAGTGTAGCTCGAAGTACAGATTAAATCAGTATTATTTTTCAATCGCGTTCACGAAAGATCTATTTCTTCAAAACGTGTAATTTGCTGCTTATCGTGTTCGTAATTGCTATTAGGTTATTCGTAGATCTCTTAAGTGTAAGTAAGCAATATTGCAGAAGTACGACATTAGGGGTAAAAGATTATCTTTTGAATGAGATCCTACTTTGTTTTCATAGTTTATTTCCGAAGTTTCAATTTAGATAGCTCTATGGAACTGAGTGCTTAATAAAACCGGATAATGTAGTTTGTTTTCGGTAACATCCGGGGAATACAATCCTGGGGATACTCAACGCACCCTTATCGCGAGATATGTATACAATCAAGAATTTCCAATCTTACAAAATGCACGTTTTAACAGTCTTTCACTACTCTAAATATATGGTGTAGAATTTACCGTCCATATATGTTACTGGTGCTTGGCAGTTTGAGTCAATAAGCAATAAAGTTAGAAATCACTATTAGGTAAGTCTGACGCTGGACCAAAAGCGGGTAACCGTCATCCAGGAGTAAATGACACAAAGCTTTCTTAGTGAAAGAGCTCAGTATTTTTTTGTAAATTTAATTGCTTTAATATTTTATTTATTTTGACAGATAGACAAATTTACTACTTGAAAAACTCGGATTTTTCCTATTTATGTCAACTATCCAAAACTTAAACGCCTTTGGTATGTATTTCTGTGATTAACACACAAGCTTAGAGTGATCGTGGAGGATATTCCCGAGTGAGACATTTGAAACATATACTAATTAAATATAGATCCATTCGCCGATACTGGTGATTCTGAAGCTCAACCAACAAATTACATCCATATTCGTATTCAGCAACGTAATGGTCGTAAAACGTTAACAACGGTTCAAGGTTTACCACAAGAATATGATTTGAAGAAAATTTTAAAAGTTTTAAAGAAAGATTTTGCCTGTAACGGTAACATTGTCAAGGATGAAGAACTAGGTGAAGTTATCCAATTGCAGGGTGACCAAAGAGTTAAAGTCAGTGAATTTTTAATCTCTCTGTTGCAATTACCAAAGAAGAACATTAAGATTCACGGTTTCTAACTGCATTTCGCTATTATTAAGAACGTTTATTATTATATAGTAAATATTAGGCTCACACCGGCATCTGTGTATATATAGTGTATATGGCATTTAGTCGATGAAAATAGTTGAAATAAACTTCATAGTTTTTGAATTTAAATTGTAGGCAAAAAAAAACAGATCGCAAATTGTGGTAATCTTTCAACAATCTACGAACCGAAGCATTGGAATTTTAAAATATCTACGTCAAGCCATAATCATGCCCGGTGATTTGAATTTGAAGAAGTCATGGCATCCTGGGCTAATCAAGAATCAAAAAAAACTTTGGGAACAAGAACAGGAAGCTTTAACTGAACATTTAAAGATAAAGGCAAAAAATGAAGAATTGAAAAAGGAGAAGGAAAAACAAGATTTCATAAAATTACAGTATGGGGATTCTGAAAATATCCCAATAGAGGTTAAAAAGGAGCTCAATAATCTAAATTGGATGTATAATGATTCGAAAACGAAAAGTAACTCTAATAATGACTTTAATGATATGGATGATGAATTTTTACTTGGTAGGCGAAAGGTGGAAAATATACTTAATGGAAATAAATACATTGAAACCAAGGAAACTAGCAGATTTGAAGAAACTATTAGTTCGTCTAAAACTAATGATAAAATTATAGAAAATGATCCTCTATTGAAAATTAAAAATGAGCAGCTAAGGAAATACCAGGCCGTTAAAGACTCGAACAAAAATAGTTCCGATGAAAGACATCGATCGAAAGATAGATCACCACATAGACACTCTTCAAGACATAAAGATAGAGTTTCTAAACACAGACATTCAAAACAAGGAGAATCAAGACATAAAGGATCAAGACTGGAAAAATCAAGACTGGGAGAATCAAGACTGAAAAGTTCACAGAGACATTCAAAGGATAGAGATACAAATGCGGTTGAATCAATAAGAAAGAGCGATACACATAAACCAAATATAATTTCTGATAATAAAGGTTTTATAAAATATTAAGACATATTACTTAAAAAGTCTGATGAATTTATTTTAAACCCATTGCATAATATAAACCACTTTTGTTATATACATTGTTATTAATAGTCCACTCGTACCATACTTTGTTGCCGCATAATCTTTCGATTTGAAAACTTAGTGTTGAGTTGCTGTCACAATTGATTTCCAGTATTGGAAATAATAATGGATACCAGGAAATGCAAAAACCATCAGTGAGTTGAGGATGTATTCCAATTTGAATGGTGCCATATAAATTAGCGACGAAAAAACCTTGAAACCCGTTAACCTTGCCCTTGTGCGGAATATGGAAATTCATTGACCTAAGTCTAGAAGTATTGACTCTTGTCGGATGGGTAAACTTCCAACCTGTTTTTAAACTACTCATGGTATAGAACGAATTTAGCTTAATCAAATAAGGTCTCTCCAATTGCTCATTTGCAAGATTTGAGACAAGTGGCGAATAAATCGGTTGCAAATGGTTTTCATAGCTTTGTGGGATCATGATTGTGTCTAAATTGGTGAATCTTTGTAATATTTCTGGGCATAATTCATTGCATCCAAAAGATCCTAGTAATTCTGATATAATCAAATTATAGTTTGTATTCTTCCAGTCTCTAATGTCTTCGTTGGCTAAATTGATCTTATTATTCCACTGATTTTCATTCTTTTCGCGTAGTATGGTGTAACACTTGGGATTCTTTTCGACAGAGTCTATAATAAATTCATGATTAAAGTTTTTGATAACTTTCACAAGTCTATTTATTAACGCGCCTCTGCCAGGTCCAATAACAAGAACCTTAACACAGGGTGTAGCTATGTTCTTCAATGCCATAAATATAGCCTTTTCATATTGATCATATTTGATTATGTCCTTTTCAAAAATTTCGTATATTTTTAGAGATAAATTGTCTGCCAATGGTTGTAGTGGATCTATTAGAATGTCAGATGTTGGATCGATTTTTACTTTCGTAATTAACCACTTTAGGCATTTTAAATATTGCAGTGGACATTCATCTGTGCTTAGTATAATTGTCGGAGGATTTTTAACAATAAACGTTTTTAATATTTCTTGCAAATGATTAGGTAGAACGGGCAACGAGTAATTATGCAAAAATTTTGCGCCAGATATCATAATTGAAGTTACAGGTTCTGTTCTCCATCTTGAAATTATGTTGCTATCAACTTCCGCGGACAAGTATAACATAACCGATACATTTGGTGTCTTGATATTATTCCAGAATTCCCAATGGGTTAAATCGCCTGTCAACGGTACTATTAATGATAAATGTGCACCAGACGGTAGCCTATTGACAAACTCCACGAGCTGAAATTGGAATTGAGCATTATCTGACTCATAGAATTCTACAGGAACCATAAAGGTGTAGTATTTACATCTCTTTTGTCTCATCTGGAATGTTACGTTCTTCCAAAAGTCATCACGTTCGCTTGACAATAGTACGATTGAATTCAACAATATCATATCGTTCGTGTGACCTTTGAATTCATTCCATGGTATCACCAATAGCTCAAATCCTGTCTTCATTAATTTTATCAATGTTTCTTCTTCATAATTATTTGTCTTTATTCCATAATATACGGTATTCATGTTCTTTTTTTCCTTAATAACCATTATGAAACCTTACGTTAATTATATCGTTATATTGATTATGTAAGTTTCTGACGCGTTGATTTTTCTGTTAAAGCATTGATTTTTCGTTTAATAGAATGTTATCAAGCAATCGGCTAAGAAGACAACAACTAGTACAATCAAATATACAAACATGAGTAAACCTAGGTACCTAACAGATAGCGAAAGGGCTAGAATTCTTGAATTTCAGGATATGATTCATTATAGTCCAAGATACAGCGACGATACACACGAATACAGACATGTTATGTTGCCCAAAAATATGTTAAAAGCTATACCACAAGATTATTTCAACCCTGAAACTGGAACTTTAAGAATATTACAAGAAGAAGAGTGGAGAGGTTTGGGTATCACTCAATCTTTAGGCTGGGCGCATTATGAAACTCATGCGCCAGAACCACATATTTTACTTTTCAAAAGGCCTATTAATTACGGCCAATAAAGGCCCAATTAATTTCCCAGTCAGATCCTACTAATTTACGTATACTAGATCTAATGTTGAAACACCTCGTTAGAATTTTTCTGGTGACTGGGTTGTCAGAATACTCGTAACCGTCTAGAAGTGGTAATCTATGGGGGTATTTCTGGCATTGACTTTTAAATTATGACTAATTGTCAAAATTATCTGCATTTTCTTATATATCGTTGTATGTATTTATACCTTGTCTAATAAATTCTTGTACTTTTTATTTCGTTTGTATAATACTTGTACGTGAGATAAGCGCGTAAAAAGAAGTTAAAGTTTTTATTATATTAATGAAGTCTCGCTCTATTACATGTCAGTTCCAGCCTATCAAAAGATCAGCCTGCCAGAATTAACCCTATTCCTAGATGATATTCACAGCAATATACCACACGATGATAATACTGACTTTAGAAAGCTAATATTGTACCTTTTCGGATTCACCAGCTCTAAGTTACAGGTCTTACAACAACGAGATGAAGCAAATATAAATGAAAACATTAGCTTACTTAAAAGATTAATTAGTACAATTGAATTGGTTTTGACTAAAAAAAAGCATTTACTTAATATTGAGGTAACTAAAGAGGAGGATGCACTGATCATCAGTCCTGATATCGGTAACAAGAGTCAAGGTGAATCCCAATTATTGTATGAATGGGCCATTCTATTTGGATTGAAATACATAGCCACATTTCACAACAAAAATGACATAATTAATATAATCAAGAGCTATATTATTGATATAATTAATTTGGTTACAACTAATTTGCATAATTTCAGATATAAAAACCAGATCAAGTTAAAATTATTAAAAATATTTGACGACGACTTGAACAATTTGTTCAATTCGTTAGTTATAGCTAACTCATTATCCAGTTTCAATTCGACTTATTCAAAAGACTTAGCTAGGACGATCCACCTATATTCTATTTTAAACGATTATGATTTGTCTGTTAAACTTCTACTAAGCACAAATAGTATGGAACTAAAATTTGAATCATATGCCAGAAAACTATGGTTCATTCTAAACCTGATTGATTTGAAGTTGATTATAGAAAATGAAACGGACTCAAATCTAAGATTGTTAGACGATCTTAAATCAGTATTAGTTTTGAATTTAACAAACAACTTGGTCATTAATGAATCTGTTAATTGGTCTCAAATTTCTATGGTTATCAGCTGGATTATTGATCATATTAAATCATTCGATGACAATACTTCAAGCACATATAACCTGTACTTGGTCGTATTAAACAGGTCCATAAGCTACAGTCTAATTAGAGTTTTTCAATTATGTCGTGAAAAAGACTGCTTGGAATCATTCATGAATTCGTTACAACTAAGTTCATTTATCATTTCAATCTCCAACAAATACAGTATATTTCCTGAAATAATCATCAAATCGTTACATCTTATTAATTATCAATACGGCATTACCACTAACAATTTAAGAATAATTGATTACTATCGAAGCAACAAATTTGTTATTACTCCATTCAATGACTATGAACTAGATTCATTAAAATTAGAACTAAACGAATTCTCATATAAACTGAGCCATGAAAATAAAATAATATGCAACCTACTAGATTTCATAATTACACCAAAATCTATGATTTTCAATGCTAATAACAATGATCTATTTGATTTTGGTTCGTGGATAAATCAAATTAAAATTTTAATTGATATTGATCTTCGGGATGCTAATGGAGATACTAGGATATTCAGTGACAAATCTACAATATATACGCTAATAACATCCTTGGGTCATTTTCCTTGTTTAGTCAGTGGTGATTACCACTTTAAAGTTGAGGAATGTACAAAATGTGGAAACTGCCCAATGAATAAGACTTATTATGAGACGATATCTCCACTCAGAAGATATGCTACGGATCATCAAGATATTCATTTGTACTATAAAAATATTATTTGTGATTTCTTGTTAGGAGATAAAGTTAAGATCATCCAAAATGATAGTTTATTGTGTTGTAATATATTGTTAACCATTTTTAAACTTTTTGTTTCCTTTAAACCTCCCACGAGGCACAATTTTAATGAAGACATCGTATTTAAATTTGTTATGCATTGTTTAAGTCACCACCTTAATAGAGACGTAAGAATACTTGCGGCAAGGATATTACCTCTTTATTTGATATCTCCTAAAGATGAAATTCTTGAAATCAGTTTTCGTTCTATATTTAAGGAGGTGTCTCAAATAAAGTTTGATAATGACAGTAGTAAGATTTATCTTGCGGAGTCTACAATTAAAGCATTAGGTGAATTGGCAATTATATCTGAGGGTGAATGGCTCTGTGTTATATTCATTAAACTAATCGACTTATTTGGCGAATCTAATGAACAACATGTGAACTTGGTCTATAATGAGTTTCTAACTATTGCAGCCACAAAGTGTCTTACACCGTACAAGCTCTTATCACCTTTCTTACCCAGTATTGCTGAAAGAATTGTTAAGCAGCCACGAATGTTGCAAAAAATTACAGAGTTATTAGGTGTTTCAAAGAAATATTTCTTGAATAGGACCAAGGAATACACAACCCCAAGGTTCCTAGAGTACTATAAATATGACTTTATTCAAGAAATCGCTGAAGCATCTGGAATGACTAAGTGGAAATTAATTACCAGGTATTTGCCGAGAATCATGGCAACTTATTTGTGTAAGGATGATACTATAAATGAATCTTATATCATTAATGTTTTGAGTAATATTAGTCCTGAATATAAAAGTTTATCTATGACTGATTTAATCTCAAGTGTTGGTGAAATATCATGGTTTATCTTACTTCAAATACATATAGAAGAGAAGGGGAATTTTGAGAATGAAGGAAAAATCTTAAACGCTTTGACATATGTGTCAAAAATTAATTTGTTGAAGAATGGAAATAATAAGAAAAGGATCCCAAAGGACTTCGATTATATTGAAAATCTTTTGGGCGATCATGTTTTGGAATTGGTGCAAAGATTCTCTGAAAATGTGCATCATATAAAAGGTACAAAACCCTACCTTGAAAAAGTTAGTTCTTTAAGAGCCATTGAGTTTCTTATAAGTAAGAATACTGCTGCAGCTGCATCTGCTTTGGGTCAAATATCAACTTGTTTACAAGCAACATTAGAAAACCCTGATTTTGAATTTCCTGCTATAAGATGTTGGAATGTACTTGTACAAAATTTGCAAACTAATCATTTGATTTCGTTATTTGATATCATTATTTCCCTAATATTTCAGAAGTTCAATAACTTAGAACACAGATCTAAATTAATAGCCGTTGATATTTTAAAGAAATTATTTCTAGAATTAAGAGATAAATATAACAAATATTCGCTTTATTACTTTTCTGTTCCATTTATTGAAAACTTAGATAAATATTATAAACTTGATGCAAGTTTTCGAAATTTGATGCGGCCGAAATCCAAGATTAGTTATTTCCCAGAATTTACTAGAAGATTAAAAACGAGTAACAAATATGTTGTTCAACAAGCGTTGGATGATCTTATCAATTATACAACAAAATATCAAGAGAGATGTCAGGTAGAAGATTTCAATGATCCGTTACTTGAAAACTATATATCAGAACTTATGCGGACTCTATTAGATACGGCCTCGAAGTTCAAAAACGATAATAGTGAAATATCTACAAGTTGCGCAAAATCACTTGCAATAATAGGTGCTCTAGATTCAAACAAATTCAATTTGAAAACCATTAAAGATCAAATTATAATTATAAATGATTTTCATGATTATAAAGAGAATGCTGATTTCTTACGTCACTTTATGGAGAATAGAGTTATAAGACTATTCTGGGCTTCAAACGATCCAGTTAAACAATTATTTTCCGCCTACTCGATGCAGAAATTCTTAGAAGTCTTGAAGTTAGACAGTAGTGTACTAAATCCTACCAGCCAGGATTTATTAGCAGAAACTTGGAAAAAATTCAGTGATGTTGCAAAATCTACGTTAACTCCTCTCTTATCATCAAAATATGTGTCGCCTACATCAAGATTCGAGCCGATACAATTTCCATACTACAAGGTCGGATCAAATTATGAAAAATGGCTCATTGATTTTACGTCCAATTTACTTAAACGTCCTCTTAAGAGTGTCCTTAAAATGCCAAATGAAACGAAATATGTGATTTTTCAAACATGTTCAATGCTAGCACGTAATCAAGATATTTCAATATGCCAATATCTATTGAAATATATTGCTTTAAGTCATATAATCAACGGTGATGAAACTGTGACATCAGATATCAAAACAGAATTTTTGCATATTCTACATATAGATTCATCGTCTTTACCGCCTGATAGAGTCGAACAGTTAAAATCATGTTACCAATCAATTTTCGAAGTCTTGGATTATTATAATGAATGGGTCTCGGCAGCAACTCAATTCTTGAATGATTCTCAGCTACTGAAATCCGAAACTGTTAGACTTAAAAAGAACATTGCTTTCGTTGGAATATTCTTAGATAATATACCTATGGATCTCATCGCTATCAAATCAGCAGAATGTGACTCGTATGAAAGAACCATTCTATACTTGGAAAAATGCTATAGGGATGGCCGAGTTGATGAGTCTTATTTAATTGACAATCTTAATATTGTTAGTACGTTGCAAAGCATGTATTCAAATATTAATGATTTTGATGCACTTGCTGGTATACTTAAAAAGTTTTCAACAAACAATTTGACTGAGAAACTAACAACCTTCCAGTACAATGAAAATTGGTCTCTTGCACAAGAATCATTTCAGGTGTTGAGTGAAAGTGGTAATGAAGAAGATAAAATTGAAAACAATACCAAATTACTAAAATCATTAAGTGATCATGCCCTATATGATGAAGTTTTATCGACTTTGGCGGCAAAAATCGATCTTGACGATTTAAATAGTATCCCACTTGATTGGTCAATGGTTGGTCTTCAGGCGGCTGTTGTATCTGGTGACAAGAATCAGATCGACAAGTGGACTTTTATAACAGAATCGATCGGTAAACCACAAAATGTTGAAACTTTAACAAATTACCAGTTTGCCAAAGGTTTGAAATTCTTATATGAATCCAAAAATGAAGATTTCAAACAATATATGGATAGTATTTATCGAACAATTGGTGCCTCGTTGGTCTCTTCTATGTCGTCATCATTTTCTAGAAATTCAATTTTAATGGCTCAATTGCATACTATGTTTGATTTATCTTTGATTGTTTCCAACTATCCATCACCTGATGAGTCACTAAAAAGAGAAAATGAAAGTATATTAAAAGGAAGAATCAAAAATATTGATCAAGGCTTTGATTCTCAATGGAAAATATTAGCAATTCATAGAGTGGCATATATGGTTATCCAAGATAAGAACAAAATATCTGATATATTGCTCTTTTGTTCGAACGTTGCAAGAAAGAATGAGCGTCTTGATATTTCAACCAGATGTATCATGAAGGCTATGGCATTAAATGATAAAGGTGCAAATATTGAATATGCGGAACTATTGTGGGGTCAAGGAAAACAAACTGAAGCTATCAAATCACTTGCAAAGATAATTTCGGATGACCAATTCAAGAGCAAAAAGCAAAAAGCTAGTGTACAACTTCAATATGCGGAATGGTTGGATGAATCAAATCATAGCTCATCGGCTACTATTATTTCTGAGTATGTGAAAGCATATAAACTAGAAGGAAGTTGGGAAAAACCATTTTATGATTTAGGAAAATATTATAATAAAATTAAAGAATCACAATCAGACTTAAGTGGATTTTGTGAACAGCAGATTATTCGTTTTTTTTTAAAAGCTTTGGCGTTAGGCCCAACATTTATATTTGAAGCTTTGCCTAAGTTCATTACGGTTTGGCTTGATTTTGCTCAACAGAGAACAACTAAGGAGTCCGAGCGCATATTGAATCAAGTTATCCTAGACATTGGTTCATATATTGATGTTATACCAGTTTATGTTTGGTACACTTCAATAACTCAAATTTTATCTAGAATTGGACATAAGCATAATCCGTCAGCACAACTCCTTTTTCGGATAATTTTCAAGCTCGTCCAAGATTATCCTAGACATAGTTTATGGTATGTTTTATCACACTTAAATTCAAATGATTCTACCAGAAAGCAACGTGTTTCAGGAATACTTAAGAAGTTGCAATCGTTGGATACATCATTACTGTCAAATTTACAAAGTGCTCGGGAATTGTTTTCGAGTCTTATCAAACTCGCTAGTTTTAGAATTCTGAAAAAGAATGTTCGAAGAATGTCTATAAAAAATGATTTTGGAATTGATAATTTGAATGAAAGTTACGATTCACTAGTAATACCTGTTAGGTCAAACCTTGAAATTAGGCTACCGTCAACTAAGCATACGAAGAATTTCGCAAGTGCCTTCCCTAAACCTTCCAGCGTTACTTTTGAAGGATTTGATGATATGGTAAATATATTTCACTCTTTACAAATGCCTAGACAGGTATTCATAAGAGGATCAAATGGGTTAACGTATCGCCTCATGGTGAAGAAAGATGATACTAGAAAAGATGCAAAAGTAGTTGAATTTACTACTATGATTAACAGGTTGTTGTCTGCTAGCACTGAAGCTAGAAAGAGAAATCTTCTTATTGCAAACTATTCGGTTGTTCCTCTCGCGGAGAATATGGGAGTAATTGAATTTGTACAAGATGTTGCAACAATGAAAGGTGTTATAAATGATCAACGAAAAAGAATAGGTCAACTCTCTAGTGATAGGAAGCTATTCATGAAACTCGATGAGGCTCAAAAGATGGTCAAAAATAAAACTTCATCAGATCAAAGTGCATTAACTAATCTAGTTGAGTTATTCGAAAACGTATGTAAGGACACTCCTCCTGTTTTACATAATTGGTATATTAATCAATTTTCTGATCCCAGAACTTGGTATTTAGCAAGAACTTCTTTTACCAGGTCATCGGCCGTGATGTCAATAGTTGGTTATATAATAGGTCTTGGAGATAGACATTGTGAAAATATACTTTTTTTTAAGAAGACGGGTTCAGTACTTCATATTGATTTCGACTGTTTATTCGAAAAGGGTAAAACATTGCCTACCCCTGAGATTGTACCATTCAGATTAACTCAGAACATGGTAGATGCAATGGGTATTAGCGGTATTGAAGGATCGTTTAGAATAACTTGTGAAGTGACTGGTTCAATTTTACGAGAAAATGAAGCGTCTTTAATGAATATCTTAGAGACTTTAATATATGACCCCTTATTAGACTGGAAGACACAGCAAAATCCTCAAGATCATTTACGAAAAGTTAGGAGAAAAATCAGAGGATTAGTTGATGAAAATGAAGGTTTACCGATGAATATACATGGACAGGTCGATGTCCTCATACAAGAAGCATCTTCCGTGGAAAAGTTAAGTCAAATGTACGGTGGTTGGGCAGCATATACATAATTATTATATATATATCTAATTATTTAAATTATCTACGTCATTTTCATGAATTTCAAACGCTAGTTTTTTGTTTGCTTCATTGACTTCGTTATTTTCTGTATCATTCAATTCTTTTACTATTTTTACTTGCTCTACTTCTTCCACATCATCTGTGCTATCATCTCCTGAAATTTCAGACCTTAATCCAATCGCATCATTACTAACTCCGTTAATCGCTCGAGGGGGCAATTGTGGTGGCGTCTTAGGAAGGGGCTCCGGAGGAGGTTTTCTATGTCTATGCGGTACGGCATGATTTTCAGTAAAATCATCTGATACTATAATTTCATTCGTATGAGAAAAGCTTGACCTCAACTTATTGTTAGAGCCTTCGTTTTGGTCAAATTTGTCGTTATCTTTGTTTTCAATATTTAGACCACTAGGTTCATTTTCATGAGGTCCACTAATCACTGTAGCAGAATCATTGTCAAGATTTAATGGCCTTTCAGTACTACTCATGCTTAGTTTTGAGTTTCTTCTTGATCTGCTAATTGCTTCATGTGGATTATAAACTGGATCGCTGCTAGCATTAATATTAGAATTTAAATCTTTATTGAACATTTCATATGACGGGAAATTCGCATTTTGAGACAACTTTGAATTGTCTGAACCTGATTTTTTAACTGTCCTTCTACTCAGAATCATCTCGGGTGGTGAATAATTTTCATTTTCTGGAATAGCTTTTTCATCTTTAAAATACCATTTTCCAATTTTCTTCAACGTATTTATAGTAGATTTCTTCGCATTGGGGTCAGAAGGATCATGATCAATACTTTTCGAAGATTCCATAAACGAACCATCAGAAAAGTAATTATCTTCATTTACACTAAGTGTTGTGTTCGACTTTGGTCTCTTCATTTTCTTAGAAATATCGCTTAAAGTATTCGAAAGCCTCAATTTCGGGGTTGAAGTATTGGATTTCACCGGTGATAAAGCGTCGGTCGTTTTCTTGATTGATAAATTCGATGCTATATTTACTTGATTCAGATCACTTTCTTCAATTACAGGTTCAGTGTATTCCTCAGTCTGCTCTTGTGGCTCCTCGTTATCATTTAATTCTCCAGTTTCCAGGTGTTCCGTTGGTCTATCATATTTGTTCCAAATCCCACCACGATATATTTCGTTTGTAGTATTATAGAAAGCGAAATCATCCCAATGTGGTAAAACGAGCGATTCTTTTATAGCCTCCTTCAATTTTTTTTCAATTGAGTTGGTAATAATGTTATACGTTAATTGTCTTGAACTTATTATTGGTTCAATCTTTAAATTAATTAAAGGTTCATTTTCAAACGAATACCAAATTCTTTCAGAGGGTGGTGGTTTAAACTTGACTAGCAATGGACCCTCTAACTTTTCAATAGTAATTGAAAGTAATAAATCAACTTCCCTAGGTTTGAATCTTGACCCAAGATTAATATTTACTTTAGTTGATATTTGGAATGATAATTTTCCATGATAGTGAAGAAATAATTTAACAATGAGATCACCATTTGGATTAATTTCTCGTAGGCTAGGCCATGTTATAAATGGGGCAGCAGTTCCTGAATCTAGTTTAACGAGTTTGAAAGTATCTAAAAATCCTGGTGTTTTTATCTTGTTCAATTTCTTATTCAAACGATTTTTCAAGAATTCTTGTAAGAATTCTGTTTTCTGTAACGATAAAAATAATCTACCTATCATTGCGTTTAGCCATTTTGTATGCCATTGACCTTCAGAGCTGTATAGCGTTTGAATTAAATTAATCATGTCATCGGTTTCGAAATGTAATGCTTTGGCATACACCTTAGGGTCCAAATTCTTAGACTCGGAATCTGCTTTGGTGGCCTTTATTAAACTAAAATACCAGTCTTCTTTTTCAATATTAGTGTCACAGTATATGAATATAGATCCTGATGGTGGATTCAAATTCATCGTCAAAATATCACTGGTGGTAATAATTTCATTTTCAAAATCTTCTGATAATCTCCTCTTTCTTGTCCAATTCCTCTTCATGATACAAATGGCCGTAGTCTTTGTGAACAACTGTGCATCTGGTATATCCCGAGGCCACACAGAAATTATTTGATTAGATAAAACGATGACATGCTTAACATCTTTCAAGGTCTCATTCTTATACAAGAATAAATTACCATGCTTTAGTACCGCATAAAATCTGTGTTTCTTCTGAGATTTCTTGACCGGTGCATCACCCCTGGCTTCTGTCGGAATATTCGAAGTCTCAACCGTGCTCGTTGAGTCCGAATCAGAATTCTTAACTAGTTTGTATAACGAAGAATAGGCAGATTTGTTCTCAGTTGATTCACTTATAGACTGAGTATTTGATGAAATATCATCTAGCGATTCGATATAATCTTGTGTAACAGTAATCCAGCCTGATCTATACGATTTCAAACCCGAGGATTCCTTGTCCTCCACATCTCCAACATTTACTTTTTGTTCAATTTCATTATTTACATCATTTTCAGCTAATTCATCTAACACAGGATGGATATAGACAAATAGTATGATAACAATGGGTACGAATGTTATACCACCTAGCAAATAGATGTAAAAATATCCTAATAAGCTCATGATTAGTTGAAAAAGAACTTTTGGAACAGATGTCAATTTTCGAATTATCGCAATTGTGAGTGAGGCATAAAGCAAATATTAATTATAACTATACAAGATGAAATATATAAAATACACAATAAATAATTAATTAAAGAACGAATGTATACCATACTAGACAGGAAAATCATTTATAAGAAAAAATCATTTATCATAAAATTGCCAGTGCCCACCATTTCACTGGCTTTACCAGATATTAAACAGTTTTTGTTTAATATCTTGCATATGTCCTGAGGTTCACGATCAGGATGTTCGTTTAATGACAAATTCAAGTTGTCGTGATGTCTGTAACGGAAGCTCATCTTTCCGTTTAGTGGTTCGGGTAATGAAATAGGGGTGATTGGTGACTTGTCATCGTCCGACTCGTCGGTGTCAGTCAAATCATCATACGCTAAGTACTCGTCAAAGGTATACGACTTAGCGTTGGAATTAAAATTAACCTTTTTAAAAAAAGGAACATCAAAGTGTTTCGGAGCAGTCTCAGGATTAGCTTCCGCGATTGGCTGCTTATTCAAGAGTCCGAATGTTGAGTTATCATTATACACTTCCAAGGGGTTCTTGTTCAATCTAGAATAGTATGCTCTCAAATTATCATTCAATATCTTGGTGAAATTCAATGAAATCTGCTCCGTGGAATTATTGCTTGCAATATTCATATAGTTCACGGGCGATGGTTCGTCCACATTCAAAATATCATTGTTTAAGTTAGTTAAGCTAAGTAACTTTTCTACTGGGTCAATTTTATCAGTATCTTCTTCAACATTCAATCTCCGTTTCTTCGCTGTGTGTTCTAAACTGTTAGTTGGCTGCCTAATAGGTCTAACTTTTTCTGTTGATGTACGGGTACGAGCTGACTTACGAATTGTCATATAAATATCTAGAAATTCTTATAATAACAAACGATATATATGTTGTATTATTGCAAACTGTGTTAATTGGTTGTAATAGTAGGAAACGTGTATCTCGAATCTTTTATTAAATGAGTTATCCAAACAAGAAAGAATTAAACAGCAACCTATGTATGCTACCTAACTAATAACCTGCTTTGAAAAAATTTCTATGGCAAAATGAAAGAATTTCTATGTTTATATAGTATATAAACTCCCCTCTGAAAAAAATTTTAAAAAACATTTATGCGGTCCGTGCGGCTCTCTTAAAATGGCACTTTCTGCGGCTTAACAGTTTTTTTTTCGAATAACCATTCGTATACGGAATGCACAGTTGATGCACAAATAACATCATAACAAAAATATGGGAATTAGATTCAACGATAGAGACAAATCAACCAGGATAACTGCTGATATTGTCAGAAAGTTCAGCCCAAGCTCTTGAGTATTTGGATCTCACATTGATGCACGGAGACCGAAATATTTTTATCTATCAATTCTCACGTGTAGAACAATAGACAGCAATAACCCTCTTTCAAGTTTGTCTTTCAAGATACAAGCAAGTAAGATTATGAATGATTCATGGAGTGGATCAGGTATGCCATTTCAGTAAAAGTGAAGTGGTACAAATATTACTTACTAATTCCTGAAGGGGTGTTGATAGCAACTTTCACGGACCAACATACAGAATAGGAAAAAGAAATAGGAATAATCTCTAAAGTACGGAAGCTGCACCAGGAATGACTATATTGTAGCGTGTTGCACTGGGACAATCAATATATATAATATGCAGATTATAGGAAAAAGAACATAATAAAGGTGATTACTATATTGAGCATGGGGTGGCATGAAACAGGAAGCGAAATAAGCAGTATGGGGAGCATCGGAAACAAGGCATGGAAAACGAGAATGTCTGCAACATGGTCACTAACTGTGTTATTATCATTGTGTCATCGATTAGTAAATTATTGTCGTATTCCGAGTGAAACTGCTGCTCCTACTGGTCCGATATGCTCAATAGAGGTACTTGGTAACTTTAAAAACAGTAAGTATATCTTTACTGTGGGTACATTGATTCATGGTCTTATAGAATATAGCGGGTGCTAATCTTCGGCTTTTTTCCTCCATTATAATGTGGAAAGAGAGGAGACCGATCAAGGTTATTTTCAGAACCTCTTCATACAAACAAAATCTAAAGGATTCTACTTTTTTTCTCGTCATCTCCATCAGGTTCGATGTTGCCTCATATGATATGCAACCAGTACCATGGTAATCGACCTGTAGAATAAACTATCCTTTCTACATTAGGGGGATACTGTTGCAGGTATAAGGTATGACCTGTATATTGTTGATACTGTATATAGTATGGATTATAAGACCATACTATAGTGAAAATCTTTAGAATCGTAATGAACAAGTGTAATACTCTAATGAAACTCCTTTATTTATTGTTTCTAGTGGCGTCTATATCGGCGTCCGAAGGAGATCAGCTCCCAGGGTTTCAGGATTGTCTTTTACAATGTGAAGAGCTAATGTACTGTAACTATGATAATATTTTGGAGGTGATCGAAATTCAGAAACAAAATGAGGAAGAGCAAATGGAACCAGTTGCACAACCGGCCAGACCACCAGAAAAAAGAGATATTGGTAGTATGGCTCGAGACGAATTACCTCAATATATTCAAGTTGATTTCCTGAGCAATTATAGACTATCGTGGATAGCGAGAACTGTTTTCCAATGGGATTGTGTACTGGATTGCAATTATAAATGCCAGCAGTTTCTTACGAATCAACGTGAATTGGCGGGATTTTCCATGGTTCAATTCTATGGGAAGTGGCCATTCACCCGTATTATGGGCATGACAGAGATTATGCTGGTTATATTTTCCATGGGAAACTACTACGCCAACTGGAACAGTTTTTCAAAGGTTCTAACCCAGTACAATAAGAATTACAAGAGTGGTAACGAGTCATTTATTATGTATAAACAATACTTGTATTTAATTGTGGGTTCCTTGGTGGGATGGATTTTCAGCACCTTGTTCCATATGAGAGATACACCGCTCACAGAGACGTTAGATTATTTTGGAGCGGCCATGATCATGCTATTGAACTTCAATGCAATCACTGTAAGGTTTTTCCGATTGTTTACGTCGAAAAGAGCAAAACACAAATTGATTTTTCAGTCGTTCTTGGTTGTTATATTCATTTTTCACTGTCTCAAGTTGCATAATAAGTGGGACTATCAATATAATACATACTTCAACCTTTTCTTTGGGGTCCTAGCTATTGTCTTATGGATTCTTCATGCCTTGCGAGTCAGAAGTATATACAGCAAGGATTCACGTATGTACAATAACTCGATTCAGTTGTTGCCCTTCGAAACGAAGCTTTTATCGAAGCTCAACTATTTCTCATTATCCGAAACAAAATACATTCCCGTGTTGCCTGTATTGTTGAATTTATGGCTAATTATAGGCATGTCTTTCGAATTAATGGACTTCTCTCCATGGCTGAGATTACTCGACGCGCATGCCATATGGCACTTATTCACTATCGTTCCGCCAATCATTTGGTACGATTGGAACATCTGGGACATAGAATTGATGAAATTGACCAGTGTTTAACCTATATAAAATGTGCACAACCTATTTCTGAATTATTGATTTTCATCTGTACCAAGATTCAATTACATGCAACATCAGTGATTTCCACTTATTTATAAATAAACCTATAATCATGAAAAGTACGATCCCTTTTATTAAATGACCAGCCAATGAATTGTCAGAGTCGTCTTTATATTGCATAAACGGTAAGACCAATCGTATATCCCCTGTATTATAGTACTCATGTTCCATTAATAACACACGATCTGATGTTGGTGATGGTGCCATATTCAAAATTACCAGCGCATGTATGCTTTTCTTCTTTCCTAGATATATAGCGAAGGACTTGCTCTACTTATATACAAACAAGACTCCTCAACACACAAGAAAGGTTCTGGCAAGAATTATTTTTAGTAAAGATAAATACAATTATCACGTGTTAAAATTTGTGTACTTGTCTCCCTTAAATAGTAAAGTCCTGAGTGAACTATTAGC
Organism: Debaryomyces psychrophilus; assembly: GCA_900186205.1. NCBI lineage: Eukaryota > Fungi > Ascomycota > Pichiomycetes > Serinales > Debaryomycetaceae > Debaryomyces > Debaryomyces psychrophilus. Next base: position 13,999 of record FYBW01000009.1, on the reverse strand, counting down.
GATGGTACCACATGGTGTATTCATGTATAGTTATCCAATCATTTGTGAAAGTTCGCGCGACCATCCGGCGAACATGTATCTTTCTCTTGTTTTTGTTTTTTATTGTTATTTTTAATTCGCAACTCATTGGGCCCAATCATTCCCAATGCATTGAACATCGGTAAACGAGGCTATTTTCATCGTACTTCTTGGCTTACGAAAATTTTCACACCAATAATAACTACGTATGATTTAGACCATCTTGTACGATAAGTCAATAGTAGATATTAAATATTTTTTAAAATTAGTCATGACGATAATTTCAAGTCACTAAGTTCGGTGTGAAGAAAAAAATTTTAACTTCGCCCATCGAGATTGATTAATATTGACAAATACAATCGGAGATCTTGTAAAATACTTCGGTTGTTTGAACTGGTTTATTGAAAAGCTTACAGGTCTATGTTGCATTTGTTACCGTATACGATATTAAAACAACACTGAATTGGCGTTCGTATATGTTTGCGCCGCAAGTACTTGAATTTCGATAAGACAGATATTTTTTGACTTACTATCCACGAACAATCGGTCCCTAGGTAAAACTTGAATTTTAACGTTGGACTATTATATGCATCTGCGGTCTTGTACATTATAAAGCAGCTGCAAAATGTTAGCACGCAAATTTCAAAAAGATAATATTCCGATACCGGGAGTCGAACCCGGGTTTGCTCGGTGAAAGCGAACCGTGCTAGCCGTTACACTATATCGGAGCAATTGTTGAAGCTTAAGAAGATAAGAAAAATGTTATAACATGCGTTAAGTCTAAACCCAAGTATACGCGTATTAGCGCAACGTTGTCGGACATGTTACGCTACAGGACAGCAATAAGAATCAGATAATTCTATATATATACGATCTATATGACGATAATGCATCTATATTAATCAATCGATCTTTTTATTATTGGAGGTCAAATTTCCACATTCATCAAGTTTATAAACTCCTAAGAGATAAGCTAGTCTAGTGACTACAAGGTCTATTGCCATGCCTATGGAATCTTTTGCGATATCAATTTTTGAGCCATCTACTTCTTGCCAGTTCACGGGAATCTCCTTCATTGTCATTTTCTGGATTTCGCCTAATAATAAGACCTCGACGTCGAAAATCCATCTCTCAGTATGCATATGAGGAAAGATCTGGCTGACTGATTGGAAATTAAACATTTTGAAGCCACACTGTGTATCCTGGATATCTCTTATTCCAAAAATATAAACCAATGTGTGCAACCCGTACATTAAGAAATTACGTACGAACGATCTTTTCACCACTGCATCAGTGTCAATCATATGGGCACGAGATCCAATTGCAATGGCTGGTTTGTTATTATCAACTGAACCCAAATATTCAACTAGTTTGTCAACATCACGGAACTTAGTCGCGCCATCTGCATCAGCAAATAAGCTGTATTTACCTCTCGAATGTAATAAGCCGTGCGTCACAGCACCTCCCTTCCCTCTATTCTTTGATAATTTAACCACCCTCATAACGTGTGGTTTTAATTGGAGTTCATCCGCTTTTTCGAGAGCAAATTCATCACTTTTATCCAGCGACCCATCGTCAACAATAATTATTTCATATTGTAATGGGTACTTGGAATTCAAATGTTCAATACATTCGCCAAGCATTTTGCCTAGTCTCTGTGTTTCATTATAACAAGGAATAACTACACTCAATTCAGTATCGGATTCATTATAATTAGACGAATGGGAATTGGTTCTATTTGGTAGTTTGTAATGTTCACCCGTTCCATCGTTTGTTGTATATGTTAATTCACTCGGCGTCGATTCTCTTGGTTTATGAGAAAAGACAACAATGACTAAGTAAATGCATATGACTGTGATTACAACAAATAATAACGCATATATTAACATCATTATTGGATATGAATTAGCTGGTATAATACAGTTTTACATTTTTCAAGTTGAAACTGTATCATAATCAAAAGATCAACAAACTTGCACGTGATTAACAATATTATTACAATTTTCTATTTAATACATATGATACAAACTACGCTAATGATAAGTTAAATAATAGCCTGATGTTAAAGGGTTACTTGTTAGCTAACTTAGTAACTCTGTTATTTAAACATCTAGCATTATTTACAAAAATTTCCACTAATTCCTCAAACCTAATTGAATCCACACCATTTTTAAACTTATCAAACCCATTAAATAATTCTAAAGCATCGACTTCCAATTCAACTTCGAAGGATTGGTCTTGCTCCACAATTTTCTTACCGCTCTTATTCTTCAGCTCTCGTGGTTGTAATACTCTTGTCATATCAAACCTAGTTACAGTAGGTCGATGTGTCCATGAATTACGTTTCTTAATTCTAGTTAAGGTCGGTTGATTTTTTTTAATAATACCTTCAATATTATTATCCGGAATAGGATTTTCATATGACAATGATAATCTTAAATCATACATCGATGAAGGATTATGTATAAATAAACTGGAAAGTCTTTGTTTATTTATTGCGGTATAACGAGGAGGATCCAATAGATTGTCCTTCGATACACGAATCGATTTTGGTTGTTCATTTCTGTTAGTAATTTGATAAAACTTATCAGTTATATCACTCTCCAACATATTAAATTTTCTCTTTGAAGCATTGATATTCGCTTGAGGCGATCTTCTTAATTCATCTTGGTAAGACTTTTCTAAATCATCCAAGAACTTGCACATGTCATTCCAGCCAACTTCGTGAACACCCATGTCAAAATATGTATTTGAATTATCAGTAAATATACATTCTGTGGATACGTTGATATCAATTCTATGGCCCGCCCTTTTATCAATTATTGTTCCGAACTTTAATTCCAATTCTACGTGCTTTCTTTGATCATCTGGTATTTCAGTAAAGTTTGCATATATCCATTCTGCTATTGTTCTTGTAACTGATGGAGGTGGAATCACACCCGTTATTGAACATTCTAAATCAACGCTTACCGTCAGAGTTCTATCAAACACTGGCTTCAAAGATAAACTAGATTGTTGAACATTATTCAACGGCGTCCAGTTGGAAGGTCCCTGGTATGATGAAGGCACCCATTCTTGTGCCCATACAGGAGGTTCTATATATCTTCTAGGTTTATTTGAAGATTTTAGTTTGTTTATCCTCATTAATTCATCTTCTTCCTTTTCAGTTATTTCTGTTTCCGTAGTCTTAAAACCAACTATTTGTTTCAGTTCATTACCCATATTACTAGATATATCAACATCCTTCTTATTAGTTATATCCGCAATTGAACTACGTCTCAAGCTAGCGGACAGTTGTTTTGTTTCAGTGGCTAGCGCTTTACGATCTTTTTTTTCATTTTTCGTCTGTTCATTGTTTGGGGCAGGGTCGTTTAGTAAATTAACGAGTGAATGTCTTTGATAATTGGCCATATCCGGTCTAGCCGAATCACCTGAATCCTTAGTTTCTCCCTTTTTTAATTGGGGAGGATCATCGTTCAATATTGATCCTACATTCATTATTAATAAATGTTTGAATAAGCTTATACAACAAAAGTTGTTGTATGTCTTAATCTTTTTTCACTTGAGTAAAATGAACTTTTTTATAATCATACACGACCAATTATCATAGTGCAACAGGTAAGCTTATATTCGCTACACAGTCTACGATCTGATATATAAGGAACATTAATTAAGCAAACCTAGAAACTATCAATAAATAGAAAAATTAAACACTTAAGTTCTTGTCCAATCTCTTAGCGACAGCATCGATGAATTCTTCTGTAGTAACGTACGACGATCTATCCGTCTTACCTTGCGCTAAAGCCAAATCCTTAGTCATAATGTTATCTAAGGCAACCGTATCAATGGTAGCTTTTTCTACGTTTTCACCGAACTTGACAACTTTGTCGTTTTTATCTAACTTGCCTCTTTGGATTATACCTCTGGTCCATGCGAAGATAGAAGCGATAGAATTGGTGGAGGTTTCCTTACCTTCTTGATGTTGTCTATAATGTCTGGTGACGGTACCATGTGCAGCTTCAGCTTCAAAAGCCTTTCCATCTGGGGTCATCAAAACAGAAGTCATCAAACCTAACGAACCGAATCCTTGTGCAACAATATCGGATTGCACATCACCATCGTAGTTCTTCATGGCAATGATATAACCACCCTTGGATTTTAACATTTGTGCGACCATATCGTCAATTAATCTATGTTCATACCAGATACCCGCATCGTCAAATTGCTTCTTATATTTCTTTTCGTATAAATCTTCAAAGATATCTTTGAATCTACCATCGTATTTCTTCAAAATGGTGTTTTTGGTGGAGGAGAACAATATTAATTTTCTGTCTAAGGCCATTTTGAAGGATGATTCCGCAAAATCAGTGATCGATTTGTCGGTGTTGTACATGGCCATAGCAACACCTGGGGCGTCGTAGTTGTAGACTGGATAAGCCTGAATTTCAGATCCATCGGCTGGTTTGAACACTAATTCTAATTGACCAGCCTTTGGAATAACCAAGTCTGTGGCCTTGTATTGGTCACCGAATGCATGTCTACCAATAATGATTGGGTTTTCCCATTGCGGAACAATTCTTGGGATGTTATCAATGACAATTGGTTCTCTGAAAACAGTACCGCCTAAAATGTTTCTTAATGTACCGTTAGGTGATAACCACATCTTCTTCAACTTGAATTCTTCAACTCTTGCTTCGTCTGGGGTAATGGTTGCACATTTGACTCCGACCTGGTGTTTCAAAATAGCTTCCGCAGCATCAGTCGTGACTTTATCGTCAGTTTGGTCTCTGTATTCAATACCCAAATCATAGTATTTCAAATCAACGTCCAAGTATGGGAAGATTAATTTATCTTTGATAAATTTCCAAATGATTCTCGTCATTTCATCACCATCCATTTCAACGATTGGTTGGTCAACCTTAATTTTATTAAATCCCATCTTGAATATACAGTATTTACTATACTAGTTTTTTAATAACTATAAACTCCGTATATTATATGAGATATAATATAGTGGGAACATGGCGTATTTATATTACTGACCCGGAGTTGTTAAGTGTTACAAAGAAAAAAAAAAGGCGGGGCGGGTAAAAACTCCAGGTCTTGGATTGTCGAGATCACCAATTATCCGCTTTTCATTAGCTGTCCTTAATATGACAATTGACAAACGACCTACCGAATGAACTACGTATCTTCGACTCTAGAGGGCCTATTCCACAAAGTCTGTGGAAGACTGGAGAGGAATGTATACTTAGAGAATTCTGGTTGTTTGTCGTACCCCAGACGGATCGGTCGTTCATTCCGATTGTTTCCTACGGTGCCACTAATTTTCCGATCATTTCCGATCAAATTTTAAAATGCTGAATAATCACTCTACGTTAATGCAAGTTTAGCGAATGATTGGTGGGGGATACAAGTGATGGCACAATTCAAACCACGAAATCGCTACACATATGGTAGCCCTAGCATGAATGTAACTTAGGCGTTCTATTAGCATATATATCTGACGTCTGGTTTCTTAGCACATTGCTCAAAACTAGAATAGCAGTTGATTGCTTTAATTTTTGTCCAAGAAATGTGTAGTTCTATTTGTTTTCGAAGTTCTTTGCGAGTGCATGGATTGCTGCGTTAATATAGCTCCGAGAGAGGTGATATATAAGTAGGAATTTTACAAAATGATTGGTGCCTTAGAAAGAATGCACCAACATGCATAGAAGAACCACAGGCCATGTTTTTTTATCCCAGTATCTCCTTGACAGTGAATCGATGGAGCTTCTGAGCTGATTCGTAGTACCTACTTTATTTGGAACCCTACTCAGAACTGAAAAAAAGCGCCGCACGTATTTTTACGTTACCCGGCACCAGCATCTTCTGTAGCTCATAAAGTGAAATAAATTTTTCAATATAACTTATCTTCTGCATTAATCTACTAGTAACACTAATTATAGTAATAATGTATGTTATAGACTAATTTTATACCATTAATTTTGTATGTTATGATGATAACTTAACTCAGCTCACTCAGAGTCAATGACGATGCTGATAACCTTTTTTTCCAACATTCATCAATTTATCTGATTCAATACTAAATCAATGGGAATGGTGCTATTTATTCAAAATAGTATACTAACTTATATAAGTATATACTTAATAAAATATATCCTCAAAAAAAGAGAATGTAGTAATCAGTGGTCTATGTGAAATGTGTTCTAAATAAACACACGACAGGTGAATTTGTAGGTAAAATTGGCTGGCCCGGATTATATGGCTACGATCGACGCATCAAGACTTAATGTTGATGGGAGATTTTGGTCTTAGCTCTTCGATTTCATTTGTCTGTGTAATCAAGAACTGAGGCTTTTGAACATTGTTAACTGTTTTATACCGAACCATTGATTTGGTATACAAATCACGCTCGTAGGTCGAAGGGTCAAAGTTATTAATTAATACATCAGGACTCATTATTACCCATCCTGGTCTCAACTTTATAGGTAAATTGTAACCAATTCTCGAGGGAATTATGTGCAATCTTCTATTAGAATTCGAAAAGTTTTCGGCCACTTTATAGATCGAATCAGGAACGGCATTGATGCTCTTATTTGTTTCGTTATTCTCAATTTGTAAGTCGGTATCAATGTTGCAATGGATCAAATGATTATCTGTCGATCTGCGTACTGTACCGGTTATACACATCCAACAATGCCATTGATGTTTAGTGAATAACGGCTTACAGTTTTTCGAATCGTCAGGATAATATGGTGAGTCTTTATCGATTAAAACAAAAACTAATTCTTCCGATCTCCTGAATTTTTTGTTGCATACATCAGAATTAAGAAATTTTGTTAATTCTTGAATTTTTTGAGTCGTGGCCCAAATAAACAAAAAACCTGGTTTGGCACACAACTTGTAAAGTGGCAACTGATAAAGTAGCGGCTGGATAAATTGATTCTCTACTAGTGCTCCGATCATGATAACATCAAATTGCAATTCGTAATCATTAATCCATGATTTCAACGTCGGAACTATTAAATTAGATGAGATTTTACACCCATAAGGTTTAACCGAATATTGCTGAATTTGATTCTTTTTTAATTGATGTAATTTTTGTAACTTGGGATATCCTTCCATTGGGTTCTGTATATTTCTAACATGTTTTATGGGGGGCTGTCCTGTATGAATATAATGATTCGAGTAATCGTTTTCTCTAATAATGCTCATAGCTTTCGGGTTTGTAGACGCACGTCTAGAACTAGAACCATAATTATTGTTATGGTTGTTATTACCATTGTTGTTACCATTGGCTCTTGGGTTACTATCTGGTAGCTTCATGTAAGTACCTGCTGTTTCTGGATAAATATTCTTTGACCCACCAGCAAAACGGTTATAAACCAATCTCTCCTGGGGTTGGACATTGGCATTTGCTTCTCGATTTTTATCACCAAATCTCTGAGTCGAATTCTTTTTCGACATTACTATTTTAGAATGACTTAAAATATTTCTAATCTAATCATTTAAGTGGAATTGTTTCCAGTTATATATTAATATATTTTGGTTGTAAAACAACTATGACAACTATGATGTTTCAAATTTGTTTTGCAGAAGTTACATACAGGTTACAGACGTGTTACCACAAAATGGCTGCAATTTCTCTTGTCTGGGATTTTGTACAAACCACTCGAAGCTTTCCTCCATAGTTTTACTGAAAAGTTTATATGGACGATATATGGATATGCTTTACAACAGTAAATTTCAATTGAAATTTCCTGCTGATACCAGAAAGGGGACGTATGGGTTTTCAACGGAATTAGCCTATAAGAATTCCAGCTTGGAATATCATTGTATTCGAGCCAAGAATAGTTTGTCCAGATACATCAATCTGGTAAGTAGATAATATAATGGTAAAAACAAAAAGGAGAGAAAAGAAAAATATACTAACTACTAGAACCATTCGTTGGAATTGGCTCAGGAAGTACAAGACTGTTTATGCAAAATAAATAAACAAATTGACTTAAGTACTTCTGAAATAAACAAGACACAAAATAACCTACTTTTATTATTTGAACACGATCTTTATTATTTATTGGCAAAACTAGGAATATTGAAAATTACCAGAGAGTTATTTGACGAACAAATGTTATTATTCAAGCGACTCGTGAATAATTTACTAATCGAGCAAGATGCGAATTCCACGTTACCTTTGGTTAAGGCTATGAGGAATACGAATACTGCCGATAAAATTTCACAATGTTTGGGAATCTATCTTGTAGAGTATACAAATTATGATGAAGTGAATATATTTCATCTCAATTTTATTGTCAGTTTTGTACCAAAAATATTGGAAGTTTACAAGAAGTTTCCTGGCTTACTAGAAAAATGGTTGCAGCATCTGTGCCAGAATGTGACAGCCATTGAGGCATTGACAGGGCAAGACGCATTACCGCGAGAGTATGGTCTTGATAATCGAAAACACTTTCCGCTATACGACTTACTATACAGTTTGTTGTTTACAGAAGACTGTCAAGATCAAATTATTGAGGCACATTTTTTGGAATTGATCGAAATATTGAATAATAACGAACGCCCCTTTTTATTTCAGTGGTTACAACAGTTTTCAGATATCTCCAGATGCTTTATCGATAGATTTGCGTATATATTCAATGAAGCATGCATCAAAGAAGGGGAAAATAAAATTTCGGAATACCAAAGGTTCTTGAAGGCCTTCAATAAAGTGCTTGTTTGCTTATCGTCAGAATTCCAAGAACAATGTATTAAGGATTTTGAAGCCCAATTTTTTTCAAAAATTTTGCAACTTCATGACGTGAATAACCCACATACGATTTACACTTTCTTGATTAAAACCATAGAATGCATGTTGCCGTACTTACCAAAACGAATATTTAAAGACTTTATTATTCAGCTTTTTCAGGATGAGCTTTTCACGCAAATTGTTGACGTGTGTTTCTCTCAGACTAGGTATTTGGGATTTAGAATCATGTTTCTAAAGCTATTTAACGAAATACTTCGAACTAAATGCTATCCTGTAATAAGGGATTTATTTTGCTTTAAAGATGGAGTGATATATAAGAATATCTATCGTAGACCAAACGAAAGCTTAAGAGTAAAAGCTATGCAAATTTCAAAATTGAAACATGGCGACACAAGTCCGACAGACAAGGGTTTTTTTTTCATTCTACAGAAATTTCAAATTAAATCAATACAAAATGAATATTTGTTATATGACAATGGAAAGCTAATTCCTCGCGTGATTAGTGAAAACCTATTAACTTATTTCCAAAACAACCATGAATGTAATAGAATTCTTGCTAGCTTGGTGATCAACCTTTTATGTTTTGAAAGAGGCATAATTTGCAACATATGCTCAATTGACACTGGCTCTGAATATTGCGATATAGAGCATATTATAGAATTCTTATTTGAAGCCTTTTTTAACTATAATGATATGATCGATGAACTCAACGAAAGGAAATATCATACTATGAATAGTAAAACATGTTTGCAAACTTATCAGTACGAGTATCTTAGACCAACTACAAAGTTTTTGGATAAGCTATCATCTCTTGAATATAAGACTGATAATTCTAATGTCGACCATGGACTATTAAGAGCCAATATGAACTCCTTTCAAGACCTCTTTAATGAAATTTTCTACTGTGTTAAATTTAGACAAATAATTCATTGTAACGTAAAATCATAACATAATGCAAATATACAATCTAAACATGGGATAAAAACAAAAGTTTATTTAGCTTCATCTCTTCTACAATAATCGATAAGCACCTTCTTCTGCAAAACACCGTAGTATTTACCACCTTTCAATAATACAATAACACGGTTGCCAATTTTATCAAAAATCAAATGAGCCAAACTTAGTTCTGAATCATAATTTATAAAAATGGGGGAATAATCGACGTGTCTAGTTAAGTTCGATAGATCCAGTAAAATTCCTTGTAAACTTTCCCAATTGGAATCATTAACTAAATAAGTATCTGCTGTTGCCCCATAATTAAAATAGTCATCATTTGACAGATGTCTGGATGGTGTTTCGCTAATGTTCCTCACAATATTTAGATTGTGGTTTAATGGATTTAATATGTTGTCGTTTATTGGATATTGAGCCTCCTCCAATAAATTACAATAAATGTCATCCATGATTTCATATTCTAAAGAAAATTCCTTCAACTTATCTAGGCAAAATTCTAGTTCGGAAAAATAAATTAGACCGACACATACCTGGTTTTTAATCAATGGAATACAACCATCGAGCAATAATTTGTCTGCTAATAAAATCAATTTTGATTGCAAAACTGAAGCTGTAACATAGGGCGACGCACTGATATCAATATATAATTTCTCGCTGTTACGATCAATAGAATACTCATCAGATTCTAAGGCATCGAAATTCGTAATCTTCTTAGCATGAAATGGAGGACGAGACGGTGAATATATTTTGGTACTATTGGTATAATTTACTGTCTTTGTTCGACGATGAAGATAGTTATATTCCTCTTCATTATCTTGATCATAAGAATCAATTTCAGTGATGATCTCTCCTGCAGTGACAAAAGGATCTAATGCTTCTGTCTCAGGTGACATAAATGGATAATCATTCAGAATCAATAAGGATTCGTATAAAGAATTCTTTTCTATTAAGCTACCCAGCCAATTCGCAACTGCGATTGAAATTGAAATAGGTAAAACATAAGTATACGAGCTAGTCAATTCAAATAATATTGTAACCAATGTAATGTTCATACGAGTTATGCCTGCCATAAATGCACCTGCACTAATCATGGAATATATTCCTAGGTCAACGCATTCATTATTTGACGAATCTGGAGAACAAATAAACCTCATTACTGAGGTTGAAAAGGCGTTTACTTCTTGATTTCCCAAATTTAAATTATACTTGTAATTCGACCATTGAACAAACATAGCAAAGGTTCGACCGTAAAGAGCACCAACAACCATAGATGGAACATATATACCACACGGAAGTTTCAAGCCGAAGGTTAAACATGTGAGAACTATTTTAACAATTAATGCAAAAATTAATGAACCTAATTCTTTCACAAATTGTTCATGTGTGACAGGACATAATGACAGATCCAATCCTTGTGATGTACACGGTGTGGCAAGATCTAACACTAACTCCGATGACGCTTGTTTAGTGTACGGGTTCCAAAAAGTAATAAGCCCAGTTAATAATGAAACGAAAAAAACTTCGACAACTGGATGATTCTTGATGAGTTTCAATTGACGAAACTTCTTAGGCCACCATCCAATAAAACGCACAAAAAGACCCCCAAAGATCCCACCTGAAATACCTATAATAATGAAGAATATTAATTCAACTGCATTCCAATCGGAAATATATTTTAATTCAAACAAGACTGTATTCCCCGTTCCATAGGGATTTAAAAATTTTAGGAATAAAGTTGATATGATAGCACAGAAAAAGATTTGAAATAATTGATGCGACGGAAGGTAATGGTTGATCTCTTCTAAAATAAACAAAACACCTCCTAGTGGAGACCCAAATGCTAATGCTACCCCTGAGGAAGCACTAGCCGATAATATTTGTTTCTTCATAAAATCATTATTATTTATATAAGGAAAAAATCTTGTCATAATATTACCAACTGCAGTTGCTAAATGTACATATGGACCCTCTTTTCCTAAGGCCATACCTGACGCTATTGCGAAGATCAATGCTATTGTTTTGGCAAATAGGGTATAAGTACCCAAAAATCTACGTATAACAAAGCCAGAAAGTATAGTTTTAACTTCAGGAACCCCTGACCCACATGCAGTATACATTACTCTTGCAGAAACATTGGAATCTCCCTCATCATTGTTATCCTCACATGAATCATTATCATCGTTCTCCTTTCGTTGAATGTAGCTGCTTGGATTCAATAAATTATCCGAACTGTTGTAATCAGAATTGACGACTTTATTCAAAAACCTTTTTTTAGTAGCCGTGACTGCTAGTCGACTAGTGATTTTTGTCGATAGAGTAATAATACAAGCCAAATATGCAAGTATCAATGTTAATGCAACATAAATGATAAAATCTAACCTCAAATTTTCATATGACTGATTTTCAAATACGGCCGACCAGGAAACCCAATCAGAGCATTGTACATTGTCTTCGTTTTTGTTGGATTTGGTACTGAAAACATAACCAGATCTAAAAATATTCATTGATATTGGATTTAGTAAGTTTGCGTGTGATGTCCGTATGCTGGGCTCGGACATTACACAACATGATACTTGACTAGCAAACCAATTCGATTTACAATACCCGTGCTTTAATCCTACTAACAAAATTTCAATTTTGTCAATCAGATATGCAATTAAGGAAAATAAAAACCCAATAATAACTATAAGGACCCACTTCCCTAACACCAAATACGTTTTGTAATAGAAGGGTATATTTATACTTTCCATTTCTTCGCCACTATTAGATGGATTTTCAACTATCCATTTATTATGATGCAATTCATAATTGAATCTATTTGTAAGTGTGAATGCCTTCGCCCAATCTATAGTAGTGAAGTCATTATAATAATCTCGCATGGCATAAAGCCTATCAGGAATACCACTCAATAATCTCGAAGCTAATGTCGGATTAGTTCTCGATGTATTCAAAGACGACTGTTCCGTATTAACACCGCGGTACATATCTGCGCTGTGCGTTCGGTCCAAGCAAAAGTTGTAGCCCCCTGGTGTTAAAACAGAATTTCTAGGGACAATAGGTGAACGAATATCAATCTTATTTAACGACTTGATTCGATGCACTCGCCTGCTATCACTTCCTGGGGTTTGAACGGGAAAATCATTCTTGTCTATATTTGTATACTCTAACCTAGGAGTCTTATTTTTAGCCAAATTCGCGTCTAAGTAATTGTTGGTACCTGTGATGTTGTTATCATCATCATTATTCTGGTAGGTGGTAGGCAGCTCGTAAGCTGGGCTTTTTGATTGATCCGAGGACATACAGAGCTTTTGAGTTTTTGACCTCCCTCTTCGGCCCTTCATATTATCTCTTCATTTGTTGTGGTTCGGCGCAATTTATAAAAAATATAAAAAATATGATTTCGTGTTTTAAAATAGTTTCGTAATACGGAGCCGATTGTGTACAATTCTTATCGCTCACCAAAATTGTGCCCGATTTAGTAAATAGATAATGACGTGAAACAATTATGAAAAAACTTATTTTCCAAAGAAGCAAAAGATAGGGGGACGTAGACGAATAAAATATATAGCATTTAGTTATGTTTCGACATCTAATTATAAGGCTATAACGTATAGAGAATTTATTGGATGAAAACATTATTTCATAAATTTGTGAACAACATAGAAGTTTTGTAAGGAAACACGTATTGATACACCATGGTTGCAAAACAGAAGCTATAAATAAGAGTATCATCTCCCTGAGTAATCCCGAGTACGGAAGAAGGGAATTAGGAACTAATAATCGGTAGTTTTTCTGGACTTTTATTTGATACTACATCACTAAACTCCTTTTCTATGAACTCAGGTGTCTCCTTTAATAGTTCCGGTGTTTCCTCAGTGATGTAAAACATTCCTATATCTGACTCTTTCGGTCTGATATCTCTTAAAAATTGATTAGAATCTACAAATTCCGTCTTGTTTTCTAGCTCAATATCTTTCATACTTTTTCTCCAAACACAGTATTTCTTGTAAAATCTATCTCTTTACTAAACTGATTTATGAACGGACTTCCTAAAATGATTAGATGTGTGAATTCAGCGACATATAACTGTACTTCCACTATCTCCTTTCCAATATTTAACTCTAGCATAACCTTCTTGTTTGCGTTTTTTTTCTCACCTGTAATAGTATTCAATATCACCTCTGGTGCTTCTGTTATCTTTAATTTCATCTCTTCTACCAACCTTGGTGTAATGAAATTACTCTGTGCTCCGGAATCTAT